>JARVGW010000750.1:19878463-19889767 GCA_031762495.1 Anablepsoides rubrolineatus
AAATAAATTTACACATTTTCCTTTTTGAAAAAAACAGGATTTTAAAATAAGGCCGCTGTAAATGTTGTACATAATGAGAAAAAACTATTGATTATGTGACCAAATAAAGTAATATGCTGTCAGCTGTTTCCAAACAAATAAATGCCCAGTGGAATCAAGATTGTTACTTCTCCATTTTTTTTTTTTTGTTTCCCCAGTAAAGAAAACGTGCTTCGGTTGCTGCTTCTTTAAGGTGTGTGGGAGAAACATTCCTCCTGCCTGGTATGTTAATTCGCAGCTCCAGGGTCTGTACCGTCCTTCGCTCTTTGAAGTTTCTCTCTTGCCTTCTCTCCATCAGGTGAACTCGTGGCCTCTCAGCATTTTTATTTATTAGACAATCCCTCACACGTAAAAGATGATAAAGTTGACAAGTTACAGACAGTCGCCGCTTTCACACATTGAGGAGAGTGCTTTGTTAAACACCTCAGCAAATTTGAGCTTTAAATTTAATGACACCTTACATGCCAGAGGAGCTTGCTCGTTGGACTGCTGCCAAGAGGAGCTAATGACTAGGATCTTACTCCGACACTGACAGTGTTGCAGCGTTGTAACAAGGATGGGCCTAAATTTACAGGTCTCTATCACTATCTATTATTTTTTTGATTTACGAATCTTCCTATGGAATCTGGATACTTACCTGAAACAATTAATCGCCTTTTTTTTAAAACCACTAAAAATCTCCTTCAGCAACCAACAAATTTTCGAAAAGGTCAGTGGCTCTTATGATTGAGGCGAGCAGTGACGGTTTGATCTGGCGCACAAAGAGTTATAGGTGGTTGGTCAACTTGTCAGTCAGCTCGGTTGGTTTTTTAATCATTTCATCTTTGCTGGGGGGCTCTCCCGGGACCCTTGCAACGTTTAGCAGTCTGAGGCTCAGAACCTCGGGGCTCGTCTAAGCCCTGCCTGTATCCGAGCTGCCATTATTAGCTCTGCTCTCCAGAGCACGCCGCTCATCTCTCCCATGAGGGGGCTGCTGAGAAATGAAGCGCGCGGGCTGGGCACGGCAGCGGAGGGCCAATAGCCCGACATGGAACAGTAATTACTCCATTGATATTCCTCACACAATAACACTGTCATCTCTCATTTGCATAGCCCCGCTTGGCTTGCAACAGCAGATGAATGCATATGATCTCGTCGAGAGGCTCCAAGAGTAGAAGGCTGAAGATTTTACTCCTTTTTTTCCCATTTTTTTAGATGCCAGTTTTGTTTCAAGCTTATTGGATAAACTGATTAAGATAGAATGAAAGAAGAAACTACCTTTCTGTTGTTTGTGCAGAGTGTTCTGGCTCAGACGTCTTATCAGTGTTAGAATACATGCAAAACGAAAGATGAGAGGAGGTTGTCGTGTATCAGCTTTGCAACAGTGCATGTGCACATGTGAGTCTGCCTTAGAGGATGAGAGTGTGTTGAGGGGGTGGGGTGTCAGCGGATGTCATAGGGCCCTGTCTCAGTCCTTGGTTAATAGCCATTGGTCATAGGCTGTCTCCCCTTTATTTCTTTTGCTCTCCTGCTCTATCCTCCCAGGTCTCCCACTGGAGCTGCGCCCTCAGGCACCGCATCATTTATTGCTGTCAGGAGTCACAGTGGAGGGTAGGGGGGCAGGGGAGGAGGAGGAGAGGAGACAGGGAGAAGATGTGCAGCAAGAAAGAAGCCAATGGAGGCAATGGGGAGAGGCAGGCATGCTAGACTGTCAAATCTCAGCCGCTGAATATTTAATGGAGCCTGGAGTGTTTATTTAGTTAGCCTGTCGATTTTTACCGCTCTGTCAATAGCGGCCCCCGTGTAGCCTGCTGATGATCTTTAGTGTCTCTTCCCCAGGAGAGGCCAGGCACTAAATGCAATTATGGATTTTCCTGCACCGCAATGTGTTTGATATTTTTACTGATCTAATTTGCAATCTGGTAGTTTATTGTTTGGCATTTTAGTGGCGCTCAAGTGGCGAGGCAAATTTGATTTCCCCTCATAATTCTTTATAACTTCATTAATGCTGTTAGCACATTGGCACAGATCTTAAATAAAGCTAGAGAATCATCCCATGCATGAAAGCATTCCTCATTTTATTGTCTCTGTGCCCCACTCTTTTTTACTGATTCTGCTTCTAATTAAAAATCATCCTAGTGGTGTACTGTCTTTGTGAAATATGAAATCATAATCGGATTTGAATGGCTCCCATCGTAGGGGCTTGTGTATTCAACCGTACGCTTCGGTCCAATGTGGGCAAAGCAGAGACAGATCAAAACAACTTCCTTTTCAGTGGCATTCAGCGTCTTCGGAGACAAATGGAAACATTAGCCACTGAGCAACAGAAGTAACAACGGCACAATATTGTGGCTGACTGTCTCGCTAAAGACAGTGTGGTTCCGTGTGTTTTCTGTAGAGCCGTAGGATTTCTAGCCCTATGACGGATGTGTTAGTTAGAGGGGCAGCATTAGCTGTAATGCTGTTAGCATGTAGCCGTGTGAGTGATGTGCTAGTTAGATGCCCAGCAGTAGAGCTAATGGTGTTAGCGTGTTGAGCCTTCAGAGGGATGCAATCGGTTAGGCTGTGATGGATGAGTGTCGTGCTGCAGAGGCCTGCAAGCCTCCTCATTCGCCGCGCTGTCAGCTTCTTAAGTGGACGTGCACAATTAGCGCTGAAATCAGAGACTGCTTAATCTGATCGTTGGCTTAACATTCAGTAGGAAAAATGGCTCATCTGGCTGCTGGTGAGTGAATGATGGCCACTATAAAAGCACGACTCAAAGCCGTGTAACAGAGAGAGGGTGCTGATACACATCTTTTTTCATTCTGAATTCCTGGTAGGTTTACAGAAAATAGCACACTTAGTCTGTTTGAAGCATTTTAACCTGTTAGACAACTTTATAATTTTGTAAATTAAAAAAAATTGTACAAACAGATTCATCATCACTAGTATTCATTGCGGTCAAATAAGTGACAGGCCAGACGGGCGTCGTTGTTGTGTGTCATGAAAAGCAGGAGAACACACATTCCACTTTGAGGCTAAGAGGGCACAGGTTTCACCCAAACACACTTAAGCATGCGACACATTCACACATCGCCAACTTTCCAAAACAAACAGAAGACGTATCAAAGGCAGACGAGCTCCGCTTCTGTGATCTACGTCAGATCAACAAAACCTGTTCGCACTTGGGCTGGCGCTCTGCACAGACACATTATCACCAAGACTGCAATGAAAGCAACCACAAATTAGGCTGTTAGGCACTTTGTCATTCTATAATGAGCTTGTCTAGGTTTGATGTCAAAGGAAAAGAAAGTTATAAAAAAAAATGTTTTTGACCTTTGAAACTGCTTAATTTACTTTTTTTGCCCTTGTTGGTTTTAACTCCTGGCTAAAAGTTGATTATTCTTAAGCTCCCAATTGTGTTGCATTGCTTAAATATTCTTAGCTTTTCCTTTTTTTATACCGGCTTTAAAGCCAATGTGAACAGGATGATTTTATAAAAACAATTCCCTTTCTAACTGTGGCAATCATTAATCTGCTGCAGCGTTTGCCCTCCTCCTCTTCTTGCATCACTTGGGCTTTCAGAGGAGCACAGACCCCCTTGGCCAAATCTTAGTCGCATGAGCACACATGAGACATGTTTCTGCTCCAGCCCTGTATAAAAATCATTGTCCTTATCAGCTGAGATGAGACGGGGAGCGAAGCTGAGGAGGATTTCTTTTGGAACAGAAAATGTAGTTTTTCTGTAATAGTTTATGATTCATTCCTCCACCTTTGACTAAATAATGAGGGATGACAATTAGAGCAGGCCATGGGAGTAGAAATCAAAGGGCCTGAGATTCCCCCCCACACACACACACACACACCACCCCCACCCCTGGCAGAGTCGGGCTTGTCTGAGAGTGCTTCCAGCAAACAGGATCCAGATGTCGAGGTCTGTGCTGCCATAGACTGCTGCTGCTGCCGCTGCTCCCGCCTGCCACAGCCACACAACAGAGTCTTTCTGCCAGCTAGCAGCCAGCCAATCTCTCAACTTTGCAATCATAACAGGAGCCTCTCCCGGTGAGAGCCTGAGACAGAGGCCCCACACTCCAAATTCAAGAATTCCAGTTTACAGCAGTCACTGCGTCGTATCTTTTCTCTATGCTTTGACTTATCAATGCACTGGTTTGTGTCTACACCTCCTTTGTTGTCTTTCATCCTCTAATGCATGTCTCTGTGCAACAGTCTAAACTGCCTTTTAATTGATGCAGCATTTGCTTGTTGACAAAGGCAATTCATTTTTTTATGAGTGTAATTCAGGAAAGTTTTCCTCTCAAACCATTCTATGATTATAAGTAGTTTTATATGTTTGTGAGTGAACAGGAGGATGCTGTCAGTCATCGCTGCGGCTGAATCAATGCTCCAATGTGGCAGAGAAAAGGCCAGCAGAGCGGCTATTGATATGTTTAACAAATTAGCCCTGATGACGGCAGGTGTGATTGTTGGGAGCGGATCCGGGGTCAGCTCGTCATATGGTGGCTAACAGACACGATATTGCTGCGTGTCCTGATCTCTCCATTCCCTCACAATGGCATTAGGGGCACCCCAGGGAAATAAAGAGTCCCACTCCCCTATCCCCAGTGCTCTTCAAATTAACTCCCCAGAAGGTTAAGCTCCCCGATTCATAATTATTCAAGCCCACCACTGCAGCCACCAGCAGCCCCTCTCCACATCCCACTCCCCAGCCCTTCTCTTTCTCTCTCTCTGCCACTTCTCCTGAGTGGCACTTGGCTTTTTGTGGGAAAGCCCAGGAATTAGATTAACTAAGCCTGACCTGTGAATGCACAGACAGATGACGGGAGCGGGATTGGACTTGATCTCTGCCTGTCTAGCTGTCTCTCTATTCAATCTAGCTGTCTGTCTCTCCTACGGTGTGTTATTGCTTGTGAGCGTCCCTATGGATGAGACATTTTCAGCCGCCGCTATTCTGCGGATTGCATATATGGGCCTCCGAGGAACGGCCAGTGTCGAGAGCACATCTCAATTGCACAGACATGATTTGAATGATGCGAAGCATGATTGCCCTTCAGTTCTCCCTTTGTGGACTCGCGACAGACTCACCGCCGGCTTTCTCATTAAATAAGTTCAGCGTAGTAAACAAAACAGTGACTAAAGCATGAATGGAAGGCTTGGAAAGCTTTAAAAAAAATGACAAAAATAAAGCACCATCATCAAAATATGAGGTTCTCCTTTTTAAGAGTCTTTTATTACTAATGATTTTATAAGGAATCTAGATGGTTAAAAGCAATCTGTTCACACACAATAAAGTTGCTAATGAAAACAGTTTTATTGTGAATTAAAGGCACATGGTTATCCCAGCTTTATTGTTATTTTGGAGTGTCATGAATATATCCACAAACAGGAAATTAACCGTAGCAGTTTACTTGAGTTGCTTAAATCCCATCAATGCAGTACTGCTTGTATGGTTTTATCTTCCGTTAATAGTTGTCACCATTCTCAATCAGTGCAGAACCTGCGTTCAGGTGCTGTGTGCCGCTTAGGCCAATTGGGCTCCTCAGGAGAAAGCGGTAATGTAATGAGGGACCACTCTGAATACAGGCCGCGCTCCTTCCGCTACAATCACGTAATTAATCTCCAGATCCTACCTCTCACTGTGTCCTTACGGATACGTTTGTGTTTGGTGCATAATGGTGAAGAGTTCTAGACTTGGTGCTTTGTGTCTCTGTTTTGGAAAGTGTTCATAAAAGCCCATTCCTTCGCAGGCTACAGAGGCTTACATACAAAACAACACTCCCTTTGGGCCCTATTAGGAGACAAAGAGAAGCACACACTTCTCAAGCAGGTACTCTAATAATATGTCGGCAATTTAGATAATGACTGGGAGTGAGATAAACTGAGGTGTGTATTACAGGTAATTGGATCTGCAGTGTGTTGGCTATCTTAGCATGGATAGTGAATTGTGTTTGTTTTTTTTTTAACTCACAAATGGCTCTCAGAGATGTGCTGTCAATGATTAGTATTGTTACGCTGACCAGGATATGCATCTGAAATGGCTGATTTGAGAGATTTTAGCTGTTGAGAAAAGCAGAAACCCTCAGAGCCTGAAGCCTTTCACACTTCAGATATTGAGCTCAGGATGGTTCCGACTGTTTTCCTTCCAAATCCCAGGCGCTCGCCCTCTCCTCCGTTTAGTCATATGATGACAAATACAACACCGGTGGCTGTCTGAATGATCACGTTAAGAGTTTTTTTCTCCCTTTTTTTTTTTTCCTTTGAGGTGAACTCTAGAAAAGTTGGAGCCATAATGAGAGTTGTCAAGCCAGTGAAAAGAAGCAGGGAGGATAGCAGACAGCGGGAGCAACACAAGGGGGCCTTTGGGGGCTTGGTGGGCTGGATCTCCTTGGCCTTTAAAGAGATTACCTTGGCAGTGTAAGAAGAAGTTCTACTCAGAGGATTATAGAGAGATAGGCCAACCAGCCTATTACCAATACTGCAGGGGACCCTCACAAGCTTCATTAATAATCTGATGATGAATCACTCCTTCAATTGGACCTTTATAGCTGTTGCCTGATCCCAACTTCCATCTTTTCAACACCACTCTTTATGGGCAGGTAGTTTGTTTTTATTCCTCGCAATAATCATCTGCTTTAATTGATTAGGTTTATTATTTCACAAAGGGTGGTTTTAAATCAACGGCAACAACGCAACAATGCAACTCTAATGTGATGGCTTTTCACTGAGGCATTGCCTTCAATCAAAATGCTTAATTCCTTCTTTGCTCAGATACGTCCAAAAGCGTAAAAGTGGTGTGGGTTTTAGAACGAGACGCGGGGTCAGATTTTTCCCACTCTTAATTAGATGAGAGATGGTCTAATTAAATCAAATTCATTATCCTCAGCTCCAGAAATCAAGAGGCTCTGTTGGAAATAAGGTTAGGCTCCCCCTCATCCATCATGGCCTAACTAACCAATTTACAGGCCAGCCGTTTGCATGAGGCATTATTACCTTGTCATAAATACTTACCTTTAAAATCCTCGAATCAAGCCATGAAATGCTGAGCTTTTATCACATTAGTTTGTGCTACTGTGTCAGCCTCTTTCTGCCTAAGACAAAGTAGGGTCCTGAATAATTGTATTAGCCACATAAAGGCGAAGACAGTGCAAACGACTGCTATTTAAATCAGGCTGATAATTCTGTATAATTAAGATATAGCACAGTTCCTTGCATGGAAAAAGGACTGAGGGCTTTTTTTTCTGTGATAAAACAATGAAAAGGAAAAAAAACTTTAGAAAAGTGTTTTTTTGTTGTTTTTTTTAAAGCAAATGATGCATTCCAGACTAACCAATCACTCTTGCGTCATATTTACCCCTAAACAATTTGAATTTCAGCTATATGTTTGCTGCTTTGGCTGCGCGTGAAACCTGATATCACTAACTCCACACACAGTGGCTCATTCCTGCAGCTGCAAGTCACCCAGCGTCTTTTGTCTAGAAAGATAAAAAGCCTCCATCATGATTATTCAGTTCCGTTGAACTCTCGCAGACGATGAGCAATTCATCACGCGTCTCATCTTTGATATTACTGATGCCAAAAATGATTACAATTCCTATTTAATAAACCGCCACTGCTCTGTTTGGCAGTTGGTATCTTGGCATATTGGCGCCTGATTAGCACAGGTGGAGAGTGAGAAGGGTTTCTTAAGGATGCGAGAATGCGGTTGCTTTAAATTTATATCTGGCCACCAAATGGCCACAAGCCCCTTTAAATGCCACTCAGTGACTGAGCCATATTCTCAAACACATGAGGCCTGTCTTCTGATCTGTGTTGGAAAGTGAATTAGTAGGCTCGATTCTAAAGCCAGTGATGGCAACGGGCTGAGGGCGGTGATTTGTTGGCAGGGTATATTACAGCCCACGGTCAGGGAGGAGGGATCACGGAGGCGTGTGTGTATGTGTGTGTGTGTGTGAGGGATAGGACAGGGGGCCTTATCACTCAGTGTTTACTCACAGTAAATTGAGTTGAAATAATAGTCTTTCTTCGAGGCCAAACAATGAAGCGGGCTGTGGGCCGAGGGCTCAGGCTGGTGCAGAGCTGGTCTGCGCCACTTCAAAATGAAAGGCTGAGCCCGAGGCCACGAAAGCAAGGCGTGTAAAGGGAGCAGGGGGGCAAAGGGGGTCCTTTATGTGGACAGCTACACCAGCCTTGGAGCAGACACCCCTCTGACAGACACCTGGGCAAGACAACGGGTTAGAGAGAGAAGAGCCTAGCTGGGAAGGAGGGGGTGGAGTGACGAGGCCTCGGGGCTCTGTCATTAGGTAGGTGGCAGAAAGGAAGATGACTGCCCTGAGGACAGAGATGCGACAGGTCTCGATGGGACACCAACCACGACCTCTCGCTCCCCTGGGTCTGCACGGGGACTGGTGGGACGTGTTGGTCTATTAGCCCCCACCCCCCTGCCTCAGCACGCTGTCCATAACCCCTGGCTATGAGTAAGCCAGAAGCCTAACCTGCTGGGAGACAGAGTGTGTAAGCAAGAGGCAGGCGCAGAGAGCGTATCCATGTACGGTCCCTCCTATGCCATTGTTTGTGTGTGTGTGTGTGTGTGACTGCTTCAGCTGCACCTCAGCTCTGCCTCTTCCCCTTCATTTATCATTCGGCAACATAAAGTGCTGCCACAGCATTATAGAAACAGCTGCTTTTTGCAGACGGCCACAGAGAATAGGGCTGCTCCCCGGCACACAAAGACACTCCTGGACCCAAAGAGAGTGGAAAATTGGTGGGTGAATGCAAACCTTTTTCCTCGCTGAGAGGGCTGACAAAGGGTGTCACTGTGGCGGGAGACACTGTCATCACATCTGAAGACAAATAAGAATCCATATCAACCGAGTCATGTGTACAATTGAGGCAGGGGCACCAGCGAGACCGGCCTTGTTCGCAGCTAAACATGCAGAACTACAGCTGCCGTGCATCATATTCTCCTGAGAATTCATATCAGCCTCTTTAATCAGACCCTAAATGCATGAATCATTTGTGTTGAGGCATCTGTATGTATGGCTGTGCAGTCCAGCACAATACAGTGTCAGTTTATTGAGTCCAGAGCCAAAGTGAAGAAAATGAACCGTGTCAGGGCTCTGTTAGGGGTCATAATGCAGTCACTGAAGGGCTGTGGCTTAGGCCACAGAGCTGACTGGAGGTGAGCGCCGCGGGGCCATGCAGATACGCTGTCAGTTGCTCTGCGGAGAGCACGGACGTGCTGTGCCATGCTTCGCCATTCCACCTCGAGCCTTAAAGGCTCTGTGTGGAGTAAAGGGAATTTTGTCAAACCTGTTCTCTTCCAGCTGGAGATGAGATTTTACACTCCGCCAACCACATGACAGAGAAACTCAGAGGCTGTGTGTGTGTGTTGTGACTTCGTGTGTGGGTGTGTGGGAAAGACAGAGGAAAGTCAAGAAAAAAAAGCAGCAAGGGCATCAGTTAGCTCTTTTGCCAGACCTCCCGGGGCAATGTGCAGGCTCGGATACTTTTAAGACATGAACAAAACAGTTTCACAGTAACTCTAGTTGATACAATGGAGAGAGAATTTCCCTTTCAAGATGAAGCACACAAACGCTCGCATATACACAACGCAGGTTGCAACAAGCACAGACAATACATTTATTGTTCTTTAAAAGTCAAACAACACAGACACAACACCGAGTAACTATTTGACTGTATTTGCCTTGACATGTCTGACTTGACCTGTGGGCCTCACTTAGTAAACTAATTTTTAAGGACATTTTTTTAATAAATATTTGCCACGCTATAAAAAGCTCCTTTATAGATAAATTGGCCTGTTTGTAAAGAAGAAAACCTTTGTCAACATGTATATTACATACTGTATTTATTCATGTATAAAACTAGAAATTTAACCCTAAAAATCATCCATAAAGTCGGGGCGTAGTATTATACACAGGTTATTATGATTAGATTTTTTTATGCTTTTAAAGCTCCAAAAATGATGATCATATTATACTTGACATTGTATTATACATGAATAAATACGATAGTTTAATTAATAGCCTGCATGCCAGAGTTTGAAAATGAAATCATTTTATGTTGAGAAATCACAGAGTTAAAACCATTTTAGTCAAACTTAAAAAAAAAGTTACACACTCAGGTATGTTGTGTGACTCTCATCTACTACTAAATCAAATTTTAGCTCATTGTGTGACTGAGTTATAGTATTTTTTACTGAGTAAGCCATATTTGTGTTGGCTAATATCAATTAAAGGTGGCAGCCATCTTGAACTGAACTGACAACAAGTTAATCAGCTGTAGGCACGGTATGCATCCAATAATTTTTTGAAAGTATCATTAAAATCTGTCAACTGGTTCATGGGATATTTTGCTAGCACACACATACACACTGTCAAAATCATTATCTCCCATCTTTTGGTGGGAGATGACAATAATTACAACTTTGGCTTTCCAGATTTGAGCTGTTATTAAACGGTCTGCCTGCAGTTAGTCGACCACATGCCTCTTCTCCTGTTTTATTAATAAGAACAAATAAATACTAGTAAATGTATATCTGGGTGGATTTTTAAGCATGCCTGATGGAACTACTCTGGTCCAGCTGAAGATGGATTTATATATTTTAAAATACTTTGCTTTGTTCAGGTCAGAGGTAACTAAGTGACTCATCTTAGTTAAAAGGTGAAATGCCTTCTTTAACTCATCCTTCTGAGGACATCTACTGTATAAATTCTTCACTTTTATATCTTACTCCCTCGTCCAGGCCAGACATGCTTAAATCAATTCAACTGTAAATGTAGATCTATTTAAAAAAAAAAAGACTTTATATCTCTGTGGAATTTGTAGGTGGTCTGAGCACTGATGGTATTTAGTGAAACAGCAGGTTTTTGGTTTGCTCTGCGGTGAATGTGCACCCCTCTGTCTGTTTGACACATTCCAACACCGCACCCCTCTCCAAGGCTCCCGACTACCAGCCCGTCGCCATGGTTACAGCCACACATCCATGCCAGCTCTTCACACTCAAAGACATATTTGTTTGGTTAGTGTAGCTACGCTCCTGACAATAAAACACGGCTTTTTTAGCACAACACCTGCTAATCTTGGGATTTAGCTCTTTGAAGAGGACTGCTGATCAGATATTCAAATATATTATCTGAGCGCTAAGCCCAATGTTAATCCCTGCCCCGGGTCTTAAAGCATCCTGTCTTTTAATAACAGTGTTTATTTTCCATTTGATTTCCCTTTTTCATCCCCATCTTCCTCTCTTTTTTCAAAAGATGAATCCTT
>JARVGW010000750.1:19889867-19910119 GCA_031762495.1 Anablepsoides rubrolineatus
TATATATCAGTCAGACCATCATTTTATATAATTAAAATGAGACGTCTTTTTAGGATGGCTATATCTCTTTCAAATGTGAAAAATGATAACATTTTGTTTCATAATTTTCACATTTATTATTTTAGAACTCCATTTTAGATTTCCATGTGCACTTTTTGATTTCGTTTAAATCTTTGTAGAAGATATGTGTACGTTGTTTCTGTTTTTTTTTATCATTTTGTTTGTTTTTTCAGCCTTGAATTCTTACTAATATGTGATATTTCCCCAAGGCCTCTATATATAGTGTCAAAGTGTACCTTATAGTGCAGTGACAAATAAAATATCTTACAACCTAATACATAAAACCCAAATAAAATTTTATGCTACTTTGTAAAGCCCAAAAGACACAACATACAGTAATAAACTGTGTAATTCAGAAATTTATTGATGAAAAGACCAGATTATCATAAATGTGAAGCATAAAATAATGCATTAATCCTGAATAAGAATAAAATACACTTCAATTTCATTTTTTTGCACCAGACAAGCTGTTGTCTTTTTTTCAGTTTTATATTTCTTGGCTCTTTTCCCAGATGTTATCTGTTAACCGTGAGTCTGGATGGCTGAATAATAGCAACTGCAGGATATGAGTGAGTCACTAAACTGGTTGTTAAAAAGACCAAAAAAAAAAAAAGACAATAGAAAATAAAAACAAGGTAAACTCCTATCTGTGTAAAACTCTAGCAGCTTTTCTGAGGTGTTAAAAGCTGTCTGCATGTAAAAATGTGTGTGGAGCTTTTTCTTGTTCTTTCCGTGTTTTCCTTCATGTTGTCTGTTGTCAGAGGGAGCAAGATCACAAACACACGAATCCCCATCTTGTGAACAACGTCTAATTCCTGCTTCCCTCACATTCGCTCCCACCAAACTAATTTTGGGCTTAAAGAGAATCTCTGTTAAATAAACAGTTCCCCCCTCCTCCTCCTCATCTAACAATCCTCCATCACAAGGATCTCTAGATCATCTCTGTCCATTTAAACCTGAGCAAACACTTTACTTCACACCAATATGCTAAATACTGCTGGAATAGAAAGAGAAAAAGAGCTTCATTCCCTTTTTTTTTTTAGACGTTCCCAGATTGTCTCTCTTATATTCTCCACTTTAATCCAGTATCTCTCACTACTGGTAAACTTCTCAAGCTGGACACTGCTTGGTTCGGAGTGGAAAGGGGTCAAGCTCTGCTGGCCCCTGCACAGAGCTGTGGAATTTTTCATTAGTGCACAGCTGGGTCACAAGTGGCTCCAAAGCCGTCTTAATATTGTGTAGACCCACAGATTAGGAAGTGGAGAAAAGAAGCCAAAGCGTGATGCTCTCCACCAGACCCCATCTTTGCATATTTGCAGACTTGTGCTTTAGAACACCTCATATTACTGTTTGTTTTATTTCTTATACCCGGAACCTCTGGGTCAATAGTAATTATAAAACCCTCCAATCCAAATGTTGTTTTTTAACCACTACGGTACAGAATCTGCAAGACAACTTTATTTTATTTATTTATTTTTTCCACAATAAAGAGAGGAAAATGCCTTAGGACTGGATGCTGTGATTATTATTATTTTTTCTTTCTTTCTTTTTTTTGACTCGACATGATTCCTGTAAAAAATCCACCAGCAATATTACTTCTTACAAACATTTGTTTCGATATAAAAAAAAAATCAAAATAGTTGCATTTGTGTTGAGAAATTATAATCAGACAAAGTTTAGTAAGATGTTTTGTTCAAAAATGACACAATTTAAGACATTTTGTCAAACCATGAAAATAACAATAAGCATGATCTTTTAAAATATTGTCAAAATTCAAGCTAAGAGATTTCACAATATTAATATATATTTTATGAATGACTCTCAGCAACTATCACATCAAATTTTAACTCAATATCTGTGAATTTGACCATTTTAGTGTTGGCTAACGTTAAATAAATGTGATTATTATCACATATTGAATTAGAGTGACTCCAAAAAGTAATTAATTATAAATATATATCCAATTATTATTTTCTTAAAGTTTCATTAACATTTCTGAAGTAGTTTGTGAGATTTTTTGCAAACAGTAAGTTGAGTCAAACAGTTAATGCTAACGTGTAAACAACAATCGTAGCACTGATTAGCACTCAGCTAATGATTCATCCGTAACTATATCAGAGTTTAATGCATTTTCTATAAAATGGGTTGAGATAGAGCCAGTCCAGCATTCCTGGTTTTGTGTTACAAACCTGTCGCAGCGACGGCCTTTTAAACCTAATTTACAGGGTTCTAATTTATTTGTCCAAAAATTAAAAGCCATTTGAGAACAGGTAAATCAGTAAGCTGGAGATGAGCCAAAATATCCCCCCAAAAATTTGTCGCAGTTATAATTTTTTCACAGATGCTGCTGTGCAGAGTGTACTGTTTGTCTTAGGCTTTAAAAACGGAGCCTAAATGTGATGTTGCACTCATTTTACATCGTCAGGAACAGCAGCTGTCCAAACAGCATCGTGTGTGCTCGCCTGCTTACTCTTGTATTTAGATGTGTACTTAGCCTCCTCTGCTGCCCAATACACTGTCCTTTTCACTCCGTCAGCTTTGTTCTACCTGTGTGGCTGCCAAGGATTATTTCCACGCTGTTTTCCTGTAGCGACTCATTAGGAAAGAGGAGAGGAGAAGCAACGGGGCCTGGTGATGAGAGTCTAATCCAAGGGCGTAACTTTAGGTCTATCGTTGGGTGGTGGGGTCATTTATTTATTTATTGAATCATTTATTTTTGTAAAATGATTCAAGATATGTTGGGGTTAAAATATATTTTAATGCTTTTACTGTGATTTACCTAAATTTCCTGTTTTCGTTGTAATTACTCTGCACCTTTTCTGTCCCATGTCAGTTTAAAAATTAAGAAAATGCTTACTTTTTTCCACCCGTAACAAATATATTCCACATTTTTAGGTTGCATTATACAACATACCTAAATTTCTTAATTTTCCAAGTGTATATATTTGCCTGGTGTACTACAATTTGGGTAGGAAAAATTATAACATATAATTCAACAAATACAGCCGTTATGTGACAAGAGCAGACCAAAACACTGCATGTTATTTTCAACATTTATGCTTAAATGTACAAATATGACATTGTAAATTTTGAAATCAGGTCAAAGTTACCTAAAGACAACAAAAGAGTTGTGGCTGTGCACCTAACCAGTTAAATTCTGCTGTGTTAGAGCAAATAATGTAATTTTATTAGGCGGTTATATTGACTGAATCAAATTATTTTAAGGGGCCATAAACCCCCCTGACCCCTCTGCAAACTATGCCCATGGTCTACTCTCTTACTTAGGGAGATGTGTGCAGTACTGATCTAAATATTGTCTTTGGTAAAAAAAAAAAAAATAGAAAAATCAGTTGACTATGTGTGCCTTTGTCTAATGAAACATCTTATGAAGAATCTCACTGAAGAATTTTAAATGAAAGAGAATTATTAACAAAGAATTATTGGATCTGATCTACTGCTTATTTATTTTTTGGAAACAATAACAAAGCCCAGTTTGACTTAAATGTAACCCTATCTATTTTATAAAATAAATATTTGTTTCAACAGACAGAAGTTATAAGAAATAAGGGCACAATTCGCCTTTTTTCTGTGTTTTTTCGTCAGCTAGAACACGTGCAAACCACCCTTCTTGCTGTTTTTCAGGTTTTGAGTAAACTGTGAACCCTAAAGAGACCATTTAGATGACAATGTAAGAGTTTTGGATTTCTTTTTGCAGCTGTGCTGTGTACTGATACGCAAGGATTAGCCTGGGATGTCCGTCTGGCCATGAGAGTGGTCCGACGAGCTGCACATTCCAGCACACAGGAACTTACACTGCCATAGAAATGAAAGGGGTCATGATTATTTTCAGCACAGCCGACATGTGGGACAGACTAATCCAGTTCATCCTAACTTCAACCGGCGCGGCCTTCCAGACTCTAGCATTGCTCTGTTCAGCAGCTCTTACTAAGTGCGCTCCCTCTGAGAGGCAGGGCAGGTGCGTGTGCACAGTCTAACCCACCGAGCACGTCCCTGCTATTATCTCTGCCATGCCAAGTGCAATCAGCTCGTCTCATTCCTCCCCTGTGAGCTCGCAGGCAGGCCGGTGCTTCGCCTCGACGTGGGGAACCGGCACAACGCCGTGGCCGGAGCTTGCGTGATGAAGAAGGCACCTTTGGGCCATTAGTGGTGTACACATCTCCTGATAATGTGTTTTACTTTTACCTGCTGGGAGTTTAATTAAAAAACAAAGAGCCTCAATTTAAAGGCCATTATTATGCTAATGTAGTAAGCAAGGGATGGTGATTAAGCAGCTTTTAGAGCTGACTGGAGCTGGCCCTTGGGAGCTAAAGGATGGCGTTTTTTTTTTTTTATTTATTTAGCTTCATTACTCTCCGTGATTCTGTGCAGCAAAGAGAAATGCTGATGCAATGAAAGCAGGTCAGCCTATGAGAGAGCGCTTACAAACAGGATCATCCCAACTACTTTTGTTTGGCACCTACTTTTCATACAAACTCAGAGTCTAAGCAGCAAAATGACTCTGCTTCTTTTAACAAACCAGTTGCTTTGATGCACAACCGTCCACTTTTTTTTTTTTGTTAAATCTGCTTTTATCATCAGAGCCTCTGCAAGCAATCAAACACTCGTATTAGCGGAATTTGGGCTCCTATTTTTAGGGGAGCGTGGTCAACATCCAGCCTGTGCTGCTTGAAGAGGATAGCAGAGTCATACATAACAAAGTAATTTTCATGACGTTGAGACGTAGCTGAAGACGTTTGTTCGTCCACGTGAAGCAAAACATCTGGGGCTCAAATGTTTCCCCTTAGAGCTTAAGTGCTTCGTTTTGCTGCTGTGAAGTCATTTTCACACACGAGGAGCTGAGGAGTGGCCGACCAACGATTTGGAGGTTTCTTCTACAACAACAAGACAAAACATCAAACGAAACACAAAACAAAAACATTTTAGATGGTTTTGGTTGTTGAATTTGAAACTTATTCTAAGTGTCCATAATTGACACATACAGATGGCTGTGAACAATGTAATGACAAAACATGGGAGTGGTATTGCAGGGGATACTGTCACAATGATCCACAATAAAATCACATGTTTTCCTATTATCATGTAGCGCTCACTATTTATCTGTCTTCTATTAAGAGATATCTACTAATTATCTAATAAATAACTATAAAATATCACAACTGTTTGACTTGTCCGGGTGTATTTGATATGTTGTGGCTGAATAACTTAATTTCAGATACACACTTCAGCTGTAATCATTTACATTACACAGTAAGAGAATCAACAATCTTTTGAGCGGAACATGTGTCACACTGTAGCAATGTAAACACATAAAGAACTATTTTAAGGGTACGTCCTTGTTTACTATGACATCACATCTGTGGTGTGACCAGGTTTACTATAAAAATTGTGAGAACACAGTGATTCACGGCCATTTTTGTTTTAGGTCTCCACAGACAGGCTCAGAGTGAAATGGTGTCTCTTTAGATCTAAAAAGAATAGAAACATAATTTTTGTTTATTGCAGTAAAGTCTCTGGTGTTAATTGCTATATTATACCAATGAACAAAGCCGGGTTCCTGTTTGCATCATTCATGTTTTTGTGCCAGTATGAGCAAGCACATTTTTTATCGTTTTTTTAGGCTGAAGAGTATGTTGCTCTGACTCAGTGGAAGAAATTAATGATCACCTCATTCAAACCTCGTGAACAAGCATTCTGCCCAAAAATAACGCTTATTACTGTCTGCGGAGAAAATATTCATTTGTGAAAATTCCGTCTTACTTTTTGTTAGTTTGTTTATGACCTGCCTCATAGCTCACCTCTTCATGATTGGCACGGCCACAGGTTTCCTGCCTTGAAAACAAGAGCACATCTTCAAAGTAATAGCTTACAGCTGCTGCTTGGATAATCCTCGTCTTTGAAGGGTTGCCGTGACATAATGGCCCTGCCTATTCTTCTCCTAAATTGTTATGGTATTTCTCAAAGTGTTGTTCAAAAGCAGAAGAGAGGGGGAAAAAGAGGAGGGTGAGAGGGGTGAGATTGTTGCATGTGTTGCTCAATGTTGCGTGATTTTTTCACAATGTCACCTCTGTCCCTCTTTTCTTCTCTTTTACCTGTCATTCCTCTACATGTTCCTTTTACTGATACCTGATGCAGGAGTTGAAAATGTTAAAGGGGACACATCAGGCAAAATACACTTTTTTGCTGTTAAATACATTTTGTTTTGTATTTGGAGTCTCCAGGAGTGCATTAAAGTTTAATTTAGCGTGTATTCACACCGGACACATTTGGTCTACTTTAAACGAACCAGTGTTTTTTTCCTCCATTGGTTCAGACCTGAGAAACATAGTCCCTCCAGCGTGTTCTGGGTCTTCCTCTGGGCCTCCTCCCAGTGGGACGTTCCCAGACTACCTCACCAGGGAGGCATCCAGGAAGCATCGTAACCAGATGCCCGAGCCACCTCAACTGGCTCCTCTCAACGTGGAGGAGCAGCAGCTCTACTCTGAGTCCCTGAGTGTCAGAGCTTCTCACCCTATCAGCCCAGACACCCTGTGGAAGAAAATAATTTTGGCCTCTTGTATCTGCGATCTTGTTCTTTCAGTCTGGACTTACCAACTACGATTTTATCATCTTCTTTCTCCTCTGGCTCTTGGTCAGACGCTGGCTCCAACATGTAAGACTGGACAGACAAGTCTTCCCTTGTCAACATTGTTTAGTTAATTTGTAAATAAAAAGTTTCTGCACTGCTATATAGTTGTAAACTCCTCTATCAAAGTACAATGGACTGCTCTGAACGCTGGGTGAAGGTGGGGTGTGAAGTGCCTTGTTTAGATTTAAAAAGACAGCATTAAAATGAGTTGATGTGAGATACAACTCAGAAAAGGGGTGAAAGAGGGGCTTGTGGAGTTACAATAAGGAGGAATTCAGACACATTGCAGTTTCACTTTATCTAGACCCCAAACTGGATGATTTAAATTTGAAAAAGAAGGAATTAAAAGCATTATATGCTCTTATATGTCCATTATAAGTCACTGGCAGCATTTGGTGTGAGTTTAAGATGTTGTCACACTTTAAACTGCATGTATCCCGTTCAAAGGGAGAATAATGGGCAGAGGAGGAAGAGGAGGAAGAGCTGACGTCCCACAGCTGCACTTTTTTGAAAACCAGTTCATCAGACATAAAAAAAGAAGAAAAAAACACTGTTGTTTTCATCATAGCTTTTTGGGTTGTTTGTTTGTTCCTGGCTGAGCTTTCTGTACATTTTCCGCAGCATTACAAGCCTCCACAGTGTGATAATGTGCCACAGAGAGCAAGAAACGGATAGAGACAATGTAGGAAAAAGCAGACAAGGGATTACAGGTATGTGCACGTAAGATTAAAAAAGAGGGACGTAATGATTCCTCTGGGATGGAGGTATGTGCTGAGATAGGCTCTTTCTTTTTTTTTTTTCCTCTCATTTATGAGTCCCGTTGTGGGGAGGACTGGGTAAATATTGACAGGTCTCTGCTTGAGATGCAGCCATTGATCCACGCAGGAGGGGTCTCATCACTTGATCTGTGCGCTCAGGTGTGGGAGGAGGGAAAAGCAAGAGCCAGGATGAGAGCTGTCATGCTGGTGGTCCCCCTTTGTGTTGTCTTGCTTACCGATGCAACACTGGGCGTCGTGTTACCCAAGCCCATGAAAGTAGATTTGAGATAGTCTTGGTGTTTTCTGGGATCAAAACTGATAAATGATCGGTTAACTCACTTTCCGTCTGATTCTCTGGTGTCGTCTCCACCCTCAGCTAACGGCATCACCGGCCCCCTGTTTGTGTGTTTTTCTATTTATAAAATCACTGTTTACATCTTTCCATTTTGTCTCCGGTTGGTGCGTCGGCCCGGCGGCCTGCTCCACAAACCACTAATCAGGTAATGTTGGGGAGGTTGAATGGCGTGCCTCCCCCTGGTCAACCTTCACTGCTCACACAGTGGTGTTGTTTTAAAGAGCATTCTTTAGCAGCTGAACTTGGAAAGGTATTAAAGTGGGATTAGGCTCCTCCACAATCCACTGCTTGTGTCATTCAGGGAGTTTGTGTTCTCCTCTCCCCGCTGCCGCCTCCCCACTCCTCCTCTGTTTGATTGTGGCTAGCCGCAGGAGTGGGACTGACTGTGCCTTTCAAAGGAGAGGGGTAGGGTTAAATCCCTAGTCCACTGCTCCCTGCTAATTCTCCTTGTTCCTTAGAGAAGGATTTACTTCTGCTGCCAGCTTCTCAAAGGCCTTCTCTGCCCATCCGAAAAGTCGGCGTTGCCTTCCTGTGGAGGTGTGGTTGCCATAGAAGGGGCGTCATGCGTGGCTATTCCATCTGAGCCCCCCTGAGAATGGGGAGCGGGGACTGAAAACAGGCAGAAAGTCCAGATTAGACCCGGGGACAAAGCAGGACAGGAAGATTCCAGAAGGGACGAATGGGAATTACAGCAGCAAAAATAATGCAAAGTGACAGAGAGGGGAAATAGAAAAATAATGGCTTACAAGATTAAACCCGGCGAGAAGAAAGAAGAAAGGAAAAGAGGGCTGAATGAGAATGTTTTCATCTAGATGAGAAGATTTGAGAGAGAGAGAGAGAGAGAGAGCAGTCGTGGGTGAATGTGGAGGCTTCGGACACATCAGAACCGTGCTAACGAGTCATTTCCTCATCTTTCCGCTCTCTTTCTGAGCCTAAGCCGCCGATCATTAGCTAAACATTAGAGTTTGATCTGGGAACTTGTCTTGACAGATTCATCACCTCGTTCTTCCTCATCCCAGCATGTAACACTCTAATCCCTCTAAAAACTAGACACACGTTGGCAAATTTTCCCTTTCTTACCTGAAAAATTTCATCAAACTGAGATTTTTTCCCTCTTATCGGCTCTTTTTTCATATTACTGAATTGCTTATGTTTTGAAGTATTGACAAAACTTGGTGGTTTGTTTAGAAGAAGATCCAGGATCTCGGGTCACTCCAACAAGAACTCTGCATGTTGGAGAAACATGCCAGCATTTTTTATTCAAGGGATTATCCTCGAGGTTTTCCATAGTTCAGCAATAATCTTCTTAACTTATTGTAATAAATAAAAGATTAAAGGATATTTTGAACCCTGAAAGTGCCAGCTTTGACATCTTTGTTGTTCCGCTGCCGTATGAATAATAATAAAAAAAAGATAAGAAGCTCTGTTTGTCTTCTGCTGGCAGACAGAATTTGTTATTTTCTACTATAGCGGATGGATATTTAGTGGCTTAGCCTATTAATTGTGCCAAAATTAAAATGACATCAAATGAAGCTCTCCTGATTTTGATCTAATGAGCAATTACTTCAGGAAGCTGCAGAGTTGAGAACAAAAAGCATGCGTACAGCTGTCCATACACATGCACTCACACGTGTGAACACACGCACACACATTATCAGGACTCAATCAGTACCTATAACAACATTAGCATAACAAAACCATCCTTTGGTTACCCGTGCTCTCATATTTACACATTATATTCATCACTATCGTTCATCCCTGCCGATGATGTCAACTGCTCCTCTCGCTGTCTCCCTCACAAAGAAATAGATGTTCACCACAAACAGATAGGCGGCTGCCAGCTGTCTTCCAGACCAGGGCAAACACAGAAGCCGCTAATAAATCCGGCTTTACGGCCGGACAAGATCAACCGCACTCTCTGCCTTCTTGATCCGTTTAATGTGGCTTCATTCTGAACGACGGAGGACAAATGAAATGCCTCTCGGTCACCAATAAAACAATGAAAACATCTTCCGCCCCCCCTCAAAAAAAAAGGACATAAAAGAAGATGGAGGTGTTTGTCAGGGAAATGGTGATAGAGGTGGTGTTGCACCGTATAGGCGTGATAGACACAGATTTGAGATATGAACAGTAGCCAGCCATGAATCATGCTCTCTGATATGATATCTGATGCATATAGAGTGCATTGATATAAAAGAGCTGAGTAATTCACCAATGCAGGCTTGACTGGGATTGACCAGTTTGGAGCTTCTTTGTTTGTATTTTTTTTTCTCCCTGACTTGTAAGGGGATTTGGGTGCCTATGATGACTGGTGGACTGGTGCAGAGCTGGACCCACCCTGAAATTTTAACAGATGAGTTGTTGCCAAAGGAGTCAGTTATTTTGCTGCCCGAAGGGGTCAACGAGCCAACTTCAAAAAACCCCTTGATGGGCGGCTAAAGCTCCACTGAACTGTAGTAACAGACAATTAGAGAAGGAAAGTAAATGCTTCTAATCCAACAAATTGCTAAACATGTCTGTTTTACCTTCTTAGACATGTGACACTCGCATTTGTGTTGCTTCTCGACCGTTACACGGTTCACAAAATCTCCTCTTTTTCTTTTTTGGATCTGCAGGTTATTTGCAACCAAATGCAGCGGCTGCATGGAGAAAATCGCCCCGACGGAGTTTGTGATGCGAGCTCTGGAGTGCGTCTACCACCTGAACTGCTTCTGCTGCTGCGTGTGTGATCGGCAGCTCCGAAAGGGCGACGAGTTTGTCCTGAAGGAGGGTCAGCTGCTCTGCAAGATAGACTACGAGAGGGAGAAAGACTTGCTCAGCTCTGTCAGTCCGGATGACTCAGACTCAGGTGAGCACCTCAGCGACCCTCTCTCACACCGGAGTGAGAACGACACCTCGGTGCTATCATCACATGGCACTGAGGTGCTGCATTCAGGAGGCTCTGTTCCATTGCAGCAATAGTCAACATAGATGCCCTACATCAGGATTCTAAATATAAAAAAACCCACACTTAATTTAGTAATATTTTAAGAAGCAATTTTTTTGAAGGCCTCTGAAGTTTTGAATGAATTCATAGACGTACAAAACTTCTGCTACTTTTCATAGGCTGTCTTTAAACACCATTCATTCAAGCAAGGAGTGCGAGTTTACAGTAGGAAGAGGAAACAGGACGAAGCCAAGCCAGTCTGTATTAATGGCTCTCCGTGCGTGGGCAGGATCTGGTGCTGGAAAGAATTAAATTACTGTATCACGATGAGTGACAGAGGGATTTGGGGCCTTTCTGCACTAAGCCTGCGCCTCCACTCTTATCAGCTCCAGCGCTCCCCGCCTATAGGCTGCGCACACGACGAGGCATCTCGCCAAGCCTCACTGTTCACTACCATCTGGCTTACATTTAGACACGCACAAAAGTGGCGAATTTGTCAAATACATCTGTGGCTGTGTCAACTTTTGTCAACTTGTGGGAATATTTGCTTTGCCCCCCCCCTCCCTCCCCCGTTTGCTTGCATCGTCAGTGCATCACTCACCCCCCAGTCTTTGCACGTCTCCAAATTTCAAGATGTAGCAAAATGTCGACACCAGCGGTTGGTAACTTTGGCTTGTCGGAGACAAAGCAACGGTTTGACAGCCCAGAAATGTAGACATGGATCAGAACCAGATGATGAGCGAGCCTCTGTTTTTTGTTTTTTTTTATTATAACTACTAGACCTCAGAATCATTAACTTTTTAAATTTTAAACAGCAGTGCTGGATCAGGTTTGGAAACAATTTTTCATCTACTTCTCAGGTAGCAATTAATATTGCTTTATGATTTAGTTTTTCTCTATAATTTTGTGGGTTTTATGACAAATGACAGTGTGGCTTTTTTAGGCTCGTTTTTCGAAGTTTAACCTACGTATTTAAAATTGTTATTAAAAAAAACATGTTTCTTTATTTTTTTATTTTTTGAAAGGACGGTTTCCTGAAAGATTTTAGACTCTGTCATTTTGTCAAAGGTTAAACTTAAACAAAACTCACTGTGTTACTGAAACCATGAGTAAAAAATGCTTCCCCCCCATCTTGGTTATGATCCAGTCTTCTTATCAGAGACTGATTTGGTTTAAATGAGACAAAGCTGAGAGCAATAAATTACTAATGACAGTGTGACCAGTTCAGCTACAAATCGACATATTTTGGTGTGCTCTCCACAGATTCTAAAAGTCCAATCATAAAAAAGGCTTTTTCCTTCTGTAATAAAATGAAAACAAAGTATCAAAAACATATGTCCCCTTTGATTAGGCCAGGGGTCTGCAACCTTCACAATCAATCTGACTCTTTTCCACTAAATAAAACGTGTCTAAAGCTGTAAACCAAACTCAAAGCTTTAAATAAAGATATCAAAACATTAAGGTGTAACATAAATACTCTGTATAAAAAGGGGTTGTTTGTTGCAATATGAAATTCATTATTGTGTTGACAGTTATTGTTTCAAAGGAAAAAGATTTTTTGGCTACACCCTACAGATAAAACTCTGAAGTAAAAAAGATAGCATTCTTGTCTATATCAGTGTTTAATTAATGTCAGCATCACACTTCTAAAAATTAGACCAGTTTGTTGAATATTTTGTTTTTGCCTGCTAAATTTTCCTGAAAAAAAAATATTTCTTAACTTTAATTTGTTGATTTGATGATAAGCAAGCTTATACATATTTGATGTTATCAAAGGGACTTGCAATATGTTTTGTAAATTGTCTTAATGGCTTGTGATATGGTCATTTGTAATATATGTGTAAAACCTCACATATTATTTTTCCCACCCAGTCATTTGATCAGATATGCTGAAGGTTTAATTTGTGGTTGAATTTCAGAAAACAATCACACTGCAGGGATAGAAGTTAGATCAACGACGCAGCTAAGAGGCTAACAAGCTACTAGCATAAACTAATCATTTTGTATTACTGTGTTGTATCATTATAAAGTTTTTTTTTTATTCCAAAGTGGATAAAAACAAAACTGCCAAAAGGAACCTTTTTCTAATGTGGTTATGAATAGAAATATTCAATTCAGACGTTTTTTTTGGTCAAAGCTACAGAACGTTTCTACAGAGGCAAACAAAAAAAACATGTGGCCCAAGAGCTGCAGCTGCAGACTTCTGGATCAGGCATTTGTGTGTAGTGGGAATATCAATGAGCACAGAAATAATATAGTCATCAGCATCCTGTCATCAGTTCATGTCACATCTGATCATGCCACAAAATGTCTCTTTCTGCAGAGAAAAGTGATGATGAGGAGCTGGACGTCAAGCCAGAGAAAGGCATTGGAAGCCAGGGGAAGGGTGACGATGGGAAGGACCCGAGGAGACCCAAAAGACCACGAACCATTCTGACCACTCAACAGAGACGGGCCTTTAAGGCCTCTTTTGAGGTGTCCTCAAAACCCTGCAGAAAGGTAAAATGAAGCTTAAATAATCAACTACTATGTAGATGTGAGTTTTTCTTTTTAACTCTTTGTTGTAGTAATGGGGGATTTAGATGCTGACCACAAACCCTATAGTAGTTTGACAAATAAAGTCTCAAATTAAAAAAAAAAGTAAAAAAATCTCCCCCACCTCCGAGCAGAGCTTTGAAGTGCCAAGCAGCATTCTGTTCTGTGTTAACCGAGGCAGGCTGCTGTAACGCAGTCCGTCTGCACTGAATGTCACACTGAGATAGGAGAACTGCCTGTGTAGCCAAGGCTTTGAAAAGGCAATAACCAAAAAAAAGCAAGCATCCAGAAAGAACCCCGTGTTGATCCGACATACATCTAAATGAAAGCAAATCAAAGACGCAGTGTGACTGCTGGAAAATGTGGCATGCAAAGTACAGTCAGGTACACTGAATGTTTTACTGGCTGCCACCAAATGCAAAAATGTTTTTGCTCACGGCTGTGTGTGCTTTTGTTTATCTGTAGCGTTAGCACAATAACTCATGAATCACTCAGAAAGTAGATGAATATCTACATCTAATAAATTATCAAAATGAACCACATTCAAGGTGGCTGCCACTGCTAAGCAAGTTAGCCAACACAAAAAACTGGTATAACTTAGTCAGTTTTTGAGATGTTGAACCCAAATTTGTGTGGTGGTAGCTGACCATAAACTGATCTTAGTGTGCTATATTCATTCCATCAAAGAATTTTAGGCTTTTAATTTTAGTTTTATTGTGTGATACTAAAATATTGTTTTATGTCTTCAGGTGAGGGAAACATTGGCTGCAGAGACAGGACTCAGTGTTCGAGTGGTCCAAGTGTGGTTTCAGAACCAGAGAGCTAAGGTGAGGTGTCCTTACAATTGTGTCCTCGAAAGAAAAAAAACGAAAAAAAAAAAACAGCTTTGTTTCATTTTCAGAGTCCGGCCAATAAATCAACCCGACTCTCTGTGTTAAACTTATCACTACATTCCTTTCACAAATGCAAAGAACAGAGTGAGGAGTTGCAAATCTAACCCAATCTTGCATTAAGTGTCTACGCCCTCCTCTTTTCCGATGATTATCTCGTGAAGCATCCTTTGATACTTGACAATGAAGTGCGCACAGATAGAGAGTTTGTGCGGTTCACTCAAGGGTGAACAGCGAGGCGCATCCTTTTTAAATTAAAAGCCCCGCATGTTAGTTTTGGGAGTTCTTCACAACTTTGACTCCTTCGTTTCAGATGAAGAAGTTGGCCAGAAGACAGCAGCAACAGCAAGAACAACAGAATTCCCAAAGGCTGGGCCAAGGTATGACCCGTACATACGCAGTGACAGCTCGTCATCTCAGGCAGAACACATAAGATTGTTTATTGATTTCTTCTTCTTTTTTGGCGGGGGGAGAAGTAAGATGAGGAGGAAGAATAAAGTAATTGATTTATTGTGTTGTACTGTGTTTTATCTACAGCTACATGTCAGGAAACATGTCTATATTAGGTTGTCAAGTTTCTATCTCAGGGGTAATCAGAGCAGCACGGAGGTGCGCTTCTGTTTTTTGCTTCAGAGTCAGAAAATGTGAACTTTATGTTCCTAAACTCTGTCACGCTGCCATCAGATTTGTTATCAAAAACAGCAAATTACGAACACGTTAGCGGGCGAACGAGAGCACTTCCGAAGTAAAAGCGGAAATTGTGTTTGGAAGACAAATAAAAAGAACAACAGACATTGTTTTGTGGAGCCACTGTAAAGGAAAGCGTATGGCGTTGAGGGGGGGAAGCTTCAGTGAAGAAGCTACAAAAGCTTTGTGTTCCTCTCAATGCTTAGAAAAGAGGAGTGTTTGCTGAGGGAGAACTACTGTAGGTTGCCATGGAAATGCTGACCCAGACATGGGTATGGGTATTTGAAGGTTGTAGGAGCTTTGTCACAGGCATTAAAATCAGCACAAACACACCCCGCCTTCTACTGATCATTGTGCGTTAGGTTGTTTTTTTTTTCACTTGGATGTATGTCTACAACTAATTAAGGTTTAAAGTCAACCCTATTGAAGATGACCACCACTGCTTCTCAGTCATTAGTGATGTTCGATACCTCCAATTTCCTTTTTCCAATACTAATACCAAGTAAAACTCAGGCTGGTATTGGGGATACTGATCTGATACTGATATGTGTCTGATTAATCTGAAAAAAAGTAGTGTGTTTCAAATCACAGCTTCATAAAGAATACAATACATTAGTTATTCTTCTTTTTTTTTATACTGTATTTTGTTTTGAACTCAGAATTATGTATATTTATGTAGTTAAGCTAAGACATCAGAAGAACCAGAGGACACAATCATACAAAATATGTAAAACCGAAGAAAAAGTAGTTCCCAACAACCATATATGATTTAGACAAGATGTCAATAGTTTAGTTTCCTTCCTATGTGTTCCTGTTAATAATATAGATTACCTGAAATGACTGTATCAAATAGTATCAAAGTATCGATATTTGGATTTTAGTATTGATACTAGAGCATAAAGTTATGGTTTCAGTAGAATCGATATATCAATCCGCACATCACTATCAGTCATAGCAAACACAAAATGGCTACAACTCATTCAGTTATTCAGATTCTGAGCTCAAATTTGTTGTGGTAGTAGCTGAGAGCCATCCCCGACACGTACTCTGAGAATTTAAAGATTGTCTGAGGATTTTCAAGGAGCACTTGCATGGAAAGTGGTAACTGATGGGCATCTCTTCATTAAATGTTAAGCCCTTCTGATTTGATCAGCTTTTCCAAATACATTCTCCATAACAGCCTTTGCCTAATTGCCTTGCAGAGGTGATGTCTAATCGCATGGAGGGGATGATGAACTCCTTCACGCCGCTGGCTCCACCGCAGCAGCAGCTGGTCACCATGGATCAGAACGGTTACAGCACAGACCCTTTCCAACAGGGGCTCACACCCCCACAGATGCCAGGGGACCATATGAACCCATATGGTGAGCATCCACCAATTCACACCCCCATACAAACACACACACAAACCTACACACACATACACGTCTGTTCCTTGATCAACCTCCTAGCTCCTGGTGGTGGGACATGTGCTCCGGCCACAGCTCCCTGATTTAAGCCGCTCTGGAAGAGGAACGAGCAGCTTCTCCTCCCACATGAGATAACACAAGTGTTCTCATAAACTTTTGGGGTTTGACTCGCATTTCCAAATGTGTTTAATATGGTTTTCAACTCCTCGCCTCTGCTTTTAAGACATGCCATGTCACTGATGTTTCCTAATGTCGGTAAAGAAAAACATGTGGTTGGTGTGGACAGTTTGAGACAAACTGTGGTCCAAACAGCATGAGCTAATGTGTCAGAACAAGGGGGGGGACAGCAAAGCTTACTGATTTCTGTTTGATTCAAGAAGGAATTAAAACACAAACAAAGAAGGACAGAAGAGAAGGGGGTAAAAAATATCAGTCAATCAAGTGTAAGACCACAGGATGTAACTGGAATAACACATTTCTGAGTGATGTCCTCAACATGTCCCAGCGGGACCATTTCCTGAA
The DNA here is from genome assembly GCA_031762495.1 of Anablepsoides rubrolineatus. Lineage (NCBI taxonomy): Eukaryota > Metazoa > Chordata > Actinopteri > Cyprinodontiformes > Rivulidae > Anablepsoides > Anablepsoides rubrolineatus. The sequence goes on from JARVGW010000750.1 coordinate 19,906,656, forward strand.
GTTCATAACTTCCTTATAATTTGCTTCCATTTAGTTCTTCTCAGTTGTAAGAAACCAAATCCCCCGTCTCATCACTCTCCTTTGGTTTGGGGAGCAGAACAATATTGGCAAGGCATTAAAAGATATCTCTCAAAACACTGTCCCCATTTTGTGCAACACTATCATTAAGATCCAGAGTGTAATAAAGTTAACTATTCCCCCCAGAGAAATAACACATTGAGGTTTTATGAAAGGCGTAAACAGTTGCTATTAACCAGATCTTCTAGGAGGATGCCCCTTGTTTACATGCTCCCTCGTTGTCGGCAATTGCCCCGGCGAGGGCAGCAAAAAGTGAGCTTTGATGATATCCAACAAAACTGTTCTCACAATTGTGATGACACACAAGAGCAATTTCTCAAAGTGACGATTAGTAATTATCATTTTCCTTGCCTTGCTATAAATCTGAAATACAACGCTGCAGTGGTTTCATTGTTAAAATGTTGCGTTGCATTTTTTATTATTATCATAATCATTACCATCATTATTCCCAATGTTTCCCAGTTCCTTTTAAAACATCCTCTTTTTGTGTTTTTTTTTCTTCCAGGTAACGATTCTGCATTCCATGACATCGACAGCGACACGTCTTTAACCAGCCTCAGCGACTGCTTCATGGCGTCGTCGGAGGTCAGCTCCATGCAGGCCCGCGTGGGGAACCCAATCGATCGCCTCTACTCCATGCAGAACTCTTACTTTGCATCGTGAAAAGAGCGGGACTGAAAACATCAAAGTATCAGCACGGGAAAAAAAGAGAGAGTGAGAAAGAAAGAGAGAGAGAGAGGAAAATAAACTGCCCATTTCAAACTAAAGCACGATGGTCAGGAGTTTCTACACTACTATGGACACGACGGAAGAAACACCCACTTTGCAGTAGCTCCTGGCTGTGTGCCGAAGCCTACTCAAAGATTGTAAAACCACTTGTAGGAGAGAGAGAGAGAAAGAAAGAGAGAGAGAGAGAGAGAGAGAGAGAGAGAGGAATCGAGGGGAGTTAAATATTGTTAGAGATTATTCGGTAGAATTGCATATTCATCACAGGAGGAGTTGTTACTCTTTCCTTTGTTTACTTAAAGAAAATGACTAGATACTGAAGCCACTGATTACACGCCCCTAAACCAAATAACACAGTCAGTTTATACAGTGCATGATCAATTGTAAACTAATACTTTTTGTAAGCCCCCCCTCCCCTCTCCCCCTGCCGATCTCCCCCCACACCTTCTCCTCGCCCCGATTAAGATGTGGTGTTTGGACTGTTTCTTCTTCACACTACATGAACTTCCATGTTCACTGTTAGCATTTTGATCACTTGCCATAGATTTTAGATATTGTGTTAATAGTAAATAGGCGCAGCATGTCTGCAGGAGTGACTGTACATTTGTGTATGTATGAGCGTTTGCGACGAGCAAGAAATGTTTTAGAGGAGAGAAGAAAAAGAAAAAAAAAAACAATGTGCAGAATTAGGTGGACGAGTAGGATCAGTGAACTGTAAATACTTTCCCCAGGCTAATTGGATGTGCATGTTAAAAAAAAAAAAAAACGGAAAGCATTCTATTTATTTAACTATAACAGGCTCTTGAAGGTACATATTAAAAGTGAAAAGCTTTATTTAAAAAAAGGAGAGCATTCTTTTTGTTTGTTTGTTTTTGTTGAGCAGTTAGTGACGCAACTCATCTGTATACCATTTTTAATATGAAGATTAACCCTCTTTTTGTTTGTTTCAGCCAAGCTGTAAATGAGCAACGTTGCTATTTATTTCGTACAGACCATAAAACTTTTGTTGTCCAACGTGCTTTCTCGAAAAAAAAAAAATGTTGCTAATTGACCAAAGTTGACTGGTTTGATGAATAAACAATGTCTTTCACCTGATAACATGAAATAAATACCATCAGTGACCATTTACGTGGTAAAAACCTCCAGTCAAGTTGTTGTCTGTGTCTGAGCCAAACGCCCCATGGATGATTTTCCATCATACTCCTGTCAGAATATTTGTCAGAGCCTCACAAGTCGTATATTACTCTATTTGACTCGGGCTTGTAGACTTGCAGGCAGACAGATTTACAGCTCGACTGTACCTTTTCTTTTCCACCGTTGGAGTTTTCTGCGGTTGACCTTAATAACGAAACACGCTCCTGCTCCTGTGTGTGACTGTGTGTTCTTAGAGGGAACTAGGATACGAAGGAGGGAACCTTTTTTTCAGGGTCAGGGAAGTTCAGGTGACATACCAATACAGCTGCACAACCAGAGAACAAACCCCACCCAGAACCCTTCGGGGCTTGTCGGGCGGCTGCTTGAAGTACCATCTGGGAGCTTCATCTCTCTCTCTCTGACAGTTCTGAGCGTGGCCCGCCGAGCTCCCGCCCACTTGTCTGTACCGTCACACGAGCGCACCGGTAGCACCACATTTATGGTGTTCTCTGTGTCTCGATATATTCCTGCCATCGTAGTCATGCCAGGGCTTACTCATCCTGGCTGCTAGCCCTTAGCCTAAGGTGCAGAGGCGTAGGCATCATGCGGTGCATCTGAGGATAAACCCTAGCTGGTGTACAAATCAAGGTAAACAGCTTGTTGATAAGTAAACATAGACATTTTTTCTTCTTTTTACTTATTTTAATAGAGTTTTCCAGAAACATAGGACAGATAAACAATGAGAATGTGTGTATAGATGTGTTTATGTGCATTTGTGTGTGACACAGGCCTTCCAAGGTTTGCATCAGGTTTCTAGCATACTTCATGTAGATTAAAGTGTGGAAGACTGTTTAAACAGACACAACAAAAGACTCCCATTTACAGTAAACATGGAAGAGTCTGCAACACACACACACACACACTCACACACATTGTATTTGCATGGAATTGACAGTACAATTGGCTTGAATTCATTCTTTTCAGGGCAGGCCAGGTGAGTTTACAGAGAGGTGTTTAAGAGGAGAGGAAGACAGAAGGTGCAATTACACACATTGTGGGTAAAAGGTGAGCATAAACCATCTATAGCCAAAGAATTCTCCTACTTATCAACTAGTCTGTATTAGTGTTCTAAACTACAGATCCATTTAGGTTAAACGTAAAATGTCTAATGATTTTTAGAGCAAATCTTTTACAATTTCGAGATAACTAAACCGCTTTTAAGTTATGACCATTAATGTGTAGTTGCCACATTAATTAAACCTAGGATCACATACATAAATATGCATATATATATATATATACATTATTTCATTATTCACACCTGCTTCTTTAAAGGGCTACTGGTCCCCATTATCAGTAGTCATTGTGCAAGGGGTGGGGTACACCCTGGACAGGTTGCAAGTCCATCACAGGTTTATATATATATATAAAAATTAATTCCATCCATCCAATATCTATACCCGCTTCTTCCTTTCAGGGTCACAGGGGTCATTGGTGCCCATATCCAGCTGTCACAGTGCAAGGGG
>JARVGW010000750.1:19984894-19995975 GCA_031762495.1 Anablepsoides rubrolineatus
GATAGATAGATAGATAGATAGATAGATAGATAGATAGATAGATAGATAGATAGATAGATAGATAGATAGATAGAGCTCACCCTGACATCATCCTCTGTCCCCTTTGTGTAAGCCCCAACCAAAGACAGAGGATGAACAGCCAGCACATGTCGAGGCACAAATCAGTTTGTTACGCCATTCTTTAATCCAACTACAAAGCCGGGCGTCATGTGTCTCTGCAGCTTCAGCTGTCAGTCATTTGTCAACTCTGACAGGAAATCAAAGACCACATGAACTCTCCAGATATGAACCCAGCGTTTGATCCGTCAGACTGAACTCTGCATTTGTGCTGAGCTGGAATTTTGATGCTCTTTGAAATCATGCCAAATCTTTAGGCCTGAACATTAAAGCTTTTTTGATATTCAGCTTTTTTTTTATTTATAGTTGCCTTCAACAGGAAGTTGATGAAAGTGCTCACTTTCTGGGGAAAAATTAAGTGTTTTATTTGATGACAACCTGGAAAGAAAAGACACACATGAGTCATGGACCTTAATGAAGCTCCATCCAACATGATAGAGGCACAACATTTAGTTTTTAAAGGTGGATTTAAGAAAACTATGAGAACAGTTCCCTTTACTGCATACAAATGTTAATAAAACTGTGCAGTGTCTTATTGGTTGAGTCTGCCTCATATGTATTTTGTTAGTTATGTTTTGGGATCAGAACTGCCTGTTTTATTTCTCTAAGGCAGTGAGTGATGTTTCTCTGCCTTGACACACCTTGATTTGAAGGAATGAGGGATTAACTGGCCCCTGGAACCCGCTGCAGAGCAGGAATCAACTAAAAGATGACAAACCAGGATGTAAAGTGTTTGAAAGAAATGTAGGGTCGCTGTTTGTCTGTTGATTAACTTTTGTTCAAAGTTTGGATGAGCTCTGCCGGAGAGGAGCTGTGGATGGCAGGGACAACCAGGTTCCTTCAAAGCACTACCATCTTGTGACAAGTTGAAGAGTTGTAGCACTAAAACAGGAAAATTGGTAGTTTGCCCTTCAAATTAAAAGGTATTTACTCGAATTGAAGTTCATCAGCAAATAAATATAGCAGTAATCCTGAGAATTGATGGCGTTTTAGCAGTTTTGGTCATATCCACAGACCATGTTTGTAGTCAAAACATGAAAATATAACATTACTGACATTGTTTCTCAATTTTTACAAGATGTCACTCTTAAAGTAGGCCTATGTGTTGTGAATGACTCTCAGCTACTACCCTGTCAAATTTCAACAAAAAATCTGTAGAAGTTACTGATTTGCAGCCACTTATGTCTTGGCTAAGTTGACTAGATGTGGCAGTCATCTTAAACTGAATTTACCCCAAATGTTAATTATTTATAGATGCAGATTAGATGATTATTTACTGAGAATTTCATAAAAATCAATTCCTTTGCTTCATGAGAGGATTTACTAACAAACAAATGGTTTAATAACAATTAATGGCAAAATTTTAAACAAAAACCTCCAGCAATGAGCAGCAAAGAGTGTGTGTTGTGAAGGGCTTCCAGCTAACATCACACCAAATTTCATTATCTGTGAAATTATAATTATAGTGATGGATAACATGGATGTTTATGTCAATTAAATTAAAAAAGTGTTCAGCTGTAGATGTGCATCCAGAAATTACTTTCTGAAAGTTTCACTCATATGTGCCCAGTTTTCGAAAAGACGTTTTGCTGACAGACAAATAAAATTGATGCCAACTGTTCAAACACATATTTTCGGCAGAGATCTTGATGAGCAATGTGTTGTGCTTGGAATATGCGTTGGGGATGACTCCCAGCTACCACCACACCAAATTTTAGCGCTCAATACCTGTAAAGTTGTCTGAGTTGTCAGAATTTTTGTATCATGGCTGTGGCAGCCGTCAAAGTTAAGCAGCTTATAGTTAAAGTTGATCAGTTAAATATGTACATCCAATTACTATTTTTGAACATATTTTCTGAAATTATCATGAAAAGTATAGCTACACCTCCTGATTCATGAGATAGGCTACTGTATTTTGCAAATGATACAGAAAAAGGACATGGGCTACGAGTGATGGTAAAAATAAAATAAAATAAAATAATATAATATAAAATAAAATAATATAAAATTTCTCACTCTGTCTTTTGTTTTGCAATCAGAGACCGGAAGTTGTTGTGTCTGCGCTGAGGAGCGAAGAAGAAGAACGTGCATTCTCTTAGATTTTAAGAGGGGGAGGTCTGCCTCTGCTCAGCGTTTCTCTGCCACGAACAGTCTAATTTTTTTCCAAAGTTAGTTTTAAGTTTTGCCTTTATCCCTCAGAAAGTTTATCACAGTGCAGAATTTGTTCTAGGATATTTTGTTAGGTTGAGTTGAACAACTTTACAGAACCGAGTTTCTAAAAGTGAGGACCGCAGATTTCATCGCGTGCGAGTTGGGATAAAGGGATTACCAAAAAAAAAACCAGCCTCACTCGCTCAGTTTCTTCAGACCTGCTCAGCTTAGGTAAGATAAAAGAAAGTCGGCGCTAAGGCTAAAATAATAAGAACTGACAAAGGAAACACTTGTTTTGTGTTATTCGTGGCTCTCGGAGTGGGGCGACATTTTTTTTCCCACACAACTTTTGGCTGAAATATGCGCAAACTTGTTAGCTAAACATCGATAGCTTGGCGCGTGAGAGAGCCTCGTTAACGCTAACATTTGGACTACACGATTTATTTTGTTGTAAGTTTTTTATTATTATTATCATTTTGGAAGTTTTTCTGCATCCAATCTCGGCTGAGGACTCTTCCTTATCTGACCAACACTGGCTGCTTCACGGCTCCCCGCCATCAAGGTGAACTCATCTATTACTTTCATTTGTCTCCATTTCATTTATCCTTTAAAATGTTGGTCATTAAAGTGTCGATTTAATGTAAATAATCTAAAAGAACTATTTGCTAAATAAAAGTTGATAAAGTTGCTACTAAAAAGGCATGTAAAAATGTTTTTATTGTTCTACCTTTCGACTGCATTGTTTTTGTTCTTGGAAAAAAAAAATTCTTCAAATGATAATGTAACATTTTGCTATTCAGTCAGTCCTGTTTTTATTTTTATTTTTTATATATATAGCAAACTCCTATAAAAAAATAAATGTTTTTTTTTTCTTACAGGCATTCTCATCACATTAAAAAGAGAGCGACTAGAAATCACTTAATGCCATAATTTCTTGGGTTTTATTGAGTCTTTGTGGTCTTCAGAGCTGTATTTAAATGTTTGTGAATCTTATAATATTCATTAACCTCCCTAGCCTCAGACAAACAGCCAGAGTATCTGCAATAAAGTTCCATCCCCACCCAGATATGATTTAAAGTTGTCTCTCTTTAAACTCTTTGTGGACATATCCTGGTGATCATTATTACAACTATGAAGCCTGAGTTTAATGAAGGACCTGCCCTGGTGTTATGTAAACCTCTAAATGTTGTGTTTTAAAAGGAGAGGGAGAAAATGAGTGGTTAAAAAAGACAGCAATGTTTGCAGGGAGTTCACCAAGGTATTTTTTTTCTGAAGTGTTTAATGAGAAGTGGAGATCAGTTATGCCCTTTAATTTACCTGCTCCCCCAACACTTGAGCTGCAGTGCTTTGATTAATGAAGGTTTCAACATTAAACAATTTCTCAACTCTTAAACAGATCAACATTTTGCAAATAAATATGTGAATTCAAGAAATTTGCGGTCTTCCTAATGCTGCGACTTTTGGCTGGATTTTCCTTTAAGTGTAGCATCTCATCTATTGAGCAGTTTTTAAAAGTCACTCTTTAAGTGGCAGAGCATCTCATGAAATTGATTGCTTGTACGTTTTAGTGGAGTCACATGACACCTGGTATCCTGTTACGACATGCTGCTGGAGAACCTCTGCCTCAGATTGTGTAGCTGTGAGGAGAGGGAAAAAAAGAAGACAAGTGAGGTGTGCGTTTTTGTGAAAACAGTAGCCTGGGGGAGATTGTCTGATGCTCCTGTGTCCACTGAACTGCAGCCATGTGCAGACCAGCCTGTGTCTGGCTACCAGCGCAGACTAAAGTGGAAAGGGTGGGGAGGTGGTGATACAGAATCAGGGAGCTGAGGAATTTTATGCATGGATGCCAGTGAACAGTAATTACGGTGCTGGCCGTGTTATGGGTTAGGACTGTAACTTTTGTCTTTGTGTAATGAGAGAAGCTAAATATGTGTTGTGCATGTTCTAATCAGTTTAGTTGAGCCCCCTTTTTAAGTTTGGCTGATTTCCAGGAAAATTCTTTCATTTCTTTCAAGCATAGTAGGTTTCTGACCAGACATTTAATTGTGTTCCTCTTTTCATAAAGCATTAAATGTCAACTGTTTCATAGCTAGAATATTTATGACTGTTTACTTTTTATGAGCTAATGATCAATCTGCTTTGTGTTAAAACTTCTACAGAGAGGTAGTATTAAGTTAGTAACATATCAATTTTAACCAGGCAGTAATGTTTGAACCATTTTGAAGTGGGGATCTGTGGGAAAGTTATAAACAATAAATATCTTACCTGTTGTAGATAGCTCTTTAAATGGCTTTCGTTTGTAGAAATTGAGTTTAATTCTGACACACTAACTGCTGGTTGAAACTCAAAGGTTTGTAGTGATTCATGTTTTTAAAAAAACTTTGCACCACTGTTTATTTTCGACATGGTTACTCACGGTTTGGTTGTTTGTGAGCACACGTAATGGCAGCAGTGAGCTGTAAAGCTACTGGTGCAGCCTGCAGGCACTTAGGCCAGGAATGTTTGTATTTCTGCTGAAATAATTGTGTATTGTGAAATTGACTGTAATTTATAAGTTTGAATAACAGTGTTTAAGTGAATGGCTTTGAAATTTTAGAAATTCAAATACAGTCTATGGAGCCAAGGCAAAAGTTGTCTTCTGGCATCACTGAAATTACAACATGTAACACAGAACCACAAAGTTTATAGCAATACAGTATCCTCAAACTTGCTAGTTTATTACTTCACTTAACTCGTCCACATGAAAACATGCCAGCAGAAGCAAGAGAAATAAAAACATGTCTGTTTTAGATGTTCTCAGTATAACTGAATGCTCTTTAGCAAAACTTACTTCTGGTTATATAATAGCAGCTCCATTCTGCATGTTTTATATTCAATTAACGTATGATCCGATTAGTCGACTATTCAAAAAAAATAATCAGTGATTAGTTGACTATAAAAGTAATTGTTTGTGGCAACCCTACTTCTGGTGAAAAAATAAGTCATTGTCAACATAAAAATGCAGCATTCTCATCATTTAATCAGTAAATCCAATATCATAAAATCAGGTTACAGCTGTTTTAAGCTGTATTTGACCAAAACTGTTTTTTTTTTTTTTTACATAATTGTTATCTTACTTCTAATGTACAAAACATATTTTTAACTCTCACAGGGTGTGTTTAACACATACAGTCTGTTCTCTTACATGAAACAAGTGAGCAGCTTTTTTTCTACAACCCCTGGTAAAAAGTATGGAATCATCAGTCTTGGATGAGCACTCATTCAGACATTTCATTCTGTAAAACAAACTCAAATCAAAAACATGATACAATATTAAGGTCATTACAAAGTGCAACTTGTTGACTTTCAGGAACACTCAAAGAAAAGAAGAGAAAACATTGTGGAAGACCCCTAGAGACGCGTCCATCATATACTTTGCATGTAAACTGGCTGCTCCTGCAGCTCAAAACGTGTTTGTTGTGAGTTTGTTTTACAGAATGAAATGTCTGAATGAGTGCTCATCCAAGACTGGTGATTCCATACTTTTTGCCAGGGGTTGTAAAAACACTGGAAGGTATTTTAAATATAAATTGCAGGCAGATTTTTGGCAGCTTAAAACATTGAGCATTTGGTTGAGCTGAAACATTTTTTTTAACATTAATTGAGGCTTTTTTTTATTTGTTTGTTGAAATTGTATTTATCCATCATGTATTACACTTTTTAGGTGAAAAAAGTGTGGTTCCATAATAAAATGTGGTGTTTAGGAAAAAAAAAAGTGAAAGAATAAAACTGATTTTCCAGAGCCATGACCACATTCAAGGCTCAAGTAACATCTTTAACTTGACATCAGCTGTTATAAAAACACACTTTTAATCTTTCTTGCCATTTTGTTGTGTAATAAAAGGGAAGGGGGTATGCTAATTTATAAAACAATATTATTTTACAGCTTGTTGATTTGTACACCCTAATTAAGAAATGCGTCATAGTTTTTAGATGAGTGTGCTCCAGGAGGTGACACTAAAGCTCTTTGAGGATATGACTCAATGTTCAGTCACACTTTAACAAAAATGTTTCCACGTCTTTGAGATCCTGAAAGCTGATGTGGTTGTGAGGGTCATTGGCAGAGCGGTCAGCTGCTCTCTGGTTGTGTGACAGCAGAAGCAGTTTTCCCAAACACTGACTCATGGCTTACAGAGCAGAGATGACCGAGCGTCTTTATTCCCTTTGGACCACCCCTTGACCCAGCTCAGCTGCTGGAACACTGGACCATTCTTGGAAAGTGAAATTGAATTGGTTTTAAGGAGAACACAATAACGGCTTCAGAAAGGAGCAGAGCATTCATAAAAGAGATTGTCTTTAAAGGAATCAAAACTGCATCTGAGCAGGACTTCATGTGAAAATCAAGATGGGGTTTTCGTAATCTAGAAATGACCCATGTTGTTGTTGTTTGAACAAATTGCAGCGATTTTGTATTTGTTGGCGTCCCATTTATTGTATTGTATTGTATTCTTAGACATTGTTTACATTAGAATGGTCTCTTGAAACGTTATTGTTTTTCAGTGATGATTGTGGCTAATAAAAAAAAAACAATACGTTAATGAATATTGCTGTGCTCGTTGATTTCTCTGTAGTTTCCCAAAAACCTCCGCTCTTGGACCTGGATTCAAAAAAGCTTCTGTCTCTGGGAAAACAAGTGCAGTTTTTGTGTGCACAAACAGCTGAACCTCAGCAGAATGTTACGGTTTCACTCAAAATCTGCATCTTGGAAAGGCAAAATCTCAAGTGAACAAATGGGTGTGTTTTGTGAGTGTGTGTGTGAGGGGTGTCATCAAGGGTTTGGCAACTAAAAACAACTGTTAGGTGATAGATCTCTCGGTATGGAAATTATAGTCTGGCAGCTCTCTATGCTGTGTCATATAACAGGCACCAGGTTTTTTTTTTTGTCTATAATAAATTCTGAAGGCTGAGATGGGGGTGTGTGGGTATGTGACTTATAGACAAGTGTTAATCTCTGCAGCCAGATGCTCCTGAAGTGATGATTCGAGCAGATGTGAATGTGAAAGTTTTTTGTTGTTGTTTTTGGAGGACACTGTGGATCCTTCAGTAGAAGGGGGAAAGCAAACACCAGTGTATAATGACCTCCAAGTCTACATCTTTATAGTTTGCCTATTTATGAGTATGACATGTTCAAAATGTCAGAGTGTATCTTTTTTTATCCAAACTATCAGAGTAAGTCTGGTCTTCTGCAGTTTTTTATCAGTGTTTTTGTACTAGCAGGCATAAATGCTGAAGCACCTGCCTTGACTTTCATAAACATGCAGAATATTTTCATTCTTTATGGGAGCGGAAATTACTTGATAAGAAAATATATGCTGCTCTTCCAGTACTGTAGATAATTTACTTGGTAGCAAATAGAGCCAGTTAATTGGTTGACCGATGAATCGGTTTATCTCTCTTGTGTCCTTGGTTTGGACTTTTTTGTGATGTGATCAATAATCATTTTGTTTGTTTTTGTTTTTAGCGGTGTTCTGTGAATGACGTGCAGCTGATGTCCCAGGGATCTGAATGGAGTTCCAGTCGTGTAAAAGCCAACAGTTGTAGCTCCCTCAGCAGGATGCTGATGAGGCCAAACATACTTCTGTTTCTGACTTTCTTTGTTCAAGTTTTAAGGACACAGTGCCGGCCTGCTAACACAGATGAAGGTAAGCTGACTTTAAAGTTAACTCTAACTTTACTTGCAGACATTTGGTCTTCTGGTTTTGTTTTTAATAACACCCATTATCTTGCAGTTCTTTGAACTTGAAAACATGTTAGGTCTGGCTTATCTTGTCTCTTTTCTTGAGAAGCAGTTCATTGATAAGCTAAGTTGTGTTTTTTGGTACAGGATGCCATCTTAACATTTGTGAAGCCTGTTCCTTGTAGCATCTGTGTTCTATCGCCACTCGCATTTGGTCCAGTCTGGTGTAGCTTGAATGCATTTCTCTGCGTCCTTCATGCCACAATCCCGCTATCAGTTACTTTTGCTTATCAGTTACTCCTTTGCTTTATTTCTTTGGCTAAATTAACAAAATTGCATTCCTGTTCTTATTAAAATGAGTCAAACCATCTATTACTGACAGAATTTATTGTCTAAGGTTGTGTTTTGCATCCATGAGACCTACTGTAATGGGTTTAGCCCTGCCTGACTGTTACACCAGTCCACCTCAGAAAAGGGGGGAAAAGGGCAGCGAAATCAAATCCTTAAAAATGTGTTTCTTGGAAACCATCCAGCGGTGTAATAGCTCCTTGGATATGTGGGTGGATGGGTTTGAATGTTTATGTGCCACACTCGGAAGTGGAAGACAGCAAAAGAATATGATAAAAGTTAAGACTTTTAATTGAAGTAATTGAGCAAGAGGGTCTCTCTTGGGCTCTGAGCCCTAAAATAAACTTTATGTGTCTGTGTTTAAGTCAGTGCTGGGACAGGGAGGAGTAAATGACTCCCATCTGTAGCCTCAGGGCAGCTCCACTACCTAGCCCCTGCTTCTCTCCTCCTTTGTAATAAAAAGAGATTTGTTGTCACTGAGAGGAGATCATTATAAATTATCTTTTCTTTTTTCTCTTTTTAAGAATTAAAAAGGAAGCACCATTAAACATTTCTTTATCCTGATCGATACGTTTTTTGAGGAAGAGCATTTGACATCTAAAGTGAACCCTATATTTTCCCTCTGCTGGGGGAAGTCTGATGTATTTACACTCAGTTCTTGATTACCAAATGGCCAGGTACTATGTTCCTCTGTGCTTTTCCTCCTGCTCCCCCACTGACACTTTGCTTGGAAATGCTTCACTTTCTTCCCCTGCTTCCCTGCTGTGTGACGGATGGCTCCAGCTGTCAGCAAACAATCGCAGCATAGGCATTTGGTTGTGTTGCTTTTGTCTTGGGTGGAGAGACAAAATACTTGTATGGAAATATTCCTGTTTTATGTATGCTTCATTGTTTGTCAGTCAAACAAATTCAGTTCATTGAATTTCAATTGAATTTGTGTGAACAGCCATTCAAAAATAAAGCTCCTTTTTTGTCTTGGTGGATATTTTAACAATATATATGTTTTTGGTTTGAGCAGAAGAGCCACTGACTTTTCAGCAGAGGATATTTAAAATGCGAAGCTGTCAAAGTCTTGAAAAATACTCAATTCAGACAAACGCAGACAGCTCTGCTGACTCTAGTCGTATATTTGTATGAACACAGCATTTTGTTTTTTAGGACTTTTTTGAGAATTTAGCCACAAAAGTTTACATTATTGTGACACAGTGACATTTATTCATTTCTCCTTTACTTTAGTAGAAAAACAATAAGAAAAGGTAACTAATTATATTAAAATAAATCTGAAGATAAAAACAAACTAAATTCTCCCTGTGAAATATAGAAGAAATTACAATTAAATATGTTTTTTCTTTACAATGTGTTGTTGGCAAAACAATCACTTTCTAATTTAGGTTTTGATCCTGAAAATAAATTGTTTTTGAGTTTAGCTATGTTATTTTTTTTAATAAAGTCAGTTTGAAATAGAGAACACCAAGACAGAAAATCTGAAGTCCTTATCATGTATTCATTAAAGTGTTCTGGAACAAACGTCAGAAAAACTAATTTAACAGTCTGAGAACCATGTAATTTATGTTCTTAGTGACTTCTGGCAAGATGGCGGACTGAGCGGTAGCATTTCGAAGAGCTCTCGCTAAAGTTCCTCAAATTAAACAAATAAGGACTCAAAATGTCTGAATGTTGAATGACTAAACAAAGAAAAGGAATCACTGGAAAGAAAAGAAAGAAAAAATGACAAGTTATGGCGTCAACTTTCGAAGATAAAGACAAGGAAAATGTTAGTAGCGTGCTCGAGCTACATGACTACGCTGCCATGGAAGCAACTCCCACAGGAACTGATGAAATGCAACATGAAAACTCACCGTCTAAAGTGTCACATGTTCGAAAATGGGTAAGACCAAATGAAGATTCATCTTTTGAAGCAATAATGTCTGCCATTAACCGCCTTGACACCCACTTTGATAAACAAGTTCTCATACTGGAAGACACCAACTCCAGAATTAAAGAGAATAGTGCAATGATCGTCAGTCTCACTGTGGCACTCGAGTTCAATGCAGCTGAGACAAAGGAGTGTAAAAAGAAAGTGACTGTTTTGGAAGAAAAAGTGGCAGCATTGGAGAAAGAAAATCTTGATTTGAAACAAAAAGGCATGGAACAAGAAAGCTACAGCAGACGGTGGAACTTGAGGATAAAAGGCATACATTTTTTTTAATGAAAACACAAAGGAAGAGGTTATCGAGCTACTTAAAAAAGTGGCCCCACACTGGGCACAGAAGATGGAAGATATATGGACACAGTACACCGAGTCGGGAAGGAGGAGGAGAAGACACGACAGATCATCATACAGTTTGTAAAGAGACAACATCGAGATGGCATCTGGAGAATCACAATTAAGTCAACAGTCTGCAAGGAAGCAGGTGTACACTTCACTGAAGATCTAATGGCGGAGGTCAGAACTATTTGAAATAAACTCTTAGCAAACATTTCTTAAAGTATATCAAAGAGAACAATTTTTCAAATGGCCATTTTTTAAATAGGTGCATGATTAAAAAAAGACCTTTAACACTGATCTCAGATTTAAACAAAAGAGTAAAAATCATTCCACAAGTTCAAAACAGATAATGCACTAAAACCAGTTAGATTCAAACTACATTTGTTTTTATTGTTAATATATCATTTAAAACATTCTTCTACCCAAAACAGTGCTTCTGAGAGTGTGAATGCATTACGACCGCATCATATTTACAGCAAC
>JARVGW010000750.1:20617922-20631952 GCA_031762495.1 Anablepsoides rubrolineatus
TCTGAGACACGCAGATGCACACTTGCATGCACGCATGCACACTCACACACCAACTGTTAACTGCCCATTTATCTTCGATACAAAAGAGAGGCTAAATGCAAAAAAAACAAAGATATTATCTGCGCCAAAGATGCTTGCATGAGACAATAATTTTGCCCCATGAAGCTTTTATTATGACCTCCGGAGAATATTGGCTTTTTTTCCATTTTATTTATTTTTTCAGAGAAAAGATTCAGATCCTGAGATGGTTATGGGAGGGCCAATGTCAGAAACAGGATCAGTTTTCAGACATGGCACACTCCGGTGAGCATACGCACCAAGATCAAAGCGACCCTTTTTGCCTACCGCAGTGCATCCCCAACAGATCTGACAAAGTGCCCCCATTGTGCGACCCCGACCCATTACTGATAATGGATCGCCTCCAGAACCGCCCCCTCGAAGGCCGAACTGGGTTCTGCACACAGAGCCGGAGTCTGGGCCCCGAGGAGGGCTGCTGCGTGTAGATGAACACACATGATATGACATGTCAGCTTTCATTCAGAGTGACAGCCTCCTTTGGCGTCAGTATCGCCCTTAAAGAATGTCCTTACCTTCATAACAAACCTTCACACATTTGTGTTATTCTTTAGCTGTAGAAATGTGGACTTATTTAAAGACTGGGCTGAAAGTGTTGGACTCAAAATAAAACAAAAAGAATGAAGTTTTTGGTGAGTTTTCTTTAGGTATTTGACAAATATTTAGGTTTTTTGAATCTGCTGAAATTACAATACAAAAAAAAATGCATCAGATTATATCTACAAGTCAGTAAAGCATCTGTGAGCATTCTGTGGTTTAACATTGTCTTTATTCTACTTAGGGGCCCAATGGAATTGTTTTGCTAAAATGTGTCCCTGTTTGCCATTGTGGTGCTTGTTTTTGACCCATTAAAAAAATAAAATTGCTGCACCGTGGAGCTCAGGATAATAACTACACATCTGCCTGTCAGTGTGATCTGTCTCCGTGTGCAAAATATTCAAATAACCTGTCGGTTTTGCTCGTGTTCTGACAATATGCGAGCACGCACACGCAAACAGTTACGCAAAGACATCGTCGTCCTCTGTTTTGCCACGTCCATAGCCTCAGGCATGTTCACAGCTAACCCCCCCCCCCTCCCCACACACACACACACACACACACACACATAATTACCTTGGTGATCAAGGTTAGACCAGTAGTAAAGCACACTAACCCTTTAACCTTCCATGAACTCTCCCATTAGTCCACCTTAGAAGCTGATGCCCCGTGTCAAACACCATCGCCCGCTACAAGCCATTGAATTAGAGTTGGCGTGAATCTCAGAGACAGGTCTGACGGGCCCGCCTGTGTCTCTGCATGACTCAGACTTCGCAGCAGAGACAGCAATACCCCAAGGGGGTCAAAAATGCAGTGTTATCAAACACATACACCCCCTCCAACATTTTTTTTCTAGAACCCCCTGCTTGGGCTTACAGAAAGAGGGCAGACTCCCACAGCACACCCTGCCATTTCTGCCGGCCCCGAGGGCTCCTCCAGAACAGCTTAGGAATTTCGGGATAGGGATCCGAGTAGGTCTGCAGCCGGGAGGAGAATTTCCACCAATCCTTGGTTTTGGCTCACTTATTGTCTCTCGCTGGCATCCCAGTGTTCCCCGTCTGGCTCCGCTGTCAGCCCCGTTCAGTGTTTAGATATTGGTTTTGCTCAAGGGCAAGGGTCAGCTGGGCTGTGACATCTGAGTTTGACGGGAAATGAATTGTAAACAGTGATCACGACGAAGGTGAAAATTTAAACTCTGGCTGACTCTGACAGGAAAACAGTGAGGATGAAGAGGGTCTTTGTTATTAGCAAGTATGGTAATAAGAATGAAATCATCTCGACAGTTATTAAAAAATATTCTTTCCAGTGAATCTATTATAGGTTCTTCTGGCTTCATACCTGTGGTCTTGACATTATCATGACCTACAGTGTTTAAATGTTCTAGTGTGAAACTTTCCCTAACCGGAATTATTACTGTAGGCAAATAAAGGACTAAATGATCAGTTTAGGAGTCTGTCACCTTTTTACACCTTGATCTAGTTTTTCAGACTGCAGTACTTGTTCTGTTTTCCAGGGGGCACTGTTGAACTGAGGGAGATGGACACCTAAACTGGGCTGAACAAGGCAAATAAAGCTTTCTTCTGTTCATAAACATTTATAACAAATTATAGGTCAAAGTTCAACCATAAAGAGATGATACATGAAACACAAATTTGACTTTTTACCATAACCAAAAAAAAAAAAAAAAAAAAGATCAGATAATCACATTTATTGAATCCTCTTTATATGGAAACTGTTTTTTTAACAAGCATATCTAACATTGACTGAAGGTTTTAAGCAAACACAACCATATTTCTTGCATTTTTATGAAATCTAAGCAAGTAGATTTACAAAAACACATCTGTTCATTTAAATACTTTTTTTAATTTGGTCCAGTAATTTACCCTGACATAAAGGCCAATATTGCCCTTCAAAACCAAATCCTTATCTATCGAGATAAGTCTTTAAGGTCTTGCACCTAGATGTTGAAATGGCCTCGGCAGCAGCGCAGCGACACAATGAAAGCAGCGCTCACAGCTGAGGCCACAGCGTTGCCCTCCACATGGAGTTCAGCTGCTGCTGATGGGCAGATGAGATGGACTGCACAGATATTAGGATACGACTGGGATGCAGATGAGGCTCTTTTTTGTGTATGTGGGGTGGGGGGTGTGGGGAGGTGGGGGAAGGGGTGAGTGGTGTTGGAAGAGGAGTGTGTGTGTGTGTGTGTGTGGGTGGGGGGACATCATGCAGGTGGTAACTGGCTGGTGTTCCTCAGCTGGGCTGGACGCCAGCTTGGCCTCTAGGTGCCCCGCTTTGAATTCAGCCCTTTGTGTTGCCCCAATGAGGTCAGACAAATTCACATCTCATCGTACGCTCAGATAGCAGTGATACGGGATAATGACTCGACTGCACTTTCAACTCTCTCACCTCTGCTGTAAAATAATTGTAATTCCTAAAAGCACCTTATTTACTAGTGTTTTTAATGTTTTTTTAATTATTTCTCAAACACTAGCTGCCGTGTTTTAAAACTCATTAAAAATATGAAGTATGTTTGCAGGTGATATTTAAACCATGAATCAACCTGTTGCTCATCTGCCTACGCAATCGAGTCAAATACTATTAACTCTGACAAATAAACCTGCTTGAAAACTCGTGCACACGTCTTCTGAAAGGAGCGATGCATCGTTTGGCCTGGGTGGTGGCCTACTTAGACCGAGTCCGACTAGTGGACAGACCCTAATGAGAAGCAGGAGCAGAGAAGTGGGAGCGGCCTGTGGCTCTAGGGAAGGGTCACCCGGGGTTAACTATCAAAGATGAGTGCAAACCTATCCCTGTGGAAAAGAGTCCGAGAAAAAACATCACCCTGGACATGCTAAGCTCCCCAAACTGGGAGTTCTACAGCCTAATTAATCCAAGACTCAATCCTCCCCCTCTGAGCAGAAAGAAGAAGAAAAAAAAACCCGTAGCTTTTCTCGACAGAGGAGTGAGCGATAACACACCTAAACGTCACGGTCATTTAGCTGTGAAGACATTCTTTAGACGCTGTTACTCATTCCTGGTGTGTCGCAGTGGAAACAGCTTTCATCAGAGTTAATCATTAGCTCATCATTGAAATCTTTCAAGTGTAATTTCATGTTTTTTTCTTTTCTTTTCTTTTTTTTTTCCGAACAATCCAACCCACCCATCTTCCACGCCTCCAAAACAACCAAATCATATTTGCGATGTTTTGGATATTTACTGAAACAATAACTAGAGGAAACAGTGTAGTAGATATGGGTAACCACAGAAGAAGTGGAAAAGTAAATTTATTACTTGGGCTGGAAAGATTTGTGCGGGCATATTGAGAAACACCCAACAAACTTTGGAAACCACACTGTGATCGACGGTTAAGGAACCCGGAGGAAAATAAAAACAGATGTGCGAGTCGAGAATTAAGCTCATCATGGAATGGTGGAACAGAAGTTATCACTAATGTTTACAACATTCTGGGACTCTGCTACTGCAACATAAAATTCATAGTTCTATCCAATTTGTCGAAACTATAAATTCATACTCTGCTTTAATCACCATGAATGTCTGAATCTGCAAAATATTTTAGTGTCATTCAGGCTTTTTAAATCATTCAGATTTATTTAGCTGATGTTAGCTGTCAACGACTGTCGACCTCGGCCTTTCTGTGTAAATTTAAAGAAACACTGTAAAAACTATAAATTCATACTCTGCTTTAATCACCATGAATATCAGAATCTGCAAAATATTTTAGTGTCATTCAGGCTTTTTAAATCATTCAGATTTATTTAGCTGATGTTAGCTGTCATCAACCTCGGCCTTTCTGTGTAAATTAAAAGAAACTCTGTAAAAACTTTTACAGAGTTCTACTTTCTATGTGAACAAATCAAGTTAGAATATGAAGAGGAAAGAGCAAAACAAAGCTGGTGTTTTTTTTCAGTAACCCAGTCACCACACTCCCAGCTTTATTTGAAATTGATCCAATCCCCCCCCCCTCGCCTCGGTTTGACTGTAGAAGTGTCTCCAACAATGAGAACCTTTTGTCACGACAACACATTAGTTTCCCTCCACTTGTCCATACAAGGAATTCACCAGTAATGGTCTTGTAATGGCCTACAGATACGTGGGCTGGGACTGTGGGCCTGTAGGATTGGACAGTCGCCTCGTTGACTGACAGCTTGTGTAAATCTGTTGTGAGCGGACCCCGTCTGCTCAATCAGCCAGGCTTGAATGCGGGGACCTCCGAGAACGAAGCCGATGAAAGAGAAAGCGAAATGCCTCCTGCGAGAGGACGGGATGTGTCAGCGGGTCGGAGTCGGTTAAACAGAGAGGACTTTCACTATCTACTGCCTCGGAGCGGGAGGGTTTTCTGCTCAGACATGCAGAATGCTTCTGACACCTCCTTCACTATCAAAGCTTTGTAATGGACAGACAATAATGATAATTAGCTTCCTTGACTAATAGTGTTGCACAATATTTTTTATCCTGTATAGAGAGTGAAATCTCATTCATGAGTAATCAACACCTGCAGCTTACCTGACAGTTTTCTCTACAGATTGTGAAGTTGTTTCTTCTTGCTGACATCATTTACACTTATGCATTGGTTTAGGATGAATTAATCCCGAAACCTAAGCTTTCAGACACTTTAAATTGATTTAGTGCGATCACCGTGATGTTATTTGCAGGTGCATCTTTGCAGTAAACACTAAAGATGGCTGGCACCTGTCACTGCACATGCAGCGCATCATTGGCACCACTGTGTGTGCTTTGCATATTTATGTTTTAATTGTATCACAACCTGCATGGTCTATTAATGTTGTTCCGTTCTAATTGCTAAAGTGCCACAAATATGCCAAAGTTCCCCAGCAGGTCTGGTGAGTGAACAAAGATGGACGCAGAAGGAAGGCCTGCCATTTTTGGGAAAGGGCTGCAGCAAATGAAAACTAGTGGTATTGTTTTCATTTTACAGAACAAGCTGGAAATCACCTCATGGCACTTTGAATGGCATCTGAGCTAAACTGGTGTGTGTGTGTGTGTGTGTGGATTGGAGGTAGGGGATGGTGGAAGAAAAAGCAAGCAGATGCATTAGTTTGGAATTATTCACTTTGATGACTTTATACCTCCCTGAATGACAATTTAGTGATGTTTATCTCCCGCATCATGCCACACAGTCTGAAAAGTTTATGGATGGAATTCAGTGTTCCCAAGGCAAGTTGACAAGAAACGTCAGGAAGAGGCATGCACCATCAAAGGCGACGCCACAGGCAAGGGTTTGTGGGTAGGTTTCTGTGTGATGGCAGCTCTCTGTCAGGGCTTGCTGCCTCCTTCTGCCTCCAGTTGCAAAGCACCTGAAGAAGCAAATCAGGCCAAGCTGAAGGTTGACACCTCCGACGATGAGAGACTCTGGATCCTCTTTTTGTGTGGGGATTAATGGAATAATGAAATGATTGTTGTTTATGGTGACGGACAGATCAAACACTCGTGTTTGAGTTATACCCAGTTTTTTTTTTTTCAATTGACACAGAGCCTACAGCTGAGTTTACAAACATTTAGTGATCTTTGCCCTTGTGAGCATTTCTAGGCCTACCTGTGTGATGATGAGTCTGTGCCAGTGTACACTAATTCCCTTGAAGCACCCGCTGGTGGTGGAGTTTATCTAATGATGATTGAAACTAGAAGTTATTGGATGTGATTCCAGTATCAACTCAACAAAGAGATGAGTACAGGAATAAAAAAAAAGTCTACAAAGAGCTTTAAAAATAAGAGATAGACAATATGTAGCAGTGCAAGTCTGACATAATTACATGTGAGGCTATTTTGCATTTTTCTTTTTCACAGCTGTTGTCTTTTCTTTTATATTTTGTGGGCGATACACAATATAAACTGTTAAACTGCAGCAAAGAGTAATGACTATATGAATCTGGCATAAAAAAGTCCAACTTTCACTTAAAGGTGCTCATTGGAAACTATAAATAAAACGGTTCACTTGAACCACATGTTAAATAATGATGTTTGAAAGGGTTTACTCTATTAGTCTTTTGCATTTCTGAATTGACAGCTCATTGGCGAGCACTGATGCCTCACAGCAAGAAGGTCCAATCCCTGGTTCGAACTTGAGGTTTTTCTGTGTAGAATTTGCATGCTTGCATGGGTTTTCTCCAAGTACTACAGTTTCCTCCCACAGACCAAAAACATGTGCAATAAGTTGCCTTCAGGCCCAGGCCTCCCTTGAAAAAGAGATCTGCGATCTCAATGGGATTTGCCTGATTAAACAACAGTAAAATAAAAATAAAATAAATAAATAAACTTAAATATATTCAACGTGAACAAGGTACTCAGCTGAATCTACCAAAAATGACATGGAAGCTTTGGTAAAGTCATTAACCAACATTAGGCTGGCCATAGTCTGTGGAGGTAAACAAATCTGGTGGAACTGAGGATCATTTAGGTAGAAATGTAAGAGTGAATCTGCTGCTGAACACAAATTAAAAAAGAGCGAATGAACAGGATTTATGCTCCTTACTTGACAAATCTGAGTGTAAATATGTACCAGTACTTCAAAATTGTCAGACTTCTCTATCTCTGTTGACTTATCTTCAGTCACTATCTGTTTCCGTAGGTAAAACACATAATATTTGGCATTGAGTCTCAAATTTTGCCTACAAATTTTGAATTTAAAGACACATTAACCATCAATATAAGAAAAAAAAATTGTGCAGATTTGATTTCTTACCTTTTGATATAGTTTTTGATAAGTCTACATTATTAAGCTGAGTAATTTTATCAAACTGTTCAGACCTCCCTCAGTAAGAAGGGCTCCCCCTTGTATGAGAAGTGCTGTATGCCAAAGGTACATTACAGATTTAAAATAAGATAATTTATTTGTGGCTACAAAGCATGAAGCCTATGAGCAAATACCTTCCATTGGCAAACAGTTGAATTAATAAAACAGGAGGTATTCCTTAATAAACCAATATTGAAATGTTTTGCTTTTTAGTTTCTGTAGCAAAAACATTGCACAAACATTTTCCTGTAAATTCAACTTGATTTTGGTCTCCATCCAATGCTAATTTTATTTTTATTTTATCTCAAGATCCTGTTCAGTGCTTGGAGTTCAAAGCAGAGGAACTAGTCAGGTCTCGCTTGTCAGCAAAGGAAGTTACCAAAGTGTTTTGACTTGAGGGTGGGTGCATTGAGTCTGATGGCATGTGTGACGGAGGGGGGCGGGGGGGGGAACATGTGAACTCAGGTATACTGCTTTCTTGTATTGGGAGTTGGACAGTTAGCGCACCAGAGGAAGCTGCAAGATCCAGAAGGTTTGTGTCGAAGGTCCGACTGCAGCAAGCAGGAGCTCTGAGAAACCTGAGCCGGCTGCAGAGCCACACGTGCAGAGAGAGGTGTACTGGATGGGGAGAGGGCAGGGCTGAGTCTGGGATCAGAGCAGATATTAGATCTCAAAAAAAAAAAAAAAATCACAGTAAATACATGGCTATGTTCTGCTCCGGTGACTCCACTTAGCTGACTAACGGTAGTATGATCAATATTTACTCATAATGACCACTCTGGGAGGTCACAACCTTTCCAGTCCATCGCTGGTTATAATCTTGAGTTAGAGCTCATTGATTCTGATCTACTGAAAATAGGGGGAATAAAAACACTAAATGAACATTTCCATTGAAGCAATCAGTCAAGCTGTGTATGAAAAAAATCCCTGCTTCTGTTCCATCATAGTAGCATATCGCTTCACTTTGGTAAAATCATTCAGCAAATGTCTTTGTTCCTTTTTTTTCTCTTTTTTCTTTTTATTGGAGTTTATTATTTGTCTGTTCAAACCATCAGCATGTTTTCAACTTGTGGCAAAGCCTTAAAGGTCACGCTGTTTTTATTACACTCAACATTTCATCTCTAAATCCATCTTCATTAAACACAAAGGGAGGACAATGGCCTTCCGTGAACTCCCAACACTTAACCTCACCAGGCACGGCAATATTGTAAAAGTGCAAATCTCTCTCCAAAATGGCCCCACAGTTAATAATTAAGCCATGACATTTGGGGGAGACACCAAAAAATCCATATGGTGAGATTTACTAACCTTTTGAAACGCTAGCAAGGGATGGCTGTTAATCCTCTGTTTATTTGGGCCGTTTTTGGTCCTTATAATAAAACTGTCAAAACTTGCCAAAAGGCCGAGAGGCTGCACAAAAGGATGATTGTCTGCTGTTAACTGCAAGGGAGCAGAAGGCTAATCAATGCGCTGCACATCAAAACTATATTAGACAAGCTCAGTGGTTTTTTTGGTGGTGATGGTGGGGTTGGACGGAAAGACAGGACAAACAAATGATATTCATAAAAGTATGAATTATTGTTGTCATGATGAGCCGATAATCATGTTACAAAGGAGCAGGTTACGTTGCAGTGCACCACTGACCTCTGTCTTCTGAAAGTGCCGATTATCAAGCCAGAACGGGTCATGGAGCAGGTCAAATGTGGCCCAGTGGTCATTAGATGAGCTCAGAGCAATTGGCGTGTGTGGCGCTCAGCCGGCGCTGATTTACAGTTTTAAAACCATGACAGGCAATCACCTCAAATTGGGTGTAATTCCTATAAACAAAAA
Organism: Anablepsoides rubrolineatus; assembly: GCA_031762495.1. NCBI lineage: Eukaryota > Metazoa > Chordata > Actinopteri > Cyprinodontiformes > Rivulidae > Anablepsoides > Anablepsoides rubrolineatus. The sequence goes on from JARVGW010000750.1 coordinate 20,627,137, forward strand.
CAGTAATAAAGCAACATAATATAGACTCATTTTAAAAGTGATGGACATGAGGTCAAGCTCTGCTTTGAGATCAAACGTATAAATTTTTTTTGAAGTTGTTGACAGTCTTCATAAAGCCTCTCTTCGGATCTATTAAGTGTTTATAGGAAGTATGGTATGCTTGAGAGGAAGTGTGCTTCGCACAGAATTTCAGTTTGGTTTAGCCCTGACTGACTGTTGACTTTCAGATTTACCGTCCACCCATGAGTCCAACGGTACACCGCAGGTGATTTATAAGGCTCACAGGTGGGTTCTGTCCCGATGCAGATATATGCACGGCTCAGGGCTCAGCTTGTCCTGCACACAACCCTACATCCGTAGGTAATGTTTGTGAGCTGCTCTGTGAAAAGCAACCCTGACAAAAATCATCTGTTAGCTGGGTCTGACTGCCTCTTCTCTTTAAGTTCCTCCACTCTGGGGGAAAGGGGAGTCTGTGATTCCAAACTTTAACAAGCTTTCAGACCAGACTGATAAAATCACTCCTGTTTAAGCAGGCATGTTTTTTTGAAATGGGATGTTTTTCTTCTCTATTTTCTTTTATTGACAGACACTGTAAATTGCCTGTGAAACCCAAACTACATTTCACACTCTCTTCCAACTCTTGTGGTTGAAATAATTGCAGCCTTTAACCTGCTTCAGATGTGACAGATGTGAGTCACCTTTCCAGCTTGACAACGAACAAACAAAAGTTTGTCTGTGTTGTCTCCTTGCCAAAAGGCCTTGTTGACGAGTGAGTGTGTGCAAACAAGTATCAATTAGTTGTGTAAGTCATAAAAAAAATAAAAAATCATTTCTTTACAATAATAAAATCTGAGTGAATTGATTTGTAATTATGTACTCAAAGGAATTACATAGAATCATAACCTATAATCAGCTATAAATAATTATACTGTTAGTTTGAACATAGATTTATTTAAAAAAACATTTGTTTTGTAGTATTAAAAATATATATATTCAACTTGCTTTTTATTATATTTATTTGTTCGATCATTTTTCAAACTCTTACTTGGTAAAAAATAATTTTAGTCACTGTTATTAAAAAGCTAATCTCAATGGGATTCAAATGTTCTCAGCTCATAAGGGCATGCTAGAAAATAGGCTTCCAAATTACATTTTATATTCATGTCTTCAATACAATTACAAGCTACTTTCAGCATATGTTAGCAACGGCTAACATCAGTGCTAATTTATTCTGCCTAATGCTGCAATTACACAGGGTACGTTTGATTATTTTATTAGTTACACACGTAAAAGCTGTTTGAACAAGAAAAGATTGTTGGAGTGTAAAATATATAACAACTGTACCTCAATATCATTTGTTTAAAGTCTCGTAAACTGTACAGATTATGTCTTCTTTTGACATTCTCAAAATGTTTAGGATTTTAACAGGACAATTTAATTGTGTGGTGTTTTAGGAATAAATGTTTTGTTGTAGGATCCCCTTTAAAATAAAAGAAAGAAAGTATGTAAGTTGTTTGTAAATGAGATTCATCTCTGAAAGCTGACTTCTCAATAGTACTGGTAACTTGATGTCACCCAGTTTCATTTAAAATAAACAAACTTTTCTATTTTGTCCTTCAACACTTATGTGGATAACTACTCAAAATTTTATCAGTTAGCATTTTTAATTAATTAGACATATGATGTGTTGGTTTTAGGGTTTTCTTTAAGTAATCATCTGATAAAGGCGGCCTCTTATTTTCAGATCTTTATTTTTGTGTGACTTTCAGCTAAAAGCTTACAAGTTTCTTCCTTATTGAGTGAAAATTCATTGGTTATGGTAAAAGTGTTTCTTGTAATTATATGAGTTTCCACTTCATGGGTTATGAGTCTGATTAATAAAAGTGTGAATGAAGTAAGTATTGGTCTGTAAAGCTGACCTCCTGTCTTCCTCACTCACATCTGAAATAGACCTGAATGTTTTTGCAGCTACAGGTATAGCTTCTGGATGAACCTAAACTCTCTGAAAACCTGTCCTCTGTCAGGATTAAGTGAACTTTTAGTTAACCTTTGCTCATCTCTTTATAATTAAACTGAATGCAAGACATTTTATTTAAAGACTGGTAATAAAACTTCATTCAGTTAGAAAACATGTTCTTTTTCTGGATATTTTATCACCATCAATCTTGTATGTGCTAGATGAATGAACTTCCCCTCATTTTATGAAGCTTGACTTGAGTCATTAACATTTTTGATCCAAAATGATACCAATGGTTGTGTGAGAGACTCACAATCAGATTTTTGAGCACATCATCCTACAGGTAAATGGTAAAGCTTTGGAGCTACATGGTATCAGCTGAAACAGCCAATTAGTAATGTCCCTTGTCCCTGGGGTTGCAGAAAGTGCAGCACATTGGATTCCAACATGAAGAGAGAGGCTCCTGAAGGTTAGAAGTGCTGGCTTGTGTTAGACCTTAAGGTCACCATTCCTTTAGCTAATGCCGCTGGCATCACCTTCCAACTCAACTTCAAACACCCTGGCTACATTCCTAGACCATGTACCAATAAGCACTAGTAATGCAAAAAAATGAAAACCAAAACACGTGGACTCCAATAGTGGTGAGGATTACTGAGGCATATCCAGGGCTATATCTGCTCCCCTGGGCACAGAGAAGTGAATCCCACACTGTCTTTTTCTCAGCAAAGGAACAAAGGTAGGATGTGGGATAAAAAAAAAAAAAAAACATTCACTGCAACGGGCTCAGAAAGCGAGGTTCAAATGGTCATCGCTTCCAAGACGTGAGAAGATGTACTGGATTGGAAATAAAAGAATCTCACAGTGAGCTGCGTTCAAAGCGTATTAAAGTTTCTCGTGTTAAAGTTGGGCCGTTTCATCCATCACTTTGTCTCGCTGATGGTGTAACTTTGCGAGCATCACCTAAAACAGTGGCAGCAGTGCCTTGTGTGTGTGACTGACACAACAAAGCGCCGCACCGCTGTGAGGGCATGCTTGGATGTTTGGTTCTAACCCCTCCACTACAGCCCTGACTGCGGCGCAGCCTCTGATTTGATTATACTCGGGCCCTCCAGGCTCAAAGAATATGTGTCAGACGTTGGTTAAAAGTCTCCCCAACAATTAACCACACGGCATGGAAAATGCCCAACAAAAACACCCAAATCCCCCCTCCCATCCCCACCTCCTCCACGTTCCCACTGGAGACTGGCTGTGAACTCCTGTGAACCTTGTGAAATCGTGAAAAGAAATCTAGACTGTACTGCACCCACAAGTGTCTGAGCGACTCTGGCCGGGCAAGGCAACAATTAATTGGGTCTGGCTTGCTCAAAAAAATGTAATATTGGTTTGCTGTAAATGCATAGTTGAGAAATGACAGTTGGGAATGTTAATTACAAGTACAATAAATCTAAAACAATAGCCGTTTTAAAAAGAAAAGTGTCACATTGCTTGAATTAGTCTGATGGAGTGAGGGTGGGGTTGTTCACTCCTCTGCTACTGTCTTAGTTCCTGCTGTGCCCCTAATAGGCTGCTGCTTCGATTTTTGCTTTAAATTACCACAAATAACAAACGGAGCCCCCAAGTTTTTTTGTTTTTTTTTCACAGGGCAGTTAACAGTTCAGAGTGTAAATGAATCACAAACCTCCAATTGTGTTTCAGGTGGAAAAAAAATGCAGGATTTGGGTTATCTAACAGAAATATTGTCACTAGACTCATTTCCTCCGCGGTGCCAGAAGGGCAGAGGGGTAAACGTGTGAACAGTGTTCGGAAAGGCGACACTGAACTCGCTGTGAGTTCGTGTGTTTCCAGCTCAGGTTACAAGAGAGATGTTTTTATATCAAGGCCACACTTAGAGCTCAACTTCTTTAGTCGAGTCACACCCAACGATGAATGTCATTCTTTTTTTTTTCTTTTTTTTTAAGGCAGTATGGGGAACTAAGGACATGACATAGAAAGTCAAAAATGAGTTTAAAAATAAGGGATGGATAAAGGTACGAAGTGTAGTAATACAAAATGTTTACACACCCCTGGTTAAAAAAATATAGTTTTGTTATATAAAACAAGACCATGATAAATAAAATCAATTCTTTTCTATCTTTAACCTCTCACATCTTGCATAACATAATTTTAAAAATAACTAAAATAAAAAAAAGAGCTAATTGCATCTGAAGTTAATAATTTGTCTCAATCATAAGCTTATTGCATCTTTGTATTTTTTTAATGTTTAAAATATATTTTAAGGGGACCAATTATGGTACCTAGAACAATATAAGATACAAAACATGTTCATTAGATTTAATACACAAATCATTTTGAAATGATGATATTTCACCTGGTCAGTTCTGCCTTTTCTGAGCTCCTTTCAGAACAAGTCGTTTATGCAAATAAGCTGCTGTTGGCAACGCCCTCCCAACCTTTTGTTTACGTTAGCTCCGTCCCCTCAGCATTTATGTTAGCACTTCAGATATGTGAAATTGACCACTAGTATAAGAAGATCCATAATGATACAACCGTAGTAGACAGGCACAAATATTTTGACATCTCTGACTTTCCTAATTTTTAACCAATTTTATTTTCACTTTCATAGTTTTTCTCTAGCTGCTTGTAGCTTTAATTGTCTTGGATATTCATAGAAATAGTTTTTACCAGCTTGTAGCCAAGATTTTGATTTTTCTGTAGATACCACACATGTTAATTAAATTAAAAACCGGGGCTTTGGGCTTAAGAGATAAGGGATAATAAGATAAGGGCGGCTGTGGTGGAGTGGTTAGGGGAGTCGTCTTGGAACCGGAAGGTCGCCGGTTCGATCCCCCGTCCAGCCGT
>JARVGW010000750.1:20805506-20816703 GCA_031762495.1 Anablepsoides rubrolineatus
ACACACCTGATTCAGTCAGTGAATTACCTCTTTCAAGTTCTGCAGAAGCCTGATAATCATCTATTCATTCAAATCAGGTGTGTTGGAGGAGAGAAACAAATAAAACATGCAGAGCTGCGGACCTCGAGGACCAGAATTGTTCTCCCTGAGCTGTTCCAAGTTGTCTCACATGTCTACAGGAATACAGTCTGTGAAGGTGTAACGTTCACCTGCAGCTCCACCTGCCTGGGTCAACAAGCAAACAGGTAAGTGAGAAGAATGTCCTGATGGTTAGACCTCCAGATTCTTGTTGGCTCATTATGGTTTGGTGTTAAAATTATTTCATCTTCATTCTGGATTGTTGACCATTTTTCTCCAGCTTGGTTTTTAGCAGGATTTCTTTTATTTTTGTATAAAAGTTTACTTTACTACTCTTTAAGTAGATGTATCATGCTTTTAAATCCTTATTTTTCACATTTAAATCATTCAGTTGGTGTTTTTATAAAACAGAACTGCAATGTTTTGGTTTGAATTCCTCCTTATTAAAACTCCAGAAGCCCCTCTTTCAGCCCTTTTCTGAGGTGTGTCTCAGCTGGTTTTGATACAGTTCCTTTGAAAAACGATGCGCTTCACACCCCGCCCTCCAGCTTCCAGACTGGTCCACTCCAGTTTGATAGAGGGGCCTATGACTATGTAGCAGCGCAGAAACCTTTTATTTTTACAAATTAATTAAAAGATGTCAACAAGGGATGACTTGTCCATCCAGCCATAGATTCTGACCCAGAGTGAGAGGAAAATGAAGATGACAATATTAGTTGATAAGTCTATACCTTATTTGGCAGTTCCACTGTGCATACTTTGATGTAATAGTTCAGAAAACTGAATGTATTGAAAAATATGACCCAAACAGAATATAAAGATATCTATGCAGCTCTGGGAGAGACTAAATTAAATTTTTATGCACTCCTAGAAACTGCAAGTACACAACAAAATGCATGTAATGGATAAAAAAGTAGATTTTGCATGATATAATCCCCTAAAGGGTTTTACTTTCCATCTACAGTCATATAAAATATAAACTTTTATTTTAGTCCCGACAGTATTTCATAAATCTTTTTTTATGATAAAACAACTTAATTTATAATTCATTCATTGGCCAATAAATAGTTTGTAAATATCCCTTTTTTGGTATAAAACCACACAAGTTTAGGAACTGTGTCTTTAATAGTTGTATATGTTTTAGAGGGTCAAACTGTGTCATGATTTTTTATTCCAATGCATAAAACCTGAGATGAAACTAGAGCTAAGTGTAATGAAACACGGTGCCTTGTTATGAAATATTAATACTTTTATTTATGCGTTGAAGGTGTTGGCTGCACTTGTAAACATTTGTTTGGATTCCTCCTGCGATGCAGTGCTCAGATCGGACATTCTGTTTCAGGTCACACACTTTGCACAAGGAGTGCTTCCATTGAACAATGTTGTGTTTAGGTCCCCATGGAACAATCTGGAAAAAATTGCTGGGCCCAGAGTGTCGAGCTGACCTTGTCATCTTCTGCTCATTTGCTCCCTTTCCAGCATTGTGTTTTTATTTTTATTTATTTTTTTATTTTAGTTGTAAAACTACTGCGAGCTGACTTTTAAAATGAATTCAAGGAGGCAACATAAATCACGCAGCGAATAATTATTTGGAAATTGCAAATGCAGGCCCGGCACATTAGGACCACAGGGAGCACAACCAACCATTAGTAAGAAGTTTGTTGGTCTCACATCATCAATTTAATTAAAAATCCATTTAAGCTGAAGGCCTGGGGAGAGCTTTTTTTTTTCCTCTTCTCTTCCTTTCAAGGAAGTCAAGACTTCAAGGCCAACAAAACAGAATCTTGAGTTACGCTACCAGAAGAAGGGAAGAAAAGAGAGTCGCACTTCCTGTGCCACATCCCAGCAGGTACGATCACAAACTAAGACTAGAACTCAGGGGGATGAAACTGTTGACTCTTTAATAGTCTGTGCTGCTCAGCTCCTACCTGAAGAGGCTGAAGCCACTGGTAATACTCATGAAAACAACTGCAGAGGTGTAATAATTACAAAAGACCCCCTCATCAGTCATGCCCCTGGTGGCTGACTGTTAAATCCATCCCATACTTGCATGCTTTTTTTTTTTTTTTTAGAATGAGAGCAGCAGCCACAGTCCCAGCACACTGCACGGACCGCCACTCGATCCCCCCACGGCTGCAGGAAAAATACAAAGTAAACCGGTCACAAGAAGGTAAAACTCAGGTCAGAAGAGAAAAGTGTCTGCATCACAGTCTGTACTGAAGGTTGCTTTACAACACAATGTTTAGACAGCTTTATTATGCATTTTGTCTTGAATTTAAATGACTTGATTGATGCAGGTTCACTTTAATGCACTCTCATTTCACATTAAGGAGTCAGTTTAATTCTTTTCTACCTGTTTTTAAATCAACTCAAGACACCATTGAGGTAAAAGTTGGTAGATTCTGTGCACTAACATGGGATCTGTTGGTAAAACTTTGCCAGTAACTTTTACAGTCAAGTCTGCCTATCATGAACTAATGGACAAATTTAAATAAAACTTTCAAAAAGCAGTCGTTTGATGTACAGGTACAGGTGATATACAGGGTGAGTCAAAAGTGTCAGGACATATATTTTTTTTTAGAAAGAATTGAGTGGGTGGGGGTCATTTTAGGATATGTTTAGAACATGTACACCATCCTGAAAGCTGCCATTTTGGATCAAGGGCAAGTTTTTTTTCCAGACCCTCTCAGCTAATATTTTGCTTCAGTATTAAGATGTAATTATCCATTTTGTTTTGGAAATAAAATAGTGTTTTGTGATTTGTAAATCACTCTGTACATTTACATTTGATTAACTTCACCACACCCACAGCTAATCAACCAGCATCAAAAAGGGCTCCAACTCAGTCAGTTTTACAGCTGTTGAAATAAGATTGATGTGGTGTTGTATTAGCTGAGACTGATCCCCAACATGTATTTCTGGAGCCAACAGATCACGTGAGATCTCAAAATATCACAAAATTGCACACGTAAATTCCCAAGTTTGACCAAAACAGTTACGACTTCCTTCCTTCCTTCTCATCAGATGATTTTAGTCTAAAACTCTGGCAAGAAATGCCAAGCTTTGAAGTATTATTATTTTGTTTGGTCAACTGGTCTAATTGCTTTTATTTTGTGTTCATAGCTCTTTCAGGGAATTTGATTTGTCAGTAGCAGTCTTACAAATTAAGAATAAAAAAAAAATCAATGAACAAGCTTGTTAAATATAAAACACTAAGTACTTTCTGTTAATATCAAAGGGGTATGATCTTAGCAGATCTGAATGACTAAAACCCAAAATCAGACCCAAGGTTCACTGAAAATATCCTCACCACTCTTCTTTCAGGTAATAATGTTTTACTGATTAACTATCTGATCCACTGTGCAGTAATACTCTCTGTGAATCTTTTTTCTGCTTAATGAGAAATAAAACACACTTTAACCAACCCCACTGAGAAGATAATAACATTCACTGAACAAAACAAAAAAAAATAAAAATACAATTTCTCAGATGATTGCCTTTGTTTAGGAGATTTCAAGAAATGATTATTAGTGCGTTTTTTTTTTTGAAAGATAAAGATCTGTTTTCAGAAAGAAATAAACATTCTTCATGTTGCTGGAAATGGTTTCTTTAGAGTTTGCTGAGAGACAGAGGGTGAAGTAAATTCTGGGTTGTCTCTGTTTCGACTTGCTATGAGACTGAAAGAAACTGGCATTTTCAAAAAACTGACAAAAACTTGAAACTTGTCACGGAGGGTTTTGTGAAATTTTACATTATCCCACTGTCAAACCTTTTCACTTTAAAAGCTCCGCCACACTTTGGCTGCTATGATTCAACCCTAATGGACAAAATGAGTTTTAAAAGGTTCAACGGAAAAGAAAAAGTGGGATTGGTTCATCTTTCACAACTGAAAAATGTAAATGAACGGCCTAGTGGTGCTAGAATTAACACAATCAGATACGCACTCTTGACACAGCTGTGTATTCATTAATTGTTATGAAAATACAATATACAGAGCAACGATACAATGATTTGGAGACGGATCAGTTTTTACAGAACAGATTTTCTGCCTTGCTAAGGTGGAGAAGAGAAAAACTAAACAAAAAACTTGTGCCTCTTTTTTTTTTCTTTCCAACAACATGCGGAGATTCTTCTTGGCCTGCTTTCACCTTTTTTTTTTCATAACTTTTCCACAGAATAAAGGATGTGACTTACGAAACTGCTCTCCAATGTTATACAAAACTTCTAAAACCCATTTCATGTGCACATTCTGAACAACTACTGTTTGTTTTAAATCCATCTGCCATCTGAATGTCTCATGAATCCTTGGCTCAACACTCAGTTCTAAAGCAATGGTATAAAGGTTATCATCTGATAAACAAATGGGAAAAGATCCACCTGATCTCATAGATTCATTTGTGATTCATCAAGTTGAATCATGACAGTTCTAAATGTCCCGACTCTTTGTCAGGGTAATTCTGTGGTGAATTTCCTCCTCTTTCACCTGATGTCGGTCTGTTCAGACCCGCGTTCCTCTGGAAGGCAAAAGGGTGAGTTCAAATCAAGTGCACACGTTTTATTATGCCACCTCTTTTAAAGCACTGTCATTTAACCTTTCCATGTAATTGCGCAACTCCTTGGAGTCTCCCAGTTGCACATCCTGACACACCCACTTAATGTCCTGGCCGTGGCTCCCTGTGCGTGTGTTAACAGTGGGGTAGCTACTGTCTGAAGAAATGGTGGTGAATGTGGTGAACTTGACTCTTTTCCTCTTGGTGGTGGGGGACTCTCCTTTGCTTTCCTTGGCCGTGTCTGCCGGCCGGTGCACCTGGCTCTGCACGTTCTTCTGCACGGACCCCCCATTCAGCAGGTGGCTCCCCTCTTCGACGCCGCTGCTCGAGTCCATCATGGAGGTCTGTTCCTCCTCCTGCTGAGGGGAGAGGCTAATTTGGCTTTCCAGCAGCTCCGCCTCGTTCCCCAGCCACACCCAGTCGTGGGCATGGTTCATGTTTTCCTGCCCCTCAACAGACAGCTCCTTATGGCGGTATTTGAGGGTGTAGGAAATGCAGTTAATTAGAAAAACCAGGATAGCGAGACAGAAAACCCCCAACAAGGCATACATGCCAATCTCTAGATCGGTGAGCCCTCGAGTGTTCTGAACGAGGTCATCGTCCATATTGTGGCCATGTGGCAGATCGACTTGAGCAGGAAGGTCTGCAAAGTCAATTGGCATGTTCTGGCCCCCGTCATCTGAAAGTTTCCCGCCATTAGGACGGCGTATTATAGCGCTTCTAGTCGTGGTCGCCCTCCTCGACACCCCATCCTCTATGTCAGCGATAGAGCTGCCATAGTAGTGGGTGTCAAGACTGGTTCTGTCCTGTGAGGAGGAGAACCTGCCTCTGTTCTCCATTTCATCTCCATCCGGGCTATATTCACTGCTCCCCCCTCTGGAGCTGTCAGTAGGACCAAACTTCACCCTGACGTTGCAGTTCCCCGCTGCGAGGATGCTGCGGCGCTTGGACTTTTGGCAAGCCTCGCAAATAGTCATTTCCACCCTGACGAGCAGACCTTGCCCCTCTGCCTCCGTCACGATGACAGGCCACTTCCATGATGGGTCCTGCTGCACCGTCACCACTTCCTCATCCATGGAGGTGGCTGTCAAGACAAAGAAGTCGGGATTGTAGAGGTCTAGTGGAGCCACGGAGCCATCACTGAACTGGAGCCAGGCGCTGATCAAGGCCTCCTGTGGAAACACACACAAACTGTATGATGAGAGACAGATAGAAAATACTGATATATACAACTGAAAAATACATTAAAAACAAAGACATTGCACTTATCCTGATTCTGTAAAAACAGGTTGCAATGGAGCATGTTAGCTCTGAAAAAATACTGCTCAAAAGACACTTCTTTGCAGTGACTTATATCCTTTGCCCAAGGCAAGAGGTGATATTCTGGCCCATGTGTGTGTGTGTGTGTGTGTGTGTGTGTATTTATCTGTAGCATTAACAAAGTATCCAATTAACCAGTAGACAGATTTATGATGAAACTATTAGAAAGTAATTGTTGGATGTACATCTACAGCTGATTAACTTTTGGTGTCCAACCCATTCAAGATGGCCACAGCTAATCAACCTTAGACAACAAGAAAATGACTTAGTCAGATTTACAAACACTGTGCAAAATTTGGTGTGGTACTAACCAAGACCTTTTTTCAACATCGTTTTTGAGCACTATCATATCTTACCATATCACACAACATGATTATGTATTACATAATACAGTAAATGACTTATTTCCCTATCAGAATAAGATGGTTTAGGTAATTATATGCTATATACTTAAGGCTGAGTTATAGTCGCACTTTGGAGCGCGTGCAGTCTTTCTCCAAAATGACATGTGGAGGTACACCTTATAACTTGTGAAAATGCTGTAAGTAGGAGACCAAAAGCTTGGCAGACAAACAGACTATTTGAATGTTGCGCGGCAGGCGCAGCCTTTGCAGAGCTACAAAAATTCAGAGGTGCCAGAACAGCGCGCAGAGGCGAGTTGTATGTCTTAAAACTGCTAAGCAATCTGGGTGCCATGTTGAATTACACCAAGTCCCTCTTTGCTACGTGACTTAAGAGGCTACTTTAAGAGAAAACTCTTTGTTCTACAATAAAACCACAAATTTTGGCTGAAAGAATATATTATTTGTATGTTTATCATGAAACTTTTGGCTGTAGGAAGAAGTTGGTCACTAAGAAATCTTTCTAATCCAGACAGCTCTCTCTCTAGGTCACATGACTCAGAGAGTGGCAATTAAAGTCAGTTTGGAGCTGAGCTCAGGTTTTTTTAAAAAGTGATAGCACACCTCCCACCGCTGAGCTTGTCGTTTTAAAATAAAAGTTGTAGGGGTGCATGTTGCTGTTTGGACCGCATTGATGATTATAAAAAAACAGATACAAAATATAGAGATCCTTTTTTGAGGTGGATAATAATCTGTGTCATCATTCAAATTCATTTGATATGAAAAGCCCTAAAAAGAATAGAAAATGTCTTTATAAAACAAACAAATATATGTATATACACATAAAAAAAATTCATTTTAGCCAAAAACTTGTGGGTTGAAGTAAAACATATAGAGTCCTACCCCTTTCTCACTTTTTAGTTGATCAATATAATTCAGATTTTTATTTTTTGTTAAACCCTATTACTTTATATACATAGCTATCTCAATTACAGCAGAATTTAACAATAATTCTTCAAAACTTCAAGGAACACTTAGGACTTTAATTTTTTAAAATTAATTAAAGCATTTTATAAAACTCAGAATAAGTACAGTTTACATGATTTCAATGTCTGCTGCAGCACACAGTGTGGACGTAAAGCCTAATTTAAGGTTTCAGCTTCAGAAACATTGTAACTTGAATAAAAAAAAAACTTGCAGAGTTTTATGGTTTTGTTAACTTTGTAGCTCTTCTAAGTTAAAAAAAAAAAGGATACAGATTAAGAAGTGAGAAGAGGAGATCAAACGGTGACATCAAACATTGTTCACGCCAATAAGGATTTGCCATATATTTGCTCTTCAAGCCGCTTTCTGCTGAAGTCTCACAATTTGCTTTTTAATGTTGCCAAAGGACAAATCCCTTAAGAGGAACAAGTAGCTCCCCACTGTGGTCTGCAAATGTTCCCTAATTACTGCCACCAGAGGCCTAACAGTGCGGTGCTGCCTGCTTATCTTCCCACTGTGCGGAAAGAGATGGTGCAGATAAATGCCTCCTTCCATCGCCCGAGGACGAGGATGAAGAGGAATAGTGAGAAGCTGCTCGGAGAACTCGAGAGAGGACACGATGAGGGGATCAAAGAGGCCACAGTTTGAGTTGCCTTAGAAAATTAGAAAGAGAAGCAAGTGTGATGGAACAGTCACATTCTGAGTGTAAGTCATATTTTTACAGTTGCACTGATACATTTATTTATTTATTTTTTTGCTGTAACATGCTTCCATTTCTTGTTGCAAACCCCCCCAAAAAAAGAAAGAAAAGAAAAAACACTCCTTCACACTCTGGGTGTCAATCCTTGAGGTTATGACTGCTCGAGATAACAGACAAACAAACACATATGTGTGTGTTTTAGTGTGTTTGCTGAAGCCTTACAAATTATTTGGTCATAAAATCACTCATCCTCAGGCAGTCAGAAGGAATGATTTTAGTTTTGAAACGCTACATTTTTGGCATAAGTGGACAAACCGTGAGTGTAAAGATTTTTTTTTTTTAAATCAAATGGGTAATATTTACTCTGGGGGATAATCACCACTGTGTAAAATAACATCATTCCCTGTGTTAATCAGACGTGACTAAATCGTGAGCAAATAATTACTAGTAATTGTTTTTAATCCATTACATTGGAGTCGGCACAAGTTTTTTTGTAAAAAAAAAAAAACGTACAGCTCAGTTCACACTTTTTTTTATATAAAATATAAAAAACAATTTTCATCACAAATTAACCTGATAATTATCTGAAAACTGTTTTGTCCAAAAACGATGTGAAATCAGATAAAAATGCTGATTTTAATTTCCTGTTGCTTTAGGGAATATGAACTTAATAAAACATTTAAAAACAATCTAGGATGAATCTATGCAGCGAAACAGATATCCTCACCTGTTTGGGGTTCTGCAGAACCTCCTGTGTGGTGGTGGTAGCCAGGATGGCCCGGTTGCTTCCCAGACTTAACTGCAGATTCAAGGAGAGACCCGTCACCAATTGGACCCCCAGTTCTGTGATGGTCACCTTGTCATCCGCCACTATGACGGTCTTCTCTGCCAGGATGGAGTCTGACAACGGAGACAAAACCTGTGTGGTGCAAAAACAAAAAAACAAAACAAGAAATAATGGAGAATATTTAATTTAAATAATTTTAAAATAAAAAATGTTTTTTAAAGAATTAACTTATGACATTGTTATTTGAGCAATTACAGATGCTGTACACAACAAAACTTCAGAATACTTTACAACCTGTTGATGGCTCTAAATGTTTGGTTGTTTTAGAAATCAAACATTACAGAGTAATAATACACTTTAAAAAACTCAATGATTCCAAAAAACAAGATATACAGTAATTCACCACTGGTTCCTGTGACGTAAAAGTGACATAAAAAAGTAGGTTACTGTTGTATATGCAAAATAATGAACAATTCCTACTTTTTAAAATGTATTTTCTTAGATTTATAAGTTATGTCACAGCAACACTTCTGACAAAGTTGGAATGTTGTGTGAAATGTACAAACTGAATGCAATGATTTACAAATCTGGAAACATCCAGGTTTTCTTTACAGTTGAACAAATATCTGAAATAAAACCATTATACCACTTTTATGAAATAATAAAGCACTTTCAAATTGGAACATGTCTCAAAAAAGTTGAGCCAGGGACAACAAAAAGCTGTAAAAATAAGTGGTACATAGGACAATGCTGAAAGTCAGAACTGGATACCTGTGATTTTTAGCACCTTAGGTGGTACCGCATTAAAAACAGGTCTCAGTTTGTTGTGGACATCACCACATGGGCTCAGGAACACTTCCACAAATTGCTGTTTGTAAACACAGCTGACTGTGCTGTCTTCAAATGCTGGTTAAAGCTCTATCGTGCAAAAGACGAAGCTGATGTGAACACCATCCAGAAATGCCACTGTCTTCTCTGGGCCAAAGCTCATTTAAAATGAACTGAGGCAAAAACTGTTCTGTGGTCAGATGAATCAAAATGGGAAATTCTTTTTGGAAACCACAAATATACAAATAAAAAAAAAAGAGGGGCCGCTCAATCTGCTTTCAGCACAGATTTCAAAAGTGTTTATCTCAAAATAGAAGCAGGGAGTCCAACTATGGCCAGTGCTGTGTGGGCTGTGATGAATATGTGTATGAGTGTCTCCTCATGCATCAGTCAACACAAAGCTTGGCTCAGGTAATCACAGCTGTCAGACCTTTGCGCTCATCGTCATGTTTCTGAGTTTGTTTTTTGTGCTGCGAGTTTGCGGAGGTGAGGCGCACGTCTGGAGTCCTCCACCGCGGGAAAACGGATCCTATTTTTGCAGATGTCATTAGCAGGCTGATATTCATCCAGCCAATGTGAAGAGCCTGACAACGCAAAGGGTCAGTGCGCTGAGGACCCTCTCGGAGCTGAAAGCCTGAATCACATACCACCAGGCAGCACCTGTCTGCTCTGAACAAAAGAAGGTACTCGTCAAATGTAGCAGCAAACTAGCAGCCTTTATTGTCCCTTGAAATAAACAATCAGTACATTAGTCTAACGTTTTTATTTTGTCAGCCACAAATATAACAAAAGCTTTGGGGGATTGTTGTGCTGGCTGATTGAGTGAATATCTGCAGTTATTCATCAAGAAGTGCTTCTGGTCCCTCATGGTTCAACATGGATTGACAGAAAGAATAAGCAGCTAGACTTTCTTTAAACCGTGTTTATTCCAGATAAGACCTCAGTTCGGGGAAAACGTCTATATGAAACACACAAACATTGCACTGGAATGCTTCCTGGCACCTGTATTATTACCAATCAAGCAGAAAGCCCCCAGGCTGGAGAGAAAAAAAAAACAGCTTCTAAAATGACTTCCTGAAGCTGCCTCTAAAGACCCCTAATGGTAAAATGGCAAATTTAAATGAACCTAATCATAATCAGATACAATTGGACCTGATTTTGATCTATATTAATAAGTTTCACATTAACTGATAAGTGAATAAACCCATATAGTGTTCTCCGTTCATCCTTTTAGCCTATCAAACCTTTAAATAAAGACAAATAAAGGAAAAGTCTGGTAATTTCTGATGCAACAATCTGCCAAATAATCATCCAATTTTATTAAAAACCTAATTTATAAGGTAATTATAAACTACATATTATAACAACTATAATTTATTAATGAAATGTTTTGTTCATAAACATTAAAATAATAATAATAATAATAATAATAATAATAATAATAATAATAAAATAACTTACATTTTCTTTACTGCATTCAAAAACACACCCAGAACATTTTAATCAGGACCATATTGATCCAGCTGCAGCTGTGATGCAACAATCAGTGAAACAAAAGCAACTTTTTATTTGTTCACTAAAAGAGTCTGAAAGCACATGTCAGGTTAAA
>JARVGW010000750.1:20862831-20877735 GCA_031762495.1 Anablepsoides rubrolineatus
AAAGCTGCAGGAGCAGAACTCACACCTATTTGCAAGTTTATTGGCTTCCAGAAAAGACATGAAAGTCGGGTAATAATGTTTTCTTTTTTCTTTCTCTCTTTGTTTAATTTTGTTGTCAAAGTTTAATAACACACGCGAACAGTAGGAGTTTTATCATTTTTTTATGTGTTCTCATAAATAAGGTGCAGGCATTTATATGTTTTGTTTTAGTTTTTGAACAAAGACGAGTTTGTTTTTGGAGCTCCTTGTATGCATTATGGGTTCAAAACACAAGAAATCAGAGACAGACGGGCATATTACTTTCTGAAAGTTTCAGTCGTCAAGAATGCTGCTGCACATCTTTTAAAGGTATGTGGGGGGGAGACTGCTCGTGCAAGTTCACATTTATTTTTGATATGTGCAGCTTTTACAAAACAAATGAATGTACTTGATGTGTTATAATTGAACTATGTGCCTAAAAAATACATTCCCACCCACCCCTAAACAGATTTTAGTAGACATGATAATATCCTTTTACTTTTTAGGAAATTTATACTGGCTGCCTGCCCATTTCCACATTGATTTTAAAATTGTTTTTCTTACTTGTAACATTTAATTTGATTGGCACAGAGCTATTTAAGTGAACCGCTTGAGTTTTATAACCTCAAAACAAAACTGCGATCATCCAGCCAAATGTCTTAGTAGCCTTTAAAGTGCAGAGAGGATTGGATTTCAACACTGGTAGCCCCGGACTCTGGGACAACCTCCCACTTGAGACTTGCTAAGCAAAATCTACAGTGTATGTACTGTTTTTTGTTTTTTGTTAATGAGGCCTAAAACTCACCTTTTTGTTAACTTACATGTGATGACTGATCCTGAGTTTTGTTAAAATTCATCTGGAGGGTCATGAAATATTTAGCTAACAGACAGAGAAAGTAAATGGCAAATAGTTTGTGGCGAAATTTACAATAAAATCAGAACTGTCTATTTTTGCTTTTTTTAGCTGTGGGCGATAATAAACTTATATGGTTTTAAGTGTACAGTATGAGTGTTATAAGCAAGATAAATGCTAGATGGTCTGTTTATAGTGTTTTTATGATGCTCCTAAAAACCTGCTTTTATTTAGCTAACAACATATAAAGCAGATGGTTTTAGAGGAAACAATAAACGTGTTTTGTTTCTTGAAGTAGCACAAAAAAAAACCTTGTCAATTTGTCCATATAGGTCATAAAATGGAACAGCAGGAACGACAGTGTCCAGCAGAACTTTACATCTCTGACATCAACTAAAGCAACTAGCCCGCCACCTTGGGTCAAACTCTCCTTTTCAGATCTACTAATGACATGACTCACTGGGGAAAAGTGTTCATTTCTCTGTCACTTCCAGCATGGGGTCTAATTCAATTAGCAACAAAGGGCCTGTAGACGTGTGTCACACAGCTGGCCTCAGCCTGATAATTATCTGTAAGCTAGCTGCACTTTGACTACATCTGAAGCCAGACAGATGATCAGCCAGAGGCTAGAAGGAGAGGCTCAGTAGATAACAGGACCTAAAGTTTGGAATCAGCTGGCCCTCTGACATTAGAGACCAGACTGGAGAGGAAAGCAGACTAAACAAGGTGCTGCTGGAGACGGTGACAGTGGACTCACTCCGAACAGCAGAGAGGAGGTGGTGAGGATACTGTTTAGGCAGAGTCAGGATGGTCATTAATCACAATGACACCGGCGGATCTGTAGCACATGCAGTGACACACAATGAAACACAGGTGAATAGCTCTGCATCATAATGCAGTTGTTTAAAATGCATTATGTAGCATTCAATACATCAAAATGACAACATGATCCTAATGATCATTAAACAGGGCATGTGCAATTATGATGACAGGTTGCAGCCCCTCACACCACCTCAACTCTGCTATTATAGGACAATTTCAGAAATGTTAGATTCATTTTAATTGTCCTTCTGACTAACTTCATAAACAATCTATTATAATCTTTTTTTTTTTTTGCTTTACACTAATTTGCAGTGTATTTTAAAAGAAAAACAACTTTCTAATTATAATTTAAAAGGATGCAGGAGCTGATTGCGGTTGATTCCTGGCCAGAGGAAATAAACCCTGGTTGACCAGGTAATTAGAGAGCTGACACACGTCACTGAACAAAAACTCCTAAATGATGGCGCTCGAGGCGACAGTGTGCTGATACTATACATCCTAGTTCTTGCTACCAGGGACAACGCTGCAGACTACTACAAGAAGAATAGATAACATTGCAATGTCCTGCAAACAACTGGAAACAGAACGACTGAGAGAGCACACTGCCAATTTATGCCCTGTTTATTTGTGGGTTTGTGATCCTGTAAGTTTAATGTGAGACACTTGAGTTGCTAAATCTTTTTAGTCTTTCTCTATTTGCTGCGATTTATAGTGCAGGTCACACTCAGTGAATCATTTTGGTGCCATACATAAATAAATGGAGCTAAAGCCACTAAGTATGAACAACAGCTGGAACTGACCTTGCTTTAGTTGAGTGGGATCTAAGAACGTGCTGCACTGTTGTGTTGCAGGAAATTTTCAACATGTACAAACACTTTGCATATTAAAATATAAGATTTTATAAGATATTAGTAAGTCCCACTGCAACAAGTTGCACAAAGCTAAATATGAGACATTTACTAAAGTCACAAATAGATAAACAGCAACTTTTTACTAGAACCACAACCATGCAGGAGTCTGAGCTCAAGGCGTTGCACTTCAGCTCACTCATTTTGTTTTTTCTGTTTGTTTCAAACCGTTTGTGTTCATATTTAGTAAACAAAAGTACAAATGATGTACAGCACTTTCATGGTAGTGTAAAAAGTGTCGTTCCCTTCCATTATCTAAGTTGCACATCCCTGCTCCAAATATTCACAGCATTGTTGAGGGTCAGAAAGTCAGTAAATACAAGAGTTACGAGACAACTTTGTGAGTCGTTACCAACTGCAAAAACTAATCTGTGACTGAGAATAGGACATTAAAGTCTACTGATCTTCAGTCTGGAACTTGCAGGGTCCTCATCAAGCAGCTTCTTTACTTATTCTCTGGAGGTCCATATCATTTTATGGACAATTTCTGGACAATTTCTGGAAAGGGCACTCCCCCCCCACACACACACCACACACACACCCCACCCCCATTTATTTGGTCCTAATTTCTCAATTGTCACGCAAAACTATCACACTAGTTCTGCATGATAATCTTGTGACTGTTGAGCAGCAGTTGCAAAGCGTGTGGCAATTTGTCATGAGAATGTCATGCAATAGTGATGCAATAGTTACACTCACTCTCAGGACAATTTGGTCTAAAATTGGTTTCATTCGTGTGTCATACACAAACAGGTCAAGTCAGTGTCATAAAAAGCAAAAATGTACTGATTTTTACACAATGTAGTTTCTCCAACGAGTAGTCAACAGCTGCAGCTCAGGGATTAAGCAGTTTACTGTATTGATCAGTGAGAAAATAACTACAGTTTACCTCTTTCTAAACAGATCAATCTGCCTCACCCTTTCTGAACCTGGAGGTTTTTATTCCTGTTAAAAGGAAGTTGTTTCTTTTCAGTCACTGATGAAACACTCTGCATGGGAGATTTGAGAAGATATGATGCAATCTGCTGGCTTTCTTAGATAAATAGTGTTTCTACTAATTGGCATTTCACAATTTACATTTTGTGATTGTATTATAATAAAATCCAATTAAATTGATGGTAATTGGATTTGAATCTGTCTTGAACATACTTGTTATTTTGGCTGTAAAGTGCCCTGAGACAGCTTGTAAATTGGTGAAATAATGTAAGCTGAATTGCATGTTTTTTCTATAATAATTTGGATTAATGTTCAGCACAGAGGCACAGTGGTTTCATCTTATGCTTCTTGGTGAGGTCACAGAATGCCCTTCCAGTCGGAGGCCTTTAATGGTAGGTTCTCTCCGTGCACACATTTGTTTTTCTCCAGATACTCCTGTTTTCTCCCACACTTGATAAAAGCATAGCTTATGTTTTAGTGAGAATCATCCAAAATGTCAGCAAATCAAATGATCTCAGGACTAGTTTTTAATCAGCTGACTGATAAGCTGCTTCATTTTTTAAACAAAATTGGTAAATATCATAATATATTTAAAGCCTGCCTATTTTTTTTCTGTATCTTCTGCAGGCCTCTTTGCCATCACCCTTTCTTACAGCTTTTTATTTTGAAACTGTGTATTTATTTTTATACAATATTCTCTTAGTAACCTGATTTAGATCTTAATCTAAATAAGACAGCGGCGTTAACAACAGTTCTAGATAATCTTAGTGCAAACATCATTATAAATACCATTATCTTTACCAGTCTATGTTTACTGTTTAATAATGTTTATTAAAAGGGAAGGGAGTGAGGATAAGAATTTGAATTGATCTGAAGGTTGAGTCTCATTTGGGAGATGGGGGGAGGAGGGTTCAGTAGATGTCTAGGAAGGGTCTGTCTCACAGGACATCATGACCAGTTTAGGACCTGCCTCAGGTGGAAGTTGGTAGAGTTCGGGATAACGAATGGAGGTGATGAGAAGGCAAAGAGCCACTGTATTGAACTGCCTGGAGATGTTTCTGATGAGTGTGGATGATGTGGATTGGACCCGCTTTGTACAGCCCTCTGGTACCCCACTGAAGATGAGGGGAAGGGGAGGGGCGTGTCAAAAACAGGAGAGAAAATTAGTTGGAAGTGTATGATATCTGCAACCCCAGGCAAAAAGTATGGAATCAGCAGTCTTGGATGAGCACTCATTCATACATTTTATTCTGTAAAACAAACTCAGATCAAAAATATGATACAATAATAAGATCATTCCAAAGTGCAACTTGTTGGCTTTCAGGAACACTCAAAGAAATGAAGAGAAAACATTGTGGAAGTCAGTGAATGTTACTTTTATTGATCAAGCACTGGGAAAAAATATGGAATTATTCAATTCTGAGGAAAAAAGTATGGAATCATGGAAAACAGATAAACAAAAGACCATTCAAAATACATCACTAGTATTTAGTTGCACCACCTTTGGCTTTTATAACGGTTTGCAGTCTCTGAGGCATGGACTTGATGAGTGACAAACAGTATTTTTCATCAATTTGGTGCCCACTCTCTTTGATAGCAGTTGTCAGATCAGCTTTGCAGGTCTAGGACATAAAGAGTCATAGGCGTGATTTATTATGCTGATCATATAAACAACATGTTCAGATTACTGTTTATCATAGCATAGATCTTCTGTTTGTTTGTTTGTTTGTTTGCTCCATGTAAACATGGTCTGTGTCATTTCTGTCATTGCTGTAGCTTTGTTCTGAACCCTGGGGGGATGTGGGGGGGGGGGGTGTCTTTGCTGCAGCTCTCCCTGCCTCAGGCAGTCACATTTACACTTGAAAGAAAGAGCAAGAGGGTTTAGAACACATGTATGCACCTCTACAGCTGCAGATGATTAAAGTGGTGTTTTTATCTCAAACAATAAGCATCTTCATTCACATTCTGCTGTGGTTAAAACTCTAAATCGTTTTGCTTTCATTTATGATGAGAAAAAATTAGAGGCTCAAATGCAAAACATTTGGCATCTTATTGCTACCTTTATATTTCTCCATCTGATTTCTGTTCTCTGGGCTGCCGGTGAAGACGCACACACACAGACACGCACAAACCCAGTGGTTGCTGTGGGGAGGCAGGATCTTGATCACTATTGGCTTTAGACAGCCTTCATCATGAGTCTCATCCAATGAGAGTCTTTGTTGTTGAGCGTGCAGCCGCTCACATGAACATGAACCACAGCTGAGGGAAACAAGCCTGCAGTCGCCAGACTCTTCAGGGCATTTTTATTTTAAAACTTTTCCCAACAGTGGACTTGGAGGAAGTAAAGTTATCTGTAAGCTGCAACGCTAAACTGTCTCACTACCACAGCAGTTCAAGCCCCGTTTAAAACCAGGGTAAACAAACAGAGGGAGGTCCTGCTGACCAACATGTGGGAGAAAGAGGAAAAAGTAAGACTGGCTTGATTTCCCTTATTTGTTTGAAGTTTTTGAAAATGCACAATGCAATGCATTTTTATAAAAAACAGTACCAAATATGCTCTATAAACACAGTTAAATTTTATGCAGAATAATGAAATTAAAGCAAGAATTCAAGGATTCATTTTGTCATTTCAAAGAGTATTATGTGGAATGATAGATAGATGAGGCCCATGTTGTCAGAATAAAAAAAAATAAGCAATAAGAAGTTAAAATGAAAATCAAAAGAAAACATTTACATATTGTGTCACACATGTACTGCAACATACAAACCAACACATTCAGCCATAATAGAGTGATTGTTTCCAAAAAAAAAATAATAAAATTGATTAATCTAGATTAATCTCAAAGATATATTGAGATTAATCATGATTAAAAATTTTAATCTATGTCTTGCACTAGTTATCACACAACACTGAAAGGCAAAAGTCAGGTGATAATGTTATTACATGTATCTGTGTGTTTGTTCATGTGCCCCTAAAGAGCACAAAAATAATTTAAACTCATTCAATAAAACTTTTAAAAAGTAAAGTTTAGATGTACATCTTCAACTGATTGACTTTTGGAGTTAACACAACACAAACTGGCTGCTACATTCAATTAATCTCAGAAAAAACTAACTGCTATGTAATGTATTTTATTAAATGATTATATAGAAATGGGTGCAGTAGTTGCTAAGAGTAATTCTCAGCATATTTTGCAAGACATCGCAGTATCACATGACATCATTCATAATGACATTACCAAGGTTTGACTAAAATAGTTTTGACAACTCAGTAAGATGATCTTGGTTTAAAATCAAAGCAAGTACAGCGGGTGATAAGCAATGGTTCAAGGAATGCTAGATCTTTAATTGGGTGAAAGATTAAGCTTCATCCTAACTGACAAGAGCATGTTATGAAGCTAATGTCTTTAGGCAGCCAGAGGCTAAAAGAAACATTTAAATGTCAAAATGAATGAACAGACAGAACATAATCAACGGTAAAAAATCTTTGAGGCAGTTTTTTTTAGCTTTATAATGATCAAACTTATTGTGTCTTTGTGACAGTTGATGGTTTATTGTGTCCACTGTCTAATAGCAAAGTGAAAACAAAAAAAAAGGGCACAGACACAGAGTCTCAGTGGGATGAATAGAGCAACTTGTTCAACTTGGTTGGGTTTTAAAAGTGTAAACTGAGAAATCTAAAACCTCTGTATGCCACATTAGAAAACACGATCCAGTTCTGTGTCCCAAAATACATTTGATGACATTTTTTGATATGTCTGATAAATTTACATTTGTTACATGGTAAAAAAAAGAGAGCTACATGCCAAAAGGCTCAGTAGAGCAAGAGAAATGCTGCTGATTCACTACATGTTGAAATGTTGAAGAGAATAGGAAATGAAGATGCATAATGCAAGCTGATGAGATAAGAAGTGGCACTCTGTGTGTGTGTGTCTGTGTGTATGATGGGGTTTTGTGCACAAAACTCTACTACTTATGGATGAGAAATAAAATTAATCGAATTTGTGGCTTCAGTGGCGCCTGAGAACAGCACCAGAACTCTACTGTTCTGGTGCTCCTTCACCTGGAACAGCAATAAACCAGTCAGCAGAATGAAGCGGGGGGACACACACATGCCACTAAAGACACGCACAGGGGTATGCATATGTGCGTGTGTGAGCACATACATATTGTACAGTAATATTTTGTGTGTGTGTGTGTACTGCCACACAAACACCGTGGGCCTAATCACTGATCTGAGATGAACTTCTGTAAATGTCAGGCAAACGTTTTGTTGAATTCATCTGCATGCGACAACACAATAAACAACCTGCCGCCTCGACAGCTGTCAACTATTTGGTTACTATCCAAGCTGCGCATGTTTGAATCCTGAATAAATATTCTGCGACACACAGACGCTGCTTTTAGTCAAGGACTCGACTTTTAGTGGCATCAAAAAGTCACACATATTGATCCAATCCTTGTGTAGTTGTTAGTGCTGTATCCAACCACTGCATTGCAGGACATTGTTATTTCATGTCATCATATGGGATGTCATGCATTTTAATGTTAAGTGATTTCATGTCATGTTATGCCTTTTGTCGTCCAATGATGGTCAGGTTGAATCTAATAAATATGGATTATGTTTTCTCTTTGCTCTCCCTAGAATGGACATTTTTTAAGCTGGTAGAATAAAAAATAAAAACACACTTCCCTCTCTGTGAAAGTATATTGTATTGAATTGTTATTTCAGAAAATCAACACCCGTAAAACCAGAATTATTCCTGCCCATTTCTAATTGCAGTTTGGAACAGTGGATTGGTTGCCACTATGCATTCAAATGATTTCCTATTGTAACCTTATACTTTAATCATAAAACTAAATGTATTGTTTTCTTTTATGTTGAGCAGCACAATCAAACCTATTGTAGTTAATAAGATATCTTTCAAAGAGCTTGTTTTGAATGTTGTTTAAGTGAAGACCATTTTTTAGATTTAATTCAGTTATGATGTTATAGTTTAATTTATTAAACCCTTTTTTCACAAGGAACATCCCATTGAGAATAAAAATCTCTTTTGCAAGATAATTCTGGCTACTTTTAATATATTTTGATGTTATTAGTTATTATTTGATCTTGTGTTGTGTTTGATCATATCAGGCTGTGCATTAGAATGTGATTTGGGGTTGGGTTGCGTAATGTGATGTGATGTGATGTAATATGAACTGATATGTTGTGGTAAGTGGTCTTGTGGGATTTCATGTTATACAGTAAAGAGCTCTGGCTTTTCAGATAAAACTTCAAAAAAGGAAATAGAAATATGATTGCATTTAAAAAGGCATCTGTGACGTGGAGGAGGCATATCAACCCAGCGCACAGGCCAAGTTCAGAGTAAATGCAAAAAACAGTTTATTAAACAAAAAGGCTGGGGAGGCAGCTCCAAAGTACTCACAAAATATCTCAAGGAACAACTAAGGCTGGGGCACATGGCTGGGGAAACAGCACAAGAACCGACAAAACACTGACGACAGGACACAGAATATAAATGCAAAACTAATAACACAACAAGAAACACCTGGAGGAGATACAAGAGGAAACAAGTGAGTGAGGGTAGGGCTGGAGGAAATGATACATAGGAAAACAAATAAACACTAGAAAAAATGAGGAAAAATAAACACAGACGTAACAGTACCTCCCCCTCAACGATGGCTCCAGCCGTCAAAGGAGAGAGGTACAGAAACTGATCACAAGAGATACTCAAACACAAGATGCAAATAGTTCAGAGGGATGGCCCAAGGACCATCGAGCACAAGCAGTCAAGTTACTTTTGTACATTATTTCAAACTTTTATTTTTTTTTATTAACATTGAAAGCTATGCTGGGCCTTTGATTTATTTAAATGTGATTACATGAATGTGCAAAATTATCAAGCTAAAGAAAAAATTGATGTCGTATGCATCTTATACCTGCTGCCTAAATAAGTAGTGCAATAGTCAAATGTTTGAAAATAAATAAATAACAAAAAAAAGTCTAAATATAAACTTCATCTTTAAACATTCATGTCAGTTTTTTGCTTTTGAACTAAATCAGCCATTTCTTAATTACCTATATTTCAAAATAATATTATCAGATCCATTTTTATTTTGAACCTAAGTAGAAACAATAACAAAACAAAAATATTTTGGAGTGTGCATAAGAGTAGGCTAATTTTGAAATATCTGTGAATCTGTCCTGATCTGTTCTTACCTGAGTAGACTCTGCATCTTCATGGTCCCTGCTGCTGGATCTGCTAATGTCTCCTTCCTGACTTTGCTCCTTTTATAGTGAAATTAAAGATTTATTTTAAATATGTGGAAAGCAAGAGAGCACAACTTCTGCACAGAAACTTAAAAAGGATTGGTTTTATCTCATAGCATTAACTAACAAGAGATGTATTCAAAGTAACAATAGTCGTCTTTTCTTGATAATTAGCAGGGGTGGAAATTAAAAATTTTCCCCACCAGCCACAGTGGCTGGTAGAAAACGTTTTGTACCGGCCACTCATACTTTTTACCAGCCACTTTTTTTTTTTGCTTCTGTAACACGGTGGCATTTAGAAAATTCATGGTCTTTGGTGGCCAAATTAAAATGTTTGTGCCTACAATCACATAAAGGCACTCAAAATCTATTAGTGTCTATTAGAGTTTTCAAGCCAGCCTGTTTGCCCAAATTTAAAATGATGGAGTTTTTGATGTCTCTTCTCTTACTAACTTGCTTTTTAACTTAACTTTAACTTTTAAACTTTAACATAACTTGCTAAGGTATGTAGGTGGAATACCTATTATTTTTAGGTAGGCTTGGCTGGAAAAAAAGCTTTTAAACCCTAATAATATAGTAGAAATTTTCAAGGTGAATAAAATAATAAATAAATAAATAAATAAATAAATAAATAAATAAATTACCTTACAGCTAAATTACCTGTGGTAAAGTTATCTCTTTAATTTAAAAAAATCAGCCTTTGGCTTTTATCACTTGTAGTTTTGGTTCTATAGGCTACTGGTATGAATATGTGTCTTTCTTCTGTTCTAAGTGAAATTTCAATAACAGATGAAAATCCCTCTATGATCCATTGTCTCAGAGTGGGATCATTTCTGTTTTTTGTTAATTACAACAGGCCCTTTGAGGACCACCATAATACTCATGTGGCCCTCGGTAAAAAAAGGTTTGACATTAGCTAAAAAAATAAATAAAAAACATTTTTAAATGACTGGCACCTGATGACTGAGGCCACAGTGAACAATACATTTCCATCTGAAATCCTAACCATTTTGTATATATGTTTGTTAGTTATTATTGTAAATTCTTATAAAATAACATGAAATGTTTTGATTGTATGTTGCTTTTACTCTTTTTTAACTTTAAGTTTATTTTTAAGAAATTACCAAATTTCTCAGATGTTATGTGCAATAAAAAACTTGATTTAAATGCCTTTAACATTCAATCTATAAATAAATCATATATAGAATATAGTGTAACATGCTTTATAACAAAAAAAACATGTTTTCATTCATTAGAAATAACTAAAATAGTTAAGTTATAAACATTTTGAAAAGTATAAAGAACTTATGAATAAAGAAACAAGTCAAAGCATCCATCTCCACCATATGTTTTCATAAATGTCTATTTAAAATCACATAGTAAGCATGAGTAGCTGGAGGAAAAAAACAGAATAGGAAGTCAACAGTGTGACTGCTGATACAGCAGGATCAAAGTAATGATAAACATAGGTTTTTGTTGTGGCTCAACGACAACAAGATCAGCTGAAAGGGAAACAAACAGTGTAATTTCTCAACATTTCTCAGAATGTGCAGATGCTTTTCCTTCTCTTAGTGCATGAAGTGACCATTAAAAGGGAGGTTTCCTGGACCGCTACCAGTGAGCATCCTCAGTGGTCAAAGCTCCTTGTCAGGGCTGATTACTAAAAAAAGAAAAAGGACGCCAATGATCCCAGCAGGAAGCAGGAGCTCTCCTCTAAAGGAGCCCAGTCACTTTTCCCTGACCCTCTGATTAGCCACTCTGCAATCAAAGCCAATTACTCTGAGCCTGAATGTACTGTAGTCATGGATACGTTCAAAAGCCAAAATCACAGAGCAGACAACAATGAAAAGTCAATTTGAAAAGTACAGAATAAAAAAACAAAAAAAAACACATGAACTGTTTCCATGGATACTTTAATATTCATCTTTTACTTCTCATCAATCTAATTTTTACAACTAACTGAGGTAAAAGCTACACTCAAAGCTTATTAAACCAGAAAACATCTCAGACATGATAAATCTATTAATATCTCTGCACTCGTATTAAAAAAATAAAGTTTGCAGTCAAATTCAAAATGTTTTCCCTGAGAATAAAATGTTAAAAAGGGATGTAGCGACTGGGAGAAGAGCGGAGACGTGCCGTAGGTGAAAAAGCTCCCTAATAACACAAGTCAGGCGTGAAATACAAAAGTGAGATAAAGATAGGAGGAGGGGAAGAAGAGGTGTAAATTTCACCTGAAACACTGTCAAATCAAGACAAAGCAGGAGTGATAAATGTCACAGAGGTGTTGTTTTCTTTTTTTCTTTTATGAGGTTCATGGCCATCCAGAGACGTACTTTATGAGATAAGATTCACAAAAGATTATAGATCTTAAAATTAAGACATTTGAATGTGGAAACACAAAAGTAATAATTACCTCCAGT
This sequence comes from Anablepsoides rubrolineatus, assembly GCA_031762495.1. NCBI lineage: Eukaryota > Metazoa > Chordata > Actinopteri > Cyprinodontiformes > Rivulidae > Anablepsoides > Anablepsoides rubrolineatus. Next base: position 20,875,066 of record JARVGW010000750.1, read on the forward strand.
GGATTGGATTTGAAATTGTATTTATGTGAACCATAGTAGTTCAGGGGCAAACATGCACGTTAAAGAAATGGGGCCCAAGCAGATTCGAAGCTGGCCTTGGTTATAAAGGTGTCAACTGAAAATGTCTCAGTAGATTACAGCAGAAGTGAAGGAAGAGAACATAAAACTCAAAGCTTCCTTTTTTTCTTTTTCTTTTTTCTACCATTTACTTGACATAAACAATGCTTTTTGGCAGTCCGCTCATTCCCTCCCCTCCAGAGTCTGAGCTGGAAAATCCATCTGTACAAAGTGTTCACTGAAGAGGGCCACCAGCACCCAACATTAACTCGTCAATATGACAACTAAAATAGCACCACTTTTACATTTGATAAAATTCAATTGCTGGGGCTGCATCTGAATGAAGCATGTGTGTGTGTGTGTGTGTGTGTGCGCTTATATAGATCCACGCACATGCAAGACTCTTGTATTTCTAATATTTCAAAGCCTTTCCTACATGAAGGCTGCAATAAATGGCTGGTGATAGAATCGAGGCTCCCAGAGCATCCCTCATGTTGCTATAATTTCCACCAAGATACTAAACCAATACCTTTGATTTATGGCACGTCAGCTGACATTTATTTATACCTCTCTGAACTGCCAAACTTGAAAAAGAGGATCTGCTGAAGAAGCCCCGTTAAAAGTTGGTTCTCTGTTTTAAAGGTTGTCATGAGGTTGTGGGAGAAAAGCATGGATTTTGGTAACAGTCTGATAGCAGACTGGAGGAAGCATAAATCTCTTTGTATGTCTTTGTTTTGGCACACAGATACAATCCACACTGTCGTTCTGTGAAATCATTTCTTGTGTTCAGCAGGGCTGAAGTTGAGTTTTAAAGAGGTAAAATCATCAGCTCATCTTCTAAAACTTTGATTGAACTTTGCAAAAAGTCAAGAAAACACAGATTACAGGCACTAAAAAGAATTTTTGAATGTGTCAAAACTGAGCTTCGTGAATATTTTTTGACAAAAAACATTCTAGGCTTCAGTTTAGATTTCAGTGAGATTTATATGTTTTTTTTTTCAGTTTTGGAGCTTATAAGTTTCGGAGCCCACCAAGGGTCAGTGGGTGAAAAAAAAAACAGCCGCTGGAAATCCGTGCGCACGGATTACTAAACTGTGCTCTCAGTTTCTGCAATCCGTGCACATGGATTACTAAACCGTGAAATCTGTTTTGGCAATCCGTGCGCACGGATTGTTTAGAGGCTGGACGGTAACCACAGGTGGTTGTGTGAACTGAAGTCGTTCATCTCACAAAGTGCTTTAAGGAGCGTTTTTTGTTTACTTAAGTCAAAGTTCTGCACAGAAAATGTTGGAATTTGAGTATGTTGTACAGTTTTTGCCCCTCTTTCAGGCAGTTTTGGTACTGGGTCTCCTAAAGGCTGTTCCAGCTTCGATCAGATCATCACGGTCGCTCAGAGCCTTTCTGCCCGTGGTTACGGGGAAGTTTCGCTAAAATTAGACAGTTGAATGTTGAAATTTTAGGAAATATTTATTACTCTTTCCAAAACGTTTATTACACCACAGAGAACAGTTGAATCCCATCAGCTCATCATTCTGCAGACAAAGCTCGCCACACAGGGACATTTCTCGGCAGCAAACAGCTCGGAGGTCTTCTCCAGTGAATCTCAGATGTTTATATAGACAACAGAAGGGAGGGTGAGGGTGGAGGAGGCTAACCTTTGTTTCCAGAATCATTTACCTGGAAAATATGAAAATAAATAAATAATAACCAACTTGGATTTTGATGAAACTTTCAGGGAAATCCTGTGGCCAATAAGTGTGGTGATGAAAACACAAAAACAAAGTCAATATGACAACAGATCCACTGAATTTACTTTGCAGATGCAGACTTTGTATCATGCGTCCAACCTGTCGACAGATCTAAGCAATCTGCGCGCATGGATTGCAGAAACTGAGCGCACGGATTTTTTGGCGGCTGTGTTTTTTTTTCTCCCACTGGCCCTTGACGGGCTCCAGTTGATTTCCTTTAGTCTGTTTTTGTTATCTGTAGGTTTATCTTTCCACAATCTTCCTTAAACATGGCCAGTATTCATCATTTCCACTCTCTCCACCTATAATCTAGCCCCTGGTTTTCAGCTGTTCCCTGTCAAAGTGTTTTATAATCTATTCTGCCTTCCTGTCGGCCCTGTTTGTGTTCAAAGGTTCAGGTTTTCATTCACGATTCTTAACATCCCAAATCTGGTTTTCTTCTTACCTTTGTTTAAAATCCTGGCATTTTATGATGGAATCCAGAACTTGCTTTGTAGGAGGATAGATTTTAAGATAAGAAATTAACACAGTTAAAAAAGCTCAGGTTATTTTCAACATGTTAATTGCTTGAAAAACTGATTTTAATGTAAAAATAAAAACAATTTTTCTTTGAAAACTCACATTTGACTTTTACTGAAAAAACATCTGAGATAGTTGATGCCCAAATCAGAAGCTGATTATTCCACAGCTTGTTCAGGTCAACAAATTAGGAACTAATATTAATTCGTTTTTATTGCCAGATAGCTGCAAACATTAAGAGATTTTAACAGTATTTTTTTAAGAACAACCTAGATCAGGGGTGTCAAACTCCAGTCCTCGAGGGCCACAATCCTGCATGTTTTAGAGGTTTTCCAGCTCCAACACA
>JARVGW010000750.1:20882499-20904842 GCA_031762495.1 Anablepsoides rubrolineatus
CCCGCCCTCTTCCACCTCATGTCAGACAGACCAGTATTTACCCAGCATTCCTTGCTGAGAAATCTTGCAGAAATGATTGCAACACTACAAAGTGTTTGATATTAACTCTGAGTGTTAAATTTATACTCTCAATTTGATAGTGTATTGACACCTTGTGGTGTCTGTAAACCTTTCTAACTCCACAATTTCCTTTGTTAATAATAAAGCATTGGTCTTACTTTTAACACTTTATTATAACCCTGTTGAAATGTGACACCCAATTTTGTTGAATATTTAACACTGGCCTGTATGGCAAGCCATTTTAGCATAAAATCAGTTCTGTCTGATTATCTGTAATAACATTCTAGATAACTATGAGTTTTGACTAGGAACAACTTTATTTTGACTATCCTGAATGGTAATTTAAGATATATGTAATAACATTCTGACTAGTCATAATTCCAATTCAAGATATCTTAAAAGGAATGTTGACTAGTTAAAAAGTTAATTCAAGATATCTTAAAAAGAAAAGACATCTAAATGAAATAATATTCAAGATATCTTAAAATCATTTAGGGATATCTTAAAATGAAATTTGACTAGTCATAATTACAGATCTAGATATTTCTAATTTAGTTTTGACTAGTCATTATTTGCTTTCAAGATATCTGTAATTGAATTTGAACTAGTCAAATCTTTATTTGTGCTATCTAAAAGTACATTTAAGATATCTTAAAAATGATGCCATTTAAGATATCTTTAATTGGAATCATGACTAGTCAGATCTAAAAGTAAGATATCTTAAAAGCAACCAGTGACTAGTCAAAATTCCTTTTAAGATACCTTGAATTGAAGCCTCCATAGACCTCAATGCTAAATCTAATGCCATTTATACTAGTCAAAATGTAATTAGAGATATCCTAAATAACAAATATGACTAGTCATAATTCAATTTCAGATATCTGGAATAGAAGTGTTGTGAAACCGATTATATGCTAAAATGATTGCCATAGTTGGTGTTACTTTTACCACTATATTTGAACACTGACACTATTTTTATGTTAATGTGACACCCAGTATTGTTGAATATTAAACAGTGGTTGGTGTTCAATTAACAAAAAATGGGTGTTAAAATGTAACACGTTGACAAATGTTATTTTAACACTGCAAGTGTGGACACATATAAACACTTAGTTAGTGTTGAAATTAACACTGTGGATGTTAAATTAACACTGGCATTTTGCTGTGTAGATTATTCCTTTTTTGTAACACTGCATATTTAAATCATATATTGAAACGCATGTTAAATCCCTTCTCATGTGGTGCCACATTTGTAAGAAACATGCATTTGTGGGATGAGCAGTAGAACTGATTATGTGGTTTGCCAAAATCCTATGCCTTTGCCAAATTACTTATTCTTCATTTGACTTGTTTGGTGGACTGGATGATCAAAGTTTGGGGAAACAAGACATGTTGACAGTTTAACAGTTGATTCATTTAACAAACTGGAGCCTCAGTATCATGTGGAAGAACCATGCACAGCCACAACAGCCTAGCACCTCCTCCTTATGCTCCTTAATGGGGTTGAGGTCAGGACTGCTGGCAGGCCAATACATCCTCTGCACTCCCAAATTCTGGAGGTAGTCTCTGAAAAGTTCCGCTCTGTGGGGGTCATTTTGGAGGTTATTGTTTGGCCCCAGACAGTGGAGATACGGGATTGCCACTGGTTGCCAATCAAGCACCTGATTGGTAGCACCTGGGGGTACAAGCAAGAGTCAATCGCAACAGCAAAATAAGTTGTTTGGCAATAGCAGGGATCTGCCTTTCATCTCAAAAATGCATGCTCCTTACAAATGTGGCACCATTTGAAAGGGAATTTACCAGACTTTCCAAGGGTACAAGATTTATTGACATGAAGCATTGTTACAACAAAGAAATAATCTACCAAACACAAATGTCCTAACTTTCTGTGCTAAATTTACACATTTCAAATGAGTCCATTGTTTATAAAAAATATTTTATTACAATAAATTGCATTATAAAATACTAATAAATATTAACCCACTATTATTCAAGGAGTTAAAGCCAGATATCCCAAATGTCATTCTTGCAAAACAACAGGAGCATTTTCCAATTCTAAAGTGCTGCCTCAGTTTCTTTTCCAGTTTACCCACCACTTTTTGTCAGGAGTTCATTTATATTTCAGGCAGAACTCGACCCCCCGCCTGTGCACCACTTTATGTGCTCATAGATGAATCACTACTAAAGCAATTATACATACACAAATAACCATCTTATTTGCCTCTTTAGACTAAAACAAAAAAGCACAACCTCAGACAAGCTATGTCTACTAATCACTCCACACGTCTGCTAAAAGTTGTGCATGGTTCTAAAAAAACACGTAGCACTAAAGCAGAAAACACCTTTATCGGTGGGCTTGCAGCAGCAACATTTCTCAATGATCAGCAGTTAGGCGGCATGACGCGAGCAGCCTTCTTGGCACAGGAGACATTATAAAGCATTTTGTAACAGAAAAAAACTGCCTCCACACACCCAGGGGTGCGTGAGCAGAAATGAGACATTGATCCATAATTGGAAGCACTCAGTCATGAAATCTAAAGACTAATTAAAGAAAGAGAGCTTTAATGGCGTCCATTTACATATTCAGCGTGGTGATTCAAAGCTGCTCACCGACGTATAGCCTGAGAGAGGAGGAGGCTTGTGAAGAATCACAGAATGATAGACCAACAGCCAGTGTCTAAGGAGTGAGGCCACATCGATACTATCTACTCTCATAATAAGATGCTATTGTGGTTTGCTGTTAATGAAAGGGACATCAACAGCAAAGAAAAAGGCTTTTGTGGGTAGCTTTTTAGAGCCAAGGGTGGATTCAGACACTTCACAGTCACCTGAGGTTTGATCATAAATCACTCCTACAGCAACATGTGTGCTGATGTGTGTAAGACACCCGTGTGTAGGCTCAAGGTGGAGAAGGTGACGTGTACAAAGTGTGGCATCTCATCTGGAGGCATGGACGTGTCTGCTGGTACTGCTGTGTGGTGTCGCTCGGGGCCAATCCCTTATACCCCTGGAAGCCCCCTCTGAGGTGCCTGTACCGCCTGATTACATGTCAGGGCCAGTAAGTCCGGCTAAACAGGCAAAGAGCTGTCGGGCAGAGGGAAGTGCCTCTGGTGGCGCGCCACTTTTCCCTGCGAGTTATCAGCTAGAACGAGTTCTGCTTTCAGCTTGTTAGGCCGGGGATGATAACGAAAGACAGCAAAAGATTGCTTGTCAGTGTTAGCACGCACAAATGCAGCGCAGCAGATGAGAGGATGTGACACGCTCCTTTTGTTTGTCTTCAGGTTGATTGAATCCATTTCTGACTGAAAGCAGGGCTGTCCATTTTCGATTGGATCTTCAACACCCCCGTACCCTGTATCCCACCCACCTCCTTGTAATTTTATTTTTCTTTCACAAATACTGCCTGTGTACCTTTCTCAACAGTTCTGGGCTTGCTTTTCCAGGTCCATTTGGACTTTCTTTCTCCTGTACTTGTTACAGAAATCTGGCTGTCTTGGAGCTGGGGTAGATATTTCTCTAAGTGCAATAAGCTGCAGGATAAAAGCCAATCATCTTGAAGGCCAAAACAAATTGAGGTTATTTAGCACCAAGTATGGGCCAAGGTTTCCTTTTCAGGTAGCTAATTCCTTGAGAAGAGACACTTGCTGCAGGTTTTAATGGTAATTGTTTTTGTTGTTCACACTATTTTAAATGTGACCACCATCAGAATAGCTATAACCATAAAAATTAGAAAGGTTTTGCTGGCTGTCATACACAGTACTAAAGGGACTGAATAATCCAGTGTCGGATGGAGCTCAGAGGGCAGCTTAAAAACCAGGAAAGCCTCATCAGGAAACTGCCAACAGGTGAGTCCATCCAGGCTCCGCCCAGCCAATCAAACTGCAAAACACACTCACAGAAAAACATGCAGTGGAAAACAGAAACCTCTACAGAACAGATTCTGAAGTTGTTGTGCAACCAGAGTCGACTAAGTTATTATTTGCCATGCTGTTTTAGTCCGGTGCTTATATTTGATCTTGTCACTTCTTGCCTACTCCTGCACAGAATCGCATCTCTGGAAAAGGAACGATGTACTGAAAGTAGAAACAAACTTAAGTATCAATTCCATTAAGAGACAATTCGATTGTGGTATCATATTTTGGTGTAGATTTTCAGTCATCCAGGATCTGGTGAATTTAAAAAGTAAAAAAAATAAAAGAAAACAGACTTCTTTTCTTTGGTTGAAGACATGGTGAGTTTCAAGCTTTAAATTTTATGATTTTTTTTATTATTTACATCAATATTTCAATCAATCTGCATACCTCTACGTTAGCAACATAAAAGTCAGATGAAATGTGACATGACACTTTGAAAAACGTTAGACATGTATCCTATTTAATACCACAGGTATCTGGGTTGAATTTGAAAAGAAAAGAAAAGAAAAGAAAAAAACTGGATTTGTCAGGTTCAGACTACAATGAACAAATCACTTATGGTTCATATATAAGCAAAAAGAAAATGGATTTGGGCTACATTTTCCTGCAGAGTGAACATAGTCTTTGAGCACAAAAATGAAAGACAAAGAGGATCTTATTGTTCAGGTGTTTGTCATCAAAAGTGGAGCACTGAATTCACACTGAGCATTTCATCAATAGATTCTATAAACATGTAATTACAGTTGGAGAAGAGAAACATCCAGTATGTTTGTCAGAAGGCTTGCAGAGAATTGCATGTTTACACCTCAGCCCACTTCTCCTCTTTGGCTGAGTGCTACCTGCCGTGACAGCTACAATTTGGAGCTCACCACAGGTCTAATTCTACCTAAACTGTGACCGACTGCACTGAAAACATCCCAAACTTTTTCTGAACGAAGGAACATTAAAATGGGAAATAAACCCAAACTGTGCTTATTTGCTGCATTTTTTTTATCTTCACTGAGGCATTTTATACTCATCAGTGGTCATCTTGTTGATACAACAGTGGAATACAGAATAAAAAGTTCAGATCGGAAACTGGTGTAAGAATTATTTTTAAGTGAGGAGTTAAAAGAGGAGGTAGAACTGAAAAGAGTCAACATACTAGACTTCCCCTTCCTCATATTATGAATTTAGACAGCAAAATGTATTTTTTCCCCTTTATTAGCCCTGCTTGCTGCTTACAGGTGAAATATGTATTTTTTGTACCCATGTCAGTGTGTGTGTGAGTATGGGGGGGGGTCTTGTTTTTTTACCACAATATCTCATGAACCGCTTGGTGAATTTAACGAAAACCACAGAAAATATTCATTAAATAAACATTTGGTATCAGTTCCTATCAAGATGGCTGCAACAGCTAATCAACCTCAGTAAACACAAAAAGTGGCTATATAACTCAGTCACCTTTACAGATACTGAGCTCAAAGTTGATGTGATAATAGCTGAGAGTCATTCTGACCCAGAGCGAGAGGAGAATCAAGACGTTTAACAGTTTCGCAGCAAATACTGTGACGTAATAGTTCAGAAAACATCCAAAAATTGGCAACAAGTTTGTGAGGGGACCATGCCCCTGCATGCAACCTCAAACGCTGTCATGCTCAAAGAATTTCAGCTGTAACCACATCAAAATTAACTTAATATCTGTGAAGCTGACTAAATTATAGCCTTTTTTTGTAGTTGATTGGCTCATTTGACTCCAAACGATAAGCAGTTGTAGTTAGTTAATGTCCAACTGTTCACACAAAAGATCTTGCAAAAAATCAGTTCATATGTATTAGAAATGACTCAGCTCTTACCACTGCACATTTTTGCAGTCACTTAGCAGTGACAACCATCTTGAATGGGGTCGAGTTCGAAGGTTCATCTGTGTTAAATGCCCATCCACTAATTAAGTTGATAATTTCATTAAACTCCATCCAGTAGTTTATCAAAGACTAATGTTATAAAATAAACACACAGAAACACACAAAGGTTTGTTTTTATATCATCATGGGGACTGTGGATTGACTTCCATTTATTTTCTGGTAATTATGGCCCAAGGAGGTTATAAAGAACAACTGGAGTGCTCAGAAACCACGTGACCGTGTGATCAGCTAATGGCTAATGCAAAACGGTCAAGAGTCTGGATTTCCCATTATTGTACATGTTGGTGACAGTGCAGAAAAAAGGACTGAAGATGTAGAAATTATAAAAACTGTTAATAATATTAACCCAATTATTATTAATATTTTACAGTTTATATAATATATTTAATGTTTTAAATAATGTCAGAAAAGCTGTTTATGTTATGGATTTATTAACAGAAGAGAAGCAGGAAAACATCTCATTTCACAACACAAGTAAGTAGATTTTATCTTATTTAACTCAATGTGATCTGAGCAGAACATAATGTAACAGTTTCAAATTAAAATAATATAAAGTCGATGTAACCACTGTTATTTATTGAACTGGTTAGCAGATATTAGTTTGTGGAGCATATATAAAGTGTAGCACTGCTGAATCATGCTACAATTTAACACAAACTATTAAATATTACAGCTGATTTGTCCTTTGATTAATATTTTTGACTTACAGTGTGTAAAATAATATTATAAATCTAAGTATTTTTAGGTTTCTGTTAGAGGAACTGTTAGTTTCTATGGCGGCTGTGAGATGTTACCCTGTTGGGTCATCGTTTCTGCTCCTCCAGACGCTACCAGTGGATGTGATGGGTGGGGTTTAGTCTAGTGTTCTTATGTAAGTCTATGTTATAGCCTAACCCTGACCTAAAGCTAACTTAAACTCAACTCACACTTTGGTCCTAAACTTAAGCCCCCACCAGAAATGATCATCCATACCCGTGGGGACCAATCATGCCCGGTCCCCACGATGCACATTCAGTCCTCACGAGGCTGCCCTTTTCTGGAAAATGGTTCCCACGATGTAGCAAAAACATGCTCACACACACACACAAAAATGCTGGCAAAAACTTCTCTGCTTTGACATCAGAGGCATGGGTGGTAAAACTACCATCAAGCAGTTCAGTAAAGTGGATTCTTAAGTGCTGTTTAGTGCAGTAAGCTTTCTGATGATTTGTTTTGCAACTGGTAAAATAAAAGAACAAATTATACAAATGAATGGCTCTCCAGTTTGTCAACAGTCTGATTGTCGAATTGAACCTAAAAACACCTACTTCACTGTTTATTATCATGTCTAATGAAAGAAAACTATGGTTTCAGTAAAAGCACATGCAAACATTGTCCAGAAATAACTGCAGTTTATTAGAACAATAAGTCAGGTTCTTTATTTCATTTATTACCTAATGCTAGAAATATCTTAAATAGTGCATTTAAAGACATAAAACTGCTGTACAAGAAAAAACGGTTTGCTGTAAATGTGTTTACCGCTAGTGGGCTGCATAAAGTAAGCACTTTTTAAACCATCCTAATCTGCATAAATACAGAGGAAAAAAAATCTGGTTAATGCAAAACTCTAAATACTGGAAGCCATTATCTAATCCTGCAGGAGATTAACCTCTAAGAGCAGGATATTTCCCCCTAAACCTTTCTAAATCTGAAACACATGAACTCTGTGGGGCACATGGAAACCTCAATCTGTCTCATTCCAATACAGCTACCACAGACGATGTGATGCAGCGACATTGCACAACCTGACAGCTCGCTTTATGTTACAGGGGAAAAAAAAAAAGTACAGGTTTTCCTGTAAACCCACAGTAATTCAGAGTATGAATGTGTTCTATTAACTTCATGGTCATTTGGTTTAGATGTGCAGCACAGATCAACTCCTTTCCACGGAAAGTTAATAAGATGGGAAATGAGAAGCGAGGTTGTACTTTTAAGCAGGGGGTTATTTAAGTTAAATAGCTGAAAGCAGTGTTTAAAAAATGAAAAAAAAAATTATATTACATCAAATATGTCTATAACTTGTTTTTTTTTGTAATAAGTTGATCTTAGTTTAAAAGTCTGACATGAAATTTGTCAGGTGACATGCAGGCCATTGAGGACCATTACTTTTTTATAAAGTGTTTTCCTGGAAGGAGCAATTCAGCAGTCTAACCAGTAAAAACTAATCCTGAGTAGCTGTCCTGCAGGGAGACAGAGTATGCTGTGTCTCTGTATGTGTCCTGTTAAAGGAAATCTAATCACGTCTCGTGTATTACAAGCAATTTGTGTGTTCCTTTCTCATCAACTTTACATCACTGCACATAATACTAACACTCCCTCCCCTCCCTGCACCTCCCTTCACGTAGGCTTGGTAAAAAAAAACATTAGCATCAATAAAACAAAACAAGTGACACAAGTAAGACGTTGCAAACAGGTATTGATCAAAGGTTATTTCTATTAATAAGGACCAAACGTGAAAAAAAAAGCAGAGCAGACAGTTGTGCGTTGGCAAATGGAGCCAATGAGGCCCCACAGAGAAAGGGTTTTTACGGTAAATGGAGCCCACTGGGAACTGGGCTGATTCATTATTAAGAGTGTTAGCATTAAGACTGTCAAGTTAACATTCCTGTTTGCTCCTAATGTAATTGGGCCATTTCATTTCTGCCTTGATTTATGCGGCATTATGCAGCATTAAATCCCACAGCATGTGGCTCGTTTGCAGAACTGCTGAACACTGACAAAAGTTGATTCACACAAAAATCAAAAGGCTTTAATGTCCAACGTCAAATCAAAGTCAGTTTAAAAACACAGATGTGTTGATTATAATATAAAAAAACAGGTTTTCCCTTATAGTGGAAAGGCTGTTTTTTCTATTTATTTATTTATTTTTTTTATTTATTGCTTTTCAACTAATTCTGCACACTTTATGCTATTTTAACCATTTATAAAATTAATTTAAGAGATGGGTACAGGGAGTTTTTTTTTTTTTTTTACTTCTATGCTTTTATGTTTGTTTCAAGAAAAAAAAAAATTACCAAAAAAAATCATGAGGGCCTCTGCTTCCTTCCAAAACACAAATCACAGATCAATGTATCAGAATGTATCATTTTAAGGGGAAAATACGTTGATTCAAAATTTCACAGTGTCAACAAATCCCAAAAAAGTTGGGAGTCCTTTGTCTGTTTCCAGTTTTCCTGAAACTGTCAAGAAATATTTAAAGTTAGACGTTTGTATATATTTTTTCCTACTTTGAAATTAAAATAAATTGTGAGGTCGCTGCTAAATCTCATCCCGTATTACACAACTGTATTATTTCTTTTCCTCTGGGATGCCAGGCATTCAAACTGATAAGATTTCTGAGGCTCCTTTAATGGAATAATCTAAATTAATGTGTGCTTGATTTAATTATGGTAATTTGAACTCCAGTCCGTACAGATTTGATACTGACAATGTAAAACAAGTTAGAATTAGGCTGGGTGTTGTAAGTCTAGTTTAGGAAAAAAAATGTATTTAAATATAAATGTCCTCTCCATCCACTCCCTTCTGCTTGGCTCTCTGGTGGCGTTGCTGTAATGAGCAGGCTGCCTGCTGTCCCTGGGCTGGGTGTGGTGTGGAGGATTAATGAAGTGATGGCTCACAAAGGAGATCCATCTGCACCCAGACAGTCTTAATGAACAACCAAGGCCTCCACTTATGGCTTATGACACGCTGAGGAAGCACGGCTGATTTTGCTTTCAATGCTCCTGCCATTAATGGTGACAAAGTGAACTTTTCAATCTACCAGAGTGCATTTCAGCCAATATTATGTGTACTCTGTGTAAACATTTTGTCCTTTTCAGTGGAAAGTCACTTTGATTTCTTTGACAGGCTTGAAGCACAATTACACGTTGTTTGAACTTGTCTTTGAAAAGCTGTCATCTTCAGTTTGTAATTTGATGTTAGTTTGAAAAATAACTTGAACTTTTCTAAGGCTACAACAGCAGAATCATACAGATTAAAGATAAATAAATAAAATAAACGGGAAGCAATTTTACCTCATTTATTTACAACATATCAAGGGTTTAATGAGAAAATACAAAAAGACAAAATCAAACAGTTTTTAACAAAATACTGAGCAAAAACCAAACCTGTTTTATTTTAGTTACTATAAACTTTGGACTGCTTCTTGGCTGATATTTACCATTTTTCCCAGCTTTAAAATAATCCTTTAAAAATGATTATTTTGTCTTCAATTTTTTTTGCTCTAAGACAATTTCACCCATTAAGTTTTACAGCAGGAGCACATAAAGCTTTTTATGAAACCAGCCAAGGACATTTATTTGGGCTACTTTTGTTTCACGACTGTGTGTTTAACAATCTAACAGGACAGTTCTGACACCTGATGCTTCGTATCGACTCTAATATATTTACAAGTTCTATGGTCAAATGTAATAAAAGTTCCAAATTTAAACATGCTGTAGCTTTGCATGCTCAGTGAAAATGTGCTGGTGTAAATTAGATGGGAAGAATAAGAACAAAGTCATGCATCAAACCTAAAAAAACCAACAAATCTTCACTGAAGTATAACAAAATGAAATAAAAACAATATTGTTTGAGAAATCCAGGCCAAACCTCATATTGCGTTCAAGTGTGAAGCAGAGAATAGAGGGGAAAAAAACATTTGATTATTAGCCATCTATTTCCCAGTGAGTCAGATGGGACTGGAACATCAGCTGTGATCAGGCAGAGAGACATGGCTCAGCTGGTGAGGGTAAACACCTCAAAGTGACGAGCTGAACCAGCACACAGGGTACACCTGACCCGCCACAGTGCTGTGGTCTCCTATGTGGAGTGAAGCTGGCCTCTAATCATGGAACACACACACACACACACACACCCACACACACACACACACACACACACACACACATCCCCCCCCCACACCCACACACACACACACACACATCCACCCCCCCCCCACACACACACACAACAAGCAGACATTTTTCAAACACATTTAAGTCTTCTTACAACCCAAGGTCCAGTAGCAGTGGCATTGATCCATTTATAGAATGAACTGCCTCATGTTCTCTCCTTTTTTTTTTGAGTGTGTGTGTGTGTGTGTGTGTGAGTGATGTGTGTGTGTGTGTGAGTAATGTGTGTGTGTGTGTGTGTGGATAGGATAAAGGCACAGAGTCTCAATTTTCTGTTTTATGATAGCAGTAACTATGAACTTACTGGTCAGCCACAACATTATGACCACTTACAAGTAAGGCAAAATATACATTTATCATTGTGTTACAAATATTGCTGCATATTATTATAGTATTCACAGTAATACCTGAATATATAATATAATATATAAATATATATATATATATATTTATATATATAAATGCTCAAACACTTCATCACCCTATCCTGAAAGATGACTTGGAGAGAAGAAAACACTCTGAGTGGCAGCTCAACAAATGAGACACCGACGTCTAATCTCTTTCTAAAGAGCTTCGTAGAAACCTCAGAGAGTGGGGAGGTCCAGGCAAAGGAAAAATCAGGGCATTGTGTTTATTATACAACCATCTTAGGCTTTCTTTGTGATGTGACTTTGGCAGCTGTGAGGATTAAGGAACAGTCCAACATGTGTGGCCCAAACAGCAGAGATTTAACTAGAAACGCTCCTTCTTGACTCCGATTACTTCACCCTTTAAATCAATAAAAAATGATTTTACTACTGGAATAGAGTTTGCGTGTGTGTGTGTGTGTGTGTGTGTGTGAGGGTAAGAAAGAGAAGTTGTGATCATGACAGAAAGCAGATAAATTAGCACCTGTAAAAGGGTGGTTTGAACAACTTGAGCACATAGTTTGCTGTACAATATTCAAGATGCAGCAAACCTGCACAGTTAGTGTTTTAATTTCATAGAAATACTGTATTACTGTCAGATAAAAATACAATCAATTAAGAAGAATATTTGAAGGTCTAGCAATGACTGCAGGAATGTAACACCTGATGTTTAAATATAATCTGATGCTGATAAATGTTGGGGTTGTAGACTTTTTTGTTAAATCTTTAAAAAATTGCATGATCTAATATTGAAAATGGGATAGTGGATGTGTTGTGAATGACTCACAGCTCAGTATCTGTGAAACTGATTGAGAATATTTAGCTGTGGCAGCCATTTTGAATCAAACTGACTTCAGATGTTATTGAGTTTAAGCTGTTCAACAATTGATTACTTTCTAAAAGGTTGGCTAAAATTCCTTCAGTGGTTCATAATATTCTTTGCTAACAAACAATCAGGGTTGATTCTAAGACCTTACACTGTGTGTAGTGCTTGAAACATATGTTAGGGATGACTCTCATACTACCATGTCGTTATTTAGCACAATATCTTTAAAAATTTTTTAGCTACTTTTTAATATATTTTTTTCCACTTTAACCTATTATCCTCATTAATGGCTACTACCAGCAACCTCTAGTGGTCCCATGGTAAAATTACACTGATTTGAGTGAAAACAAGATGGCGGGGATCCCAGTGAAAAGCATCTACAACAACTTTGGTAAGAAAAATGGCCAAAGTAAAAATCCAAGTTACATTTCACGCTTGAAACCAGTGTATTTATGCACAGTTGTGTCTTTAGCTTTATAAGACATGCAAAAATAACATTTTTTACAACTGAAGCAAAGTACAATGTTGGTAAAGATAGAGTCTTCATTTGAAGACATTGGGACTATAATTTTAAAATTGTGCCATGAGGAAGGACAAACCTGCAAATATTTAGAACAGTTTACAAATGTAAATAGTTCTTGCAAGTGATACATTTGTTCAACCAATTAATTATGCCAATGATCCATCCATCCATCCATTATCTTTCACTTTATCTGAAGTCGGGTCGTGGGGGCAGCAGCAGGGAAGCCCAGACCTCTCTTTCCCCAGCCACCTCTTCCAGCTCTTCTGGGAGGACTCCAAGGTGTTCCCAGGCCAGCCGGGTGACATAGACTCTCCAGCATGTCCTGGGTCTTCCTCGGGGTCTCTTCCCAGTTGGAAATGCCTCAAGTACCTCCCTAGGGAGGCATCCTTACTAGATGCTCAAACCACCTCAACTGGCGTCGGCGTCTATCTTTCCCTTTCAGTAGCAAACATTTTTTTTTTTTTGCCATTTGACAGATGCATTTTAGTAAACGTTTACTGGCTGCTTCTGATTTTACAGCCACGCTTATTCAGAGGGATGCACAGCTGTGAATGTTTTATGTGTTGCAACACTGCATTTACACCATAATCATTCCTTGTAATTATCCATAAATAGCAGCATATCTGAAAAAGTTACTAAACCAATAAATTCTAATTACTTAGGTCTAACTGGCAGTTCTGCCTTTAAATAACACCCGGCTCAACTTTGATTTTAAAGTTGTTGTGTAATGCCATGTGCCCTTTTTTTAAGTTCCTAAGTAGAACGAAAGCTAAAGAGCATATAAGTACATTTTTTTCAAGCCACAAATCTGCCTATAATCCATAAAATTACACCTGTCACTAGAAAGTTAGATTTATTCAAACTATATCCTGATCCGAGAAGGGAAAGAAAAAAATATATATATTAAACGCACAAAGACCTTCAATCAACACTTAATTAACACAGCAACCTTTTCCCCATGCTGGCAATCACTTCCCTATCTGCCAGATTAGTTAAGGACGTGAATACAGATTAGAAATGGCCGATGCAACTCTGAGGCTCGGCTGTGGGGAAAAAAAAAGTAAGTAAGTGAGTAAACATGAGAGCAGGGGAGGGGCCGAGTGGCAAGATGGTGGGAGCAAGGGAGACGTTGAGTTGCTGCAAAAGTCAACATTTTACTGCCCACAGTTATGTCAAGTTAAGCGTGTCATGTCAGCAGAAGGAGTATTGCTTAGATAACTATTTGCAGTGTGCATTTCAGTGCCTGTGTATTTCTTTCAAAAGGGGAATTATTAGTGGCAGCGCTTTCTAAACTGGCAGTAAACAAAAAAAAAAAAAAAAAAAATTGAAGACTGGCTTGGCTTAATATACAGTAGCGCCATTTTACAGTTTATAGCATGCGAAAGGTTTATGTATTCATAGGAACAAGAAAAAAATGGTGTAATGTTATAATGTCATTCCCTCATCAAAAACAACACCTGGCAGTGTCCTCACTAACACTTCGTTCCTTTTGACTAACGTCTTTAGTCTAAAACTAACTGCTCAGACAGAACGTTCTTGTGCTTCGACGAGGAAGCAGCTGGTTTTCTCTTTGCAGAGAACCAGTGCTGTTATGTGAGGTTTTGCCCATCTGGTCAAAGGGAAACCTCACAGCCTGGAAGTGTCCAACTGGACGAGGGTCTAAGAAATTCTTCACCAATTGGATAACTTTCCCTATGACTTGAACTGTGGTGGGTGACTCTGTCCTCCGTCAAGGTAAAAACTGTCCATTAATAGTGTACCTGGTTTCTGGCTGACTTTGTTGAGAGACGCTTGCCCTCTGGTAAAATCCACATTCTTTAAAATTAAGGTTAAGAACTAACTAACCCTACTCCTCTTCCTCTATTCCTTCTCTTAAACCATACTGCCAAACTTAAGAAAAAGTGACGCAAACAACTGGTTTATTAAAATGTCAGCCTAAAGTTTGTTGTTCCACCTCTTTATAGGAAATTTGCTTGTCCACAATAAACTGTATATTAGTGATTCATTTTGATTCTGTAAGTAAATGATCTTGTTTATTATTAGATCAAACCAAAGTCACTGAGTCACATTTGTCTTATTGTGTTTTGTCATTCACTTTGCACAGAGAAGATATTTGTTCCAAAACTAGAAGAACCCATGAAAAATAATTTCCTTATAAGTTTCGTTGACAGTAGGCCTGTTCGTTTGAAGTGTAGTTGAATCCTTACGACTGAGTGATTTTTACAAATATATATGCAAAACCATTATCTCCCACTTATCTTTTAACAATAAGTGGCAATAAGCAATGTGTGGATCAATACTGAAACACTGTTACCACTGATACCAGAACTTTAAGCTCTAGAATCAATACTAATATCAAAATATCAATACTTTGAAACTTTAATCACTTCAGGTAATGTGTCATTAACAGGAACACAGTGGAATAACTAAATGATTAAAATCTTGTCAAGATTATATGCGGTTGGTGGGAACTACTTTTTCTTTCAAATGGCCACAATCCTTGATATTGTGAATCATTTTGTACACGTTTCAATCGCATAGCTTTTCAAGTTGGATCACATGTAAAAACATGGTAAATTCATGTGTCTTTCTGAAAGGTAAGGCTTCCTAAAGCAAGCTGTTTTCAAATTAAAAATTAGTTTACTTTTTGATTTCAAAAATGATGTGATGTTTTGATGTGAAGTCATTTAAATGCTGACCTTTGCTGATCATAGATGGACTCTTTTCTGCGGCAGTGCAGAGTTACCACTCGATGACCTTCACTCCTCACATCCTGACTAACTATCCACTGAGTGGGGTTGCTGGGACGAGCCCCGAGGAACGTCACTCCTTCTTTCAACTTCACTCTGCAGAAAAAGACAAAACATATATAGAATAGACATTACAAAACGTGCACATTTTAACTAAGATCATCATCTTACAGCCTCACTTGAGCAAATTTTGACATGGATCTTGTGGATTCTTGTAAAAAAAATTAATAATTACCTTTTTATAAACTTATTTTTTTATTTGTTTTTGTGATTGTTGTGTGAATAAATCCACATGGTTCATTACATTAACTTTCCCTGTTGTGAAAGAGTTTATTTGAAACAATTGCTTTAATTTCCCAAGAGAACAACTGATTTTAATAAATAAAAAAGGTAGCAATAGCTTTCTTAACTTGTGACCATTTGCATATACTGTACATATCAATAGGTTAGAAATAAATGTTTCAAAATGAAGAAAAATCTACTAATATTTTCTGCTGTCTGGTGAAGCAGCTGTTTGACATTAAATTGGGGTATTGGCTGTAAGTACAACCCTATTATGGTACTTTCTCTTCTTTATCTGCCTCAGTAATAGATTTTCTTCATGCAGCATGAAAAAGACATTATGGAAATGTTTCTTTGACTGGTAAAGTTACATCAGTGTTTTTGGCTCAGTGGACTACAAAGTATCTGTAGGGAAATAAAGCAAATAAAATCTGAGTAAATGTAATCCATATTATAAAGTACCCAGTGTGCAGAGTCTGAGTTAAAGGTAGAAGCGCTGACATGTAATAGATTTAAACTAATGTTGCATAAAATAACGTATTCAAAGGCTTGTGTGATTTTATCTGAGAGTGACAGTGAAGTACCAAGATTGAAGAGCAGACTAAATTAAAACAGAAGGCCCAATCACTTTCCCTGTCCAATCCATACCAGGTTGGCAGATGAGACCAAAGAGAGGGCTCCGCTTTCATCTTGAATTTGTTGCTGCCCTTTTTAGATGCAATTGCCTATCTGTCTTCCGATGAATATATCTGCCCTCCCCAATCAGGCCCATTTCTTTGATGTGATACCTTGTCATGTTGGGCTGCAGGTTGCAAGTGAGAAATCAAAATGGAATCAATGATAAACAGGAAATCTTAAGGGTTCAATTTAAATGTCTATATTGGTGTTTTTTTTAATCTGCAAAAATAATATTTTATATATTCCTGTCTTTCTCGTGTTTTTTTGTGTTGTATAAAATATCCATTGATTTTGCTACATCACTTCTTTACAGTTACAGTGAAAATGAAATGTTCAAGGTTTTCAGACAGTGGAAAATTATAACTTTCCTCCTTTCTGTGAATTTTAAGGTTAATGTTCCACCTGACCAGACTAGTTTTACAGAAATACATGAAATGAGTTGACATTTAAACACTACATCATCTTTTGGAGGCACATATACTGCTAAAACAGGGATACCACAGAAAGTGAACATCTTCTCCTCCTTTTTCTATAAGTCATGGATCTGTCAGACCTGTCGGCTTGGTTACCAGGGAGCAAAGCTCTGCCCCAGGCAGTGGAGACGACGCCACTTTGGTGTTGGAGACCCATTCATTTTGAGCAGAAACTGGTTTCCCTTGTTTTCCACGTCAACTCAGGCTTTTCAGACCTTATATTCTTCATAAACCAAGTGGAATGTTGTTTTTTGTTTGTTTGTTTGTTTCAAACTCAACTAATTTGTTAAAAAAAAAACAAGTGGCCAAATTTACAAAAATCACATCAAAAGCAGGTCAATAGTAGCCCCTTTCTAAAAACATTTTCTGCCTCAATGTGAGTTGTGTAACAACTATAAAGACTGTTACGTCCCTTCTGTGGCAAGAAAAGTAGTCACAGAGTCAAACTGGCAAATACATTTAAAATAGAGCATGATACATATAAGGCTTAGCTCAGCCCATCGGCGCTCCAGTTGGCCCAGCCTTTTAATACCCCAGGCCTGGTTGTGTTTGCATTGAGTAGAGAGCTGCCTCAATGTGGGTGGGATCATCATGTTAAACACGCATGAATCTTATTTAGTTTTATTTGTGACACAACAAAGATTAAGATTAAACCGGACCATCCAGCAGTATGACACATAAGATGAGAAGGCAGGACAATGGAAAATGATCAGTTAATGTTAGCTTGTTGTTGTTTGATAGCTCGTTATTGTTGTGTAGTTAAACCCATGAAAAAAATGTTAGTCGATGCAAACAATTCATGTGACGTTACTCTGATCTGTGTGACGTAACCCCCTCGGTCAGTGAACCAATGAATGAGCAACATTAGCTGATGTCCAATTGAGCTGGGCATCCCGTCGCATTATTAGCTGATTAAGAAAAATAGTTTGGCTGTTTATCTGTTACCCTTTGTCTTTTACCTGAAATAGTTTGAGAAATGCTACCGTGGACAGGATGTACTGCTCATCTAAGGATGTTTGGATCCCCCTCAGTATTTGGACAGATGTGCAAAGACAATGTAATACAATTAAAGTATCATGTTACAAGTTATATTGCTATTTTTATTTCAGTGAGAGGCACTAGTTCCTGTTTGTCCAAATGCATCTAAACAGCAGTACATCACTTCGTTTTATTCTTTACACGAGACAAGTGGCTGGGGAGAAACTACATGAGCATAGAGCTGTAACAGAAAAAGCTTGTGTACAGTCCTCTACAGGTCCCAGCAGGGGTAACAGGGTCATGTATCTGGTTTTGTTTCACTTCAGTGACCAGGATGACTTTCAGTGGTTTCCAGTGAGCTCTGAGAATGTTTTAAACTGAGCCGAGGCTCAAAAGGGAGCCAGTCATTACTCCACAGTCCATATAATGCCCACAGAACAGTTGTTGTGGAATGGTTGAATTGGTTTTTATTGACTTAATGGTCAATTTGGCCTTGTTGTAACCAGCAAGCGTGGGAGTCTTGGGTAGGTTAAATAGTAAACAAAAAGTCCCAGTCACTATCTGAAGAATGATCAAACCTCAGTTGGGCAAACTATGTTGACTATGTTCTTTCTGCTGACATTCAAATGTTTCAGATTAAATGAGCACAAACAACCAGTGCAGATAAATTGAATACTATTTATCACTTGGTAATGCCTACATTGTACCCCAAGAGGAATAAAAATGAAAGTGTAACAAATCTCATGACAATATATATTTTTAGAATTTATAGGACATTAGGCACAACAGTAAGGATTTGATTAAGTCTCAAACAAGATATGTTTTACTGCTTAATTAGGTAACAAAGAACCCTTCCACTCCAGATCGTTTTTTTGTTAGCCATGCCATATTGTTTTTTTGGGCCTGCAATTGTAGCAGGGCTCTTCATCATGTTTGCTGTGTCAAATATTTGAAAAAGGCTGTAGTATCTACAATCTGAGTGTTTCAAATGGTGGCAACAACAAAACTTTAAGGTTTAAACATTTGGCATAATTCACATTCATGTTTTCTTTTTGTGTTTAACATAAAGGATGAGGATTTAGTTTTAAAATACCCTTGCAGCCACAACAAAATTTAATGACATCCAGCGGATACAATGTGGTAATAGACAGGTGATATATAAAATTTGCTTCATTTATATGTTGTAAGTTTTCTTCTATGACCTCTAAATGTTGAAAACATTTTTTTAAACACAGATGTGGACTGATGAGTCCTTTAAAGCCTCCTGTAATTATTTTTTGAAACTCACACTGATATGCTGATGATAACTGACTGTATAGCAAAACGTGTTTTTAATACTCTGACTCTATATCATACCTGGTGTAGAACAGTGGTTTTCAAACATTTTAGCTTCTGGTCCACAAAATAACAGCTGCAGAAATGAGTGACTCCAAATATTACTGGGTTACATATGCAAACTTTGCTAGTAACTTAATAACTATGGTACTACTTGTATTCATTTTTGATTATTGACTTCTTTTTTTGCAAAAAATATGGTGAAAATATTATATTAGCAATTAATTTAAATTTAAGTTTAAATTGATGTCTGAAAATAATCTCGGGGGCCCTCACTTGATGTTCCATGTCCCACTGAGGGGTTCTGACCCCAACTTTGGGAACCACTGGTCTAGAGTACCTTCAGATGAACAAACTAAGTTCACATAGTTTATGATGCGTGGGGATGAAAAAAAGAACCCATTTGAATAGGTTTCTTGAAAGTGGGCTCATTGCTCTCCCCAAAAAGATACTGATCTTTATTCAAATCTTTGTGTCCCTTGAATGAAAGACTCAAGGTTAGAAACACTCAGTATTCTGAGCTTCTCAGGATCTGTAAATTAATCTTTTACACAACAAATTCAGATAACAAAACAAAAAACAAACAACAAATGACTGTAGCAGTAAAGGATTACTAATCAAAAGTATTTGTTGGGTTTCTTTTACAAACACAGGAGAATGAGACTCAAGAAGCAGAAGACACAAGGATCAAAAAGGTTACAACCTATCCAATAAAAAACCACAGTGTAAGAAAGTCATGATCAAAATATTGGAGACTCATAGGGAATAGGTAACCACATAACAAATTAATAGAAACAGAATGTGTCTTTGCATTTTAAGGCTCAGATTGGCCCACCCCTTGTCCATGGGGCCCAGCCTTACACTACTCTGGCCATGGTTGTGTTTGGATTGAGCAGAGAGCCACCTCTATGTGGGTGGAATCATAATATTAAACGTGCAAATCTGATTTTGTTTTATTTGCAACACAACAATGATAGACTGCACCAAACTCAAAGGAAAAGTACCAAAGATTGGAGCAGACCATCCACCAGATTGACACTTAAGATGAGAGGGCAGAATAACAAAAAAAAAAAAGCTAATGGTAGCCAATGCTAGCTTGTTGTTGTTTGATATCGCCCTACTGTTGTTGTGCAGTTAAACTTGTGTGGAAAAACAATGTTAGTCGCTGCATTAGATTCATGTAAAGTTGATCATGTGACATAACTGAGTAGCTGATGTCAAAAGCAGGCCATTCCAGATAGAATCACAGGTTCCAGAACTGGGGTGGAACTGGGCCTTAAGGACTAATGCAAACACACTGAACCTGAGCCTTGAAGTGCAAAAATGCCTACAGAGAAATCAACCTAACTAACACAAGGAAACTTTGGCAATGCACAAACAACAAGATGAGAAACAGATAAAACTAAATACCCAAGGAACTAATCAAGGAAAGCAGACATACCTGGGGAGAAGGAGCGGGGCACAGGTGAAACCAATACACAATAATGACAGACTGAAGAGACACAAGAACCACCGGTAAGTAGGAAAACACTGCAAACCAACACACACCATGACACTGAATAATCATCAGTAAATGCGAGCATCTCTTTAAAAGCTAATGACAGTACAATTAGACAAAGACAAATCAGCTGTGGGTTTGGAAAGAATACCAAGTGAATATTTCTCCTTCGAGACAGATAAGTTCAAGTTCAATTTAAACAGAAGCATCTGAGAAAAGACAAAAGACAGTTTTTGTTCGAATTTTAATTTTTAAGTTTTAGTTATTCTTGTGTTGTGTAGTAAGCTTGATTAATTTAGTAATCTTGTTAGTTATGTTGTTTTTTGTCACTACTTTCAAACATCCTAAATGGCATGTGTCTGTTTCTTTTGTACCACTACCTGTAAACTCAGCTCAGCTGTTATCAATTACCAATCACCCTTCTCTCTATATAACCTTCATGCACAATCCTTGAGTTTCTTCTGTTTTGGTGAGGTCCTCTTTTCTTCCCTCCACAGATCTTGCCATTTTGACAGCTTATTTGTTTTTGCTTGATTTAGCTGCTAAAAAGAGCCTGAGTGAGCTAGTATTCATGTCCTCAAACCACAGTTTGTGGTGCAATGAAAAGCACGCTGTAAAGGTCTTTGTAAAAGCTAAATGAGGTCTATGCAAGTGTGCACCCTTTACCTATCATACTGTATATTCATTAGAGCATTTGAAGCAGGCAATAGAGAATGAGAGTGTCCTACTGCATAATACAAGATATGGAAAACAGCAATGGTTGTGCTCAAGGACTTATCTTTTAGTACAGCCCTGCAAACACAATAGTGTAGATTTTACTTTATTGATAGCAGGTTGTTTGAAAAGTTGCACTAAGGAAATATTTTTCCATCTGAGACTCATAAGCCTGCAATCTTAACTTAGGATCAGTATTAAAAACAAATTGTCTTTTATTTAAGATCCCCATTTCAAGGTGGAACCAACATTATGTTTTGTTGGAGGTAATGATGTGAATATTTCAAGCAAATCCAAATTCCACTGAATAAAATAAATTGTATTATGCTGATTGTGCTGCAGAAGATTTCATTTAGCACATTTTACTGTTGATTCCTTCATTCTCTATAACCACTGAATTCTGTTCAGGGAAATAAGGAGTTTGTCTCTAGAGATTGGGAAAGAAATGGGGTATGCCCTAAAGACGTTGCCAGTACGTCATCTTTGTAGGAGAACACTTTCAATGCATAAATAAGAACAATATTTTGTACTCTTCTTGTGTTTAGACTACTGATAGCTCTAGTATATTTAGCCTTAACTCAGATTTATGCATTGGAATCTAAGTTCATAGCACAGTTTGACCCTCTGAAACACACAAGAATTAGGACACAGTACTTATAGTTTATGTGGTTTTATTACAAAAGTGGATATTTACAAACCAAGGAATGCATAATGAGTATGATGGTTCCAGTAATTAATTTTAATTTGTAATAAGAGTGATGAAATATTGTAAGGTCTAAGATATAGGTTTATATTTTAGAATCATTTGGATGAAGAGGAGTGAAAAACTTAAACTGACTAACTCAAAGAAAATCATCATTAAAGGTTTATTCAAATGATACAGCAAAAATAAAAGTACTGTTGAATAACAGGTTTAGAAAAAGATGTTAAATAATTTTGATACCAAACTATAATAAGCAAACAGGATCTGGAGATCCTTGCTTGGTGCCAAGGTTCCTGCCAAGTAAAGTGCGTCATCGGGGGGGGGGGGGGGGGGGGGGGGGGGGGGGGGGGGGGGGGGGGGGGGGGGG
>JARVGW010000750.1:20935497-20945989 GCA_031762495.1 Anablepsoides rubrolineatus
GGGGCTGAGGGCAGAGAAAACACAGGGGAACAGAGAAACACTAGAAAAACAAGAACTCAGAGACACGGACCACGACAACGGCACGTCGTTAGAGGTGTATAGTAAGTATATTTACTTTGTTACAGTTCGTAGGTAATTTTTTTTTAATTTGTAATTTTACCAAGTATCTTTTTTTCGTAACTTTTACTTGTATTTTCTTACATTCCATAACTAAAAATCATGCTTTTACATCTTTACTTTAAAATTTAACACCTAGTTGCACATTACAAATTTAAATACGACTGAAACTCATAATGATCTGTCTGAAATGAAAGACTGTCCTGTGGCGTTTGACTCACAGGGTGTCCTGTGACTTCTGATTCACCCTGTATCTATACGCGCTGAAACTCATACATTTCAGTATAAGTGTCATTTAAAATCATGTTCACAACAGGATTGGTACTACCACTGAACAGCAGGGAGAGGGAGAATTGTGCTAAATGTTTAGTGTATGAATAAAACCCTTCATTTGATGCTGCTCTGTTGGCTGTGGGGGTGAGCTCCGAGTCACTGATGACAGGAGGTTATGGACCTACAGGGCTGTATTCCTCTTTTACTAAGATGCCTTCATGACTTTACAGATTTCTGGATGCAGACACCCATGCTGGTGATGACCTGCAGGCCTCCCACATCTGTTTTATTTCCCTGCACTGTTTTGCACAAAAACTATCAAAATCAGAACAGAGATAGTATGGACCATCAAGTTGGCAGTATACTCAGTGCAGTAGAGTTTTATAGACATGAAAATAAAGAAATCAACACATTGAGGTTCAAAAAGAAAAATCAATGTAAAAGTTCCCTTTTTACCATTTGGCTGGACCTTCAGTGCTTTGTAGAATTTAAAATCAATAGGAAAATTTGACAGACCCTGATTAAATTGGTCTCAGTAGAGTCTTTGTCATTGTATTTTTCATACATTGCACACCGTTACGTCTGCTAAAAGGGCAGATAAAAGTCAGCGCTGGATAACAGGAAAATAGGTTACATGTTATTAATATATTTCATTCAAACTAGACTTGTCACAATATTATATATAAATAAATCTGGCACTTTGGTTTCTAATTACGATTTTCTTTTCATATAACTGTGAGCAAATCAGTCACCATGTACAATGAATGGGTTGCTCTATAATAACAACAGAAGTTTTGAAAATGTAAATTTAAAGTTTAACGGAACAGTGATTTTCATATTTAACAATCAACTTCTCTGTTTATATGTTGAAGTCTATGATGTGTTTTATATAAATGTATTATTTCTGTATAACCATAAGTCCTCCACTTTAAAAAATGTGGGTGCAGCTGCTCCACCTGTGCTTGTAAAAGACATTAATATGAAACCTGGGAAAGAAATATATTATTTTAAGGATTTTTAGGAGCCTTCGGCAATTTTGTGCTAGTTGTAAAGACTTCCAAAGGTGTTATGCCAATTTGCCTGTTTCATTTTGACTTTAATATAAGTAATCTGTTATCACTTCTGTTCTGGGTAATCAGGAAAAGCTTGCTTCATAAAGCCACATCAATTGTGTTTCTCTGGATTTAAGCACTCTGATGGGAGATTCTTGGAGGCTGATTGGCTAGAAGGTTTGAATTTGCACAAATCATGAACCTCAGACTTATATATACCCCTTTGTTTGGTCTGTGTCATGACTTCTACATACGCACTGAATTCTGCTGAATTTGTGACTGGCTATGTGACATTTATTCATGTTAGTCCTTTTTTTCTTTCTCTTTTTTTTTCTTTATTTTTTATTATAAATTGTCATAAAAAACAGTTGATTTAGTTCACAGAAAATCCACCAAAAAACAGTTTCAGTTTGCTCAGTTCAGTCCAGTTGAAAAATATAACCACTTACCATAAGGTTTGGACTTGTGACACTTATTTTGCTAACAAACACTTGTATATTTGTAGTGTTTGTTTGATAAACACCCACATTTAGATGCACCAAAATTGACCAATTTCTACTTTAAAAAACAAAAACATCACCGGTCTCTGAACCTGCAGTGTGCAGGCAAAAATGCAAATGATTTCTAAACCATAGATGAGTATGTGTCACAAATTCAGAAGTGACATCACAAATGAAAAATCTTTGCAGCCTTTCAGCCTCAGAGGATTTGTTGAGGTTTGGGATGACTTAAACAGAAAGTTTAAATCCAGATTCATTATTTGAATGAGCAAAAGGATTTATATATATATATATATATATATAACACTTTTCTTTTTGAATATAATGTTTTAGCACTACATTTGTCACACATCTCTGCCAATCTAATCTGACTGCTCTAAAACCAATGAGCAACAGACAAACGGTCTCAAAGGGAAAATTTAAAGCAGATGAGTGCCACTTTGGGAGCTGGTCATCCAAAGCATATTTCTCATGTAAAATGTGATTCCCTGAGCACAGACACAAGTGAGGCAACATCTGTGATAAAAGTCTTTCTCTTGTTCGTTGCTTGTGTTTTTCTTGGCTTTCATGTAAAAATAGTGACAATCGCTGCCTTAAAGTTGGCCATATTACACAACCTTGGTGGAAAAACATTAAAAAGCTGCTCTGAAAAAAAAAAAGCATCATGTTAAAATAAAAGCAGCACTTTGGATTGTAAAGCAGTGTGTGTACAAAGTTGCTGTATTATTTTTAGCAACATAAAGCCTCTGAACATGACTTTAACTGATATTAAATAGTTATTTTAGAGATTAAATTATGTTTGAATTCATAGAACAAAACAGATATGCTAATAGGCCAAGAGGTACCCTTAAAATGTCAGAACTCTACAATTTCTACAGCAACCTGTCAATCATTGTCACATCAGTTAGCAATAATGCACACTACTGATTTATAATGGGTAAATACTGGTTTAAAGCCTGGGGCTAAAAAAATAAAAATCTGATAAATCTGCAAAGCAATAAAGCGCAAATATTAATGTGCCTTCTGTTGTTTTATTTTTGGCCAGCTGCCAAAGGCCAGCTGTTCGTACAACTTAAGCCCCTCTTAGACACATAGGGAATGATTTATCAGAGCCCCTCTTAGACATGCGCTCCCTTCTTTTAATCCACTTGTAACACAACGTACTGCTGTGTTTAACTGAACCTTTGAATTTTCATAAACTTTACCGACATCAATCTATTGACATTAAACCTAGAAAAATATTACTTATAACTAGAGGTGTAACAATACATTGATCTATATTGATATATTGATTTGAATGGTTCATGATTCAGTTATATCGAGGCAAACTCAATATATCGATCTATATCTTCATCATATCTAACACAGTCATTGTGTTAGATGAGCATATGATATCGCATCATATCGATTGCAGATGTGAATTGAATTGAAATCGTATCGTGAAATATCGAATCGTCATCCGAACATATCAATGTAATATTGTATCGTGATAAAGCTGATGATTTACACATGGCAAACGTCTGAACTGCTGCTATTACATTTTTATGACAATCATACATTCATTGCACATAAAACCTCTAACCTATTCTTTCTCATAATCAAGCAACCAGAGGCTTTTCTTCTCGACCTAAAACCTTTTTAAAAATGACTCTTCAAGTTATATAAACATCTTATGACTCTCAAGGGTAAAATATTTGTGGAATTTGCAGACAGTTAATGGGATAATGCAGTACAATGGCTTTGATAAATCATTCCCTATGTGAGGCTACAACCTTTACAATTTGAGGTGTTAAACAGAGTTCCCTTCCACACATATCACTTCTATACCTTACAGACCAACAGATACTCTCTTCTCTTCTTGTTTCAGACCTCTGAAACAACATCTTATTGTGAGGAAAAAAAAGGTTCCTTTATGTCCTACAGTGTTTTGTGATGCATTGATCCTCTTCTTTGATCTGATACAATGCAGGTTTTTACTGACAGCAACAGTACAAATAAACCCTTAATAGAGGAATTGTTCAATAAGGTTAAAATGAGAAGAGACATTTTAGCTGCTTTCACATTAACCAAACCATTGCACAGAGTTTTTCATTTCAAAAAGGTGGATTCCTAACTTTGATCTGAGCTGAGTTTCCTGTTTCACTTTAGATTAAGAAGCTAAGCTAAGCTAAGCAGAAGATAACATTTTCATATTTGATCTACAAACAAAGTTAGCATTAATCTTATCAACTAAGAAGGAGCTAAATGGCACAACTATTTTCTGGTACTCTCTTTTGTTTCTTTTATTGGTTATTCTGTTTATTTTATGTTTGTTTCTGTTTCCCTGCATTTCTCTGCCATCAGTTCATTTTTCCCAGTAGGCCAACATTTTATCTGTCAGT
Organism: Anablepsoides rubrolineatus; assembly: GCA_031762495.1. Classification (NCBI taxonomy): domain Eukaryota; kingdom Metazoa; phylum Chordata; class Actinopteri; order Cyprinodontiformes; family Rivulidae; genus Anablepsoides; species Anablepsoides rubrolineatus. The sequence continues at coordinate 20,939,821 of JARVGW010000750.1, forward strand.
TTCTTCTCCTCAGCTTCTGCTCTGCCCACTTACACCTGCTTTTTATTTCATTTAGCTGAACTGTTCCCCACCTCCTTGTGCACCCAGCCTATGTCCAGTTCTAGTCTACTTGAGTTTATTTTATAGTTTTTTCTTTTTTATTAAATCCTGTAATATTGTTCCTCAACTCAGTCTGCAATCATTGATCCTATTTCCACAAACCTTGACATCAAATTTGAAGTCATATCAGTATTTATAAATAATTCTTTAAAAACAAAGTTTGAGTTGGATTAAAATGTGTGAGATTATTCATCAATATCCTAAAAATGTAACCAGTATGGGAATTTTTTCTTCTTGTATTTGGCTCATTCAGATATGACTCTTATTTGAACATCTGCATAACAGAGACATGAGAGGCCCTCATTTTTAACTTCTGAAAAATACATTTCTTTTATTCTTCTATACAACTGGTAAGAATAAAAAGGCAACTTTATATGAGATAATTAGCCACTGTCAAGAAACAAGTTGCTACAAAAAGTCAGGGAAGATAGAATGAATTACAGTATGAGTTGTAGGGCCTATTTAAGTCCATGAAAAATAAATTCAGTTGTATTGTGTTGCTCTGAAAATCAGCATTAAATCACACTGATGTTCTTCCAGAATGATAATAAGCAGAACATCATTCAGATAAATGAACAATGCAAACAAACTGAGCCAAGGAGTTAAACTAGATGTGCTTTCTGTAAGGCTTACTGTATTTGATTGGACAAAATGAGAGGAATAGTTCTTCTTTTAGTGTAGTCTTAATCATATTACCCTCTCCTTTCCATAACTTTTCTTTGATTGTGGGGAAAAAAATGTCATTGATAATTGCCTGCAATCCTTCGTTCACCTATAGCTTGAATGGTACACTACTAATAAAAAATCTGTATTATTGTTTTTTTTTTTACTTTAACTTTAAAAAATCTATAAAATACTGACCTTACATGAGAAAACAAAATTTACAAGTAAATGGAGTCTAGCTCAATTACAAGACAACGTTTTTGATCATGTTTATGTTCAGAAGGTAATAAAAGTGATGAGGAGCTAAAGAAAGTGGAACACTCTGGATTGAATAAACCCACCTATTAGGAAGGATTAACTGCCAGATACAAGGATTTATTGTTATTTAATAACAATAAATCCTCTGTCTTCAAAGAAAATAATTACTGCTGCATGTATAATGTAGAGAGCGGCAAAATGTATTGTGATTTCTGAGGCTCTATTCTTGTCAATATATTCATCAGCGGAAGGTGCTTGACCTCTATTACTCTTCCAGCAGGATATTTTACTGTGATCTTCAGTGTAGTTCCTATTCATCAACATTCAATTAACATGCTAATCTTATCAGTCACAGTAGGACTGCGTGGTTATAAAATGTATCAGTGGATCAAATGGAGAGAGATTTCAGGATGATCAATAGAGACAGAATATTATGACAATTATTCACCACCTCTTTATGCAATGTTCACTGATTGATATGTTTATTTCCTTATAATCAGGCTGGCGATAGGAGGAAATATAACAGCAGAGCAATTGTTTAGCTTCAAATTATTGTTTTCTGCATTTACTGACAAAGAAAGTTGAGCACTAAAAATAAGTAGAAATGAACATTCATGTGTTGAAAAGTCCCCTGACTGATCAAATTTGTTTACTGCTGGTCTCTTTCTAGCAGGGCGCGCGTGGCCATTCTAAGCAAAGACTTGGTGATGAACAAAGTCCTACAGCTGGAGCATCTCCTGCAGTAAGATTACCCACAGCTGTTGGAACTGACCTTCAAGAGCTGCAAGACTGGTACTGGATTAGATTTGGTGTCTGAGCTGATCCCACATGCTGAAGATCAGGGGTTCTGGCTGGCCATGGTAGAACATTACCATGATACACACATGCCATTTGTAAATGGATGTTGTCTTGTTGAATAAATGTAGCAAGATCCTGATCCAGGCTGGTGTAAGACATGTGAATGCAGGATGTCACTGATAGCTACATAAATACCAAACCTATTAACTTGAATATAAATGTTGTGAATTTTATTTTCACATGGTACACTTACACAAGAGAGCTTTATTTTTAAAAAGCTCTTGAACGCACATTGACACATATCCAATGTGATGCTGCAGGTATTTACATGTTACTGAGCTGTTACAGTTTTATGGTTTAGTATATCTTGTTAGCTGCATCAATGTTGGTATTAGACATATTGTATTTATCCAGATGTGTCAGTGGAGGAAGGCTCACGCAAGGCATAAAATATGGGGGACTTTGTGTTACTTAATAAACCTGGAACAGTGTTCAATTGCATCCTCCTTTGCACCTTTAACCTTATAGTTTTATTAAAGTTAAGCTACACTTTAGATCAGTGTTTCTTAACTCCAGTCTTCAAGGCCCACTCTCCTGTATGTTTTAGTTGTTTCCCTGCTTTGGCCCACCTGATTTGAATGAATGACTGATTGACATGGTTCTGCAGAACTTAAAGACCTACTAAAGAACAGGGAAACAACTAAAACATACAGGAGAGTGGGCCTTGAGGACTGGAGTTAAGAAACACTGCTTTAGATCATGACCACACTTTTTCCATGTTTTGCATACACACTACCTGGGTATTTTTATTTGTTGTTGTTTGGCGGCTCGCCTGCAGCTTTTTACTTTACTGGTGTTCAACAGCTTCTTCTTCCAGTCGGTGAACTAGGCATCAAAACTAGGAATCCTGATTCTGGGTGAATCACCATGATTGTCCCGGTTCCAATCCATACCTGAGATTCGATGCCCGACCCTAGTTGTCACTATTACCAGAGATGGCCTGAACTCATACCATATGGCTCCTCACAACATGATGTCTCTATCAACAACATTAGCTAGACATATTGTCTCTTGTCCGCATTGTAATGCACACATAACGGTCATTGTACTGTAAAACTGAATGTCATTGCTAGAAATGATGCACCACCACTTATCAGTCCATCTCCTGGTTATGGCACTACTCCAAACACAGCCATCTCTGTTCTACTATGGGAAAGTAAACCCACTGTGTATCTGATGTCCATTATTGAGACATGGTGAAATGAAATGGGGTGTTGCAAAGAGTCTATTACTTGTGTTCAAATGGTAGGTGCAGATGCCACGGGGTTCTGTACTGCTTGACCCACAATACAACAGTTTTCCCTTGGTGCGCTCTGTTTTAGGCAAATTTACCCTTTATTTAAGATTCTTCACCACATCTGTGAACGCTCTGACATACCCATTGGTAGCAGATTGAGCTACTGTGACATCTGTATGCCCCACACGCTTCACTCACTGTTTTCACTGAATGTTGAATGCTCCAGCAAATTGCTTCGCTCATGATGCCACCACTCATGCCCTCTGGTGCCTGTTCTAGACACCAGAGCTCATGCAAGTTGTATAGCCATCGCTGCTCTGCATGCATTTTTAAAAAGGCAACTTAAAAAGTAAAATTTAACACCTGTGTTGGGCTTTTTGTTGTACTTGGATGGAAAAGGACTTATTTATGAACCTTCGCTGTGCAGCTCATAGTCAAGCTGCTAGTTTCTGCTGGACAGACATTGGAGAATAAACAATGAATCCTTATATCATTGATACTGGTTCTATGATCCTTTTCACAATATTTTCATCCAGGTTTGTCCAACTGACAACCACATTTTGTTTCCAAATAATGCAAACTGCAATAAAGTTTGTGAGTTGTCAATATTGCAAAAGTTGTAAAGCAGTAGCTGAGTTTGTTGCTGACAAATGGGGAAAAGGCAGAGCCAGGATTAGGCTGTCAATGAGGAGAAACACATAAACAGGCTTGTTTTCACAAGAGAAATAGAAAATATAAAAATATTTTAGGAATAAACACGGTCTGGTTTTGGCTCTCATTAAAAATAGAATAAAAAAAGGAAAAGAAAAGTTGGTGTAACCCACAACTCTGCACTGCACTTATGGGAAAAGCATCTAAATGAGGTTTATTTTTTTATATACAAAAAAAAAACTTTTTGTGTTTTTCTGAATGTGTGATTTGAAATCAGCTGCACCATCCTCTTCCTGGCTTTGTGCTACCAGTTTTTCACCACAAAGCTCACTGTGAGAGCTCTCGCTGGAAGATGAGCAGGTGAGGCTGGTACCTGCACACAACGGGAGAAGAAATGGTTCACAGATTGGAACAGAACCATGAGAACCTTGAAAATCCTGTGCTCTACCATTCCTGTCTGTTCTTTTATGTGTCACTCTTATTGAACGAGGTTTTTATCCATTTAGACGGTGAAACAAACAAAAAAACTGTAGTATTAGTTTAGAAAATAAAGACACAGCAGTGAATTGTCACCATGAACACTTCACTCTTCAGTACTGTATTACACTAAGGAATCAGCCTGAGGGATCCCAGCCAAGATTATAGGACTCCTCCATAATAAGGCTGTGTGGGAACAATGGAGGATATGTATGTATATACCACAGTGTCCTGCTCTATTACAGCATTACTAACTCTGTGTGCTCAGCTGTGTTTATTACCACAACTTTATTCAACTGCTGGCAGAGCCACACACTTTACAAGCTAATAAAAATGTAACAAACGTAATAGGGCATATTAAAATCGGCAACCTCAGCATGAGACATGAGGATGTTTTACACCTTGTAACATCAATCAGGGCGTGTACGGAAAACATGAGGGGACTCTTTACCCCGTGAAAAACAAACTGATTCTTAAAAAACACGCATTGGGGTTATTGATTTATCTGTTTTTATCTGTTGGCAGGGACATATTTAAGCATCCAAATGGCTTCCGACACATTGCTGTTGTTGACACTATTAGGCATTTTAACAGCTCCAAAAAAACTTTTTTGTTAAGGACAAGCACTCTTCAGGAGCATGCCAAACCACACTGAATCCTTTCCAAAACTGAAGAAAAACAACACTACAGATGTCCCTCAGTCTACTTCTATTGACTAACATGATTTATTTAATGCATCTTCTGAGCTGCTCGCCTAGATGTGTTGAGTCTTAATCATCTACAGCCAATCCCTGCAGTCCCCTTCTGCCACTTTAAAATGGAAAAGCTGTTTTGGGAGAATGGCTTATGGCCCAAACGCCTGCCAATAAATGACAAGGCATTTTCCTATTCTTTCATCACATACTCTCTCCCCTGCAGAAGCACTGCAGTGGCTGCTGATATAGAGCCTGGGGTTGGTCCTGCTGGTGATGATGGCTTTTAAATAAGACTGCACAACAATGAATCAAATATGTGGATGTGACCACTAACTTGATCTAAGTGTGATCTTACCTTTAATTATCAGCTCTGTAAGTTCAACCAAGTATTTATGTTTTGGTTTATGTCTTAACTTGTACAGAAGAAAAATGTATTGCAGCCCATATATCTTTATTATTTGGCATTTTTAATAGCATGACTTGCTTGATTGTTGTTTTGTTACATAAAGTCACCTAAGTTTGCCTTAGTGTCTTCATGTTTACCTTTGGATCTAATAATTACTTTTTGCAGTCATTAGTCACCGATGTCCTTCAGCAAACAAGGTGTAATGGTAGATAATTTGATTATGCGATGACTTTTAACTCAGATTAATCCAAATACAGCAACTGATTCAACATTCACGATGCTCTAAAAGGTCCTCACACTTTTATTAATTAAAATAAAAGCAAACTCCATCATAAATACTCCAGCACAAGCAGATATATCCAACAATTACTGCAAAAGATGAGCGGTTTTATTAAATCTGCTTACAAACAAATGTTTTGACTGTTCTCCTTAGGTGGCACATCATCAAACACAGAGCAGACTGAATAGCAGCAGTGTTTATCAGGCTGGCACATGTTCATCTGCTGAGACAGTCAAGCATCCATCCTTTCATTATTTTTCTCTTTTTTTTTTCTTTTGAACATTTTCACTTTCATTTTTTGTCTTTTCTCATATGTTTTAATGCTGATATGAAAGCAAAGGTGGAAGAAGGAACTTGTCTGTGCTTTGTAGTGTCATGTTTAGCTGAGTAAGCGTTTATGATGTTTTCTGTAAATGTTTTACTACCATGTGATATGCAGTTCAGTTTTTTTTTTAAAGATTACAGGTATCTTAAAGGGCCAATATTATGTGTTTCTCAGGCATATATTTAAATTCTATACTATAATAAAGTATCTATGTCACCTT
>JARVGW010000750.1:21044890-21055429 GCA_031762495.1 Anablepsoides rubrolineatus
TATATCCTAAATCTTTTAACATTAACATTTTATATGACAATATAAAACTTCGGGCCTTTAGAAAAACGTTTTTTGAGGGTATCAAATGTCATTTTGGGAAGTCTAGCCACTCATTTTTACTCAATACTTTTACTTTTACTTAAGTAAATGCATTTTATGTCAGAAATTTACTTTTGAAACTTAAGTACAAAATATATTTGATACGTTAAGACTATTACTCAAGTAACATTTTTAGAGGAGACTTGAACTTTTACCAGAGTAAATTTATGGTAAAATGTTTGTACTTTTGTATCACATTGAGGTACTTTATACAACACTGACCCTTGAGCTACTTTCATACCATTCTTTGGTAAACCATGGCACTGTGCTGCAATACAGACAGCAAAAGCCACATTAGCTATAAGCTAAAAAAAAAAAGCATAAACATGTTTCTTTCATAGACAAAAATATTAAAATAATATTTAGAAATCCACAACTTCAAACTGAATTGATTAGAACTGATTTTTGTTTACTTTGACAACACCACCCGGTTTTAAATAAAAGTGTAAAGTGAAATGACAACAATCTCAAAAATGAGGAGGTGCATTTTTTCCCAATAATTATTGCATATGTCCCATTTGCAATTGAATTTAAATAGGTTTTGTTTTAACTCATTCAGAAAGTTTTATTCCTTGGTGGGGTGGTAGCCGTGGGGTTTATTTCTGCTGTGACACTCACTGGATTATTGTCTTTTTTCATGTACAGGTCCTCAGAAATGACCAGTGTGTGATCATGATTATTTATTATTATTATAATTATTATTAATTTTATTATCTAAGCCAACTTTCAAATCATCTCGAGATGTCTAACACCCCAACTCCACCTCATCTTGTGTGGGGCATGTCCATGCTTTGAAACATGTCCATAGTATGAAGGGTGGAGGGTGATAACAGTCTCCATCAGCAATACTCTTATCTGTACAACAGGGGGCAGTTTCTGACTCATTCAGGTTATCATTTAAAACACCTCTCTGAGGTGGTGTTTAATATAGTTTAACTGATTAATTTATTTTCATATTAACTGGATGTATATCAATATGTTTTTTATTTATGTCATGTTTAAATTTGGTTTATGATTGGTAATCTGAGCTTTTAGATAATTGCTTTTTTAATTAGGCTTCTTCATTTTTCAATGTTTTATTGTGCTTTGTGATGATATACTCTAAATTATAGCTATTGTACTAAATAATACACCTTATATTACTTTTTAAAGCAAAATGCAAATGAACTATTAATGACTGTTTTATTTGTTTACACATTTTTATGTTTCTTACTTCAGGTACAACATTTATACTTTGTACAAATTTTAATGATCAGGTAGGATTTATAAAAAATCTAATCATGTAAAAAATGTTACATAATAGCTAGACCTATATTATTTTTTGCAATATTGTTGCAGTTTAAAACATGACATTTTAACAGTTCACTGATAGGCTACATAGAAATATTTTTTAATAAAATAAACTTTTTCTTAAACTAAATATTAACGTTAAACCACTTTTATTTTTTTTGTAAATCCAGAGATCCTTCTATGCTTTAAATGAATTTATAGGTCCGATGTTTCCCGTTCCAAGATGGCGGATCTGTTGACGCATTGATGCCCTTGTTCCAATGGTCTGTTGGAACGAGGGGGGCCGGACAGCTGAGAATAGACAGTGAGCCTGTCCTGTCCTTGAGATATGACAGCCCGAGGCTTTTTCATCTATTTTCCCGGGACAGTCAAAGACCTCAGGGCGTCTTTTTGACAATATGTTGTTGAGGAGTGTTGTCAGAGCATTGGTGAGGTTTTTTTCTCTTTCTTGTGTTAATATGGTCTGCAGGTTTTTAGTGTTTACGGAATCAAACAGTGAAGAGGGGGGTGGGGACGCCTCAGGAAAACAACAATGTGTCAGACTAGGTCAAAACAAAGTTCACGTTTCGTCTTTGCGGGCTGTAAAATGTGTCTTCTGCTGTGGGAGCATTTTTCTTGCTACTGGTTCAATTAACATTTTGTGTAAATGCTAGCTTAATGTTGCCGAAAAAAACCTTAGCTTATGCGCATGTTGCTAAGTAGGACACCGACAATGACAGTGTAGCAGCTTCTCTAATTTAATAAAGCGTCATTCATTAATATTAGTCACGTCTTTATTTTTTAATTGACAATTATTGGTATAAAACAATAAAAACCCGAAACACGTTCATAATAATTTTATTTTGAAAATGCCAACCGGAAGTTCATTATTTTATTTTCATGGATTTGACCAAAATTAAATATTTTTGGGGTTTAATTGCTCCTGCATGCATTCTGTTAATACTCTTAAGTTACAATAATGTTAAATCAAATATTGACAATTCTAGATTTATTTTCATGGTGCATCATTTTAAAAAATTAAAATTCTTAAATTAAGGAGTAATTTTATATTAAAAGCCACATGTAAACACAACAGAGTAGGTGGATTTTGGGCTTTTCTGTATGTTTGTTTTAGCAACCACCCCAAAGGTTCCTCACTGTCAATATTCTATTTATAGGCTTTTCACAAGCTAAGCCAGAAGCTGCAAACAAATACGACCGCTTCATTGAGTTGCCTCGGTGTCACTTTTCACAGACGAATCATATGAACTATATGACTCTTTAAATAATTAAAAATGTTGTTCACAACTTTGAGTTAAGTTTTTTTGTTTCCAGTTATTTGCTCTGAGGCATTTTAGTGTTCTGAGTCTCAATAAAACTCATGCACCAACCTGTTGACGCCTTACAGCCTGTCTATAATTTGCATTTGTACCTTTGATAAACTCAGTAAAATATTTTGGTCATGCACATCGGATACAAACATTGACCATAGTTTAAACATTATCACTAATCTAAAAAAAAACAAGTGTGGGTTAATTATTCTTGTGTCTTTTAGCTGCGGCCAGGCATTACGAAGCCATGCCGTCTGCTCAGACCGGTCACACAGATCCCAGAGAGATCTTTTGCACATCAGGAGGGTCTGCCCAAGTTACCTGTCCCACCCTTGAGACAAACATGTGAGCGCTACCTGGCCGCTCTGGAGCCCATCGTCAGCGAGGAGGAACTCGAACACACTAGAAAACTGGTTCAGGAGTTCCTCAAAGGTGGAGTGGGAGACCGGCTGCAGAAAGGACTGGAGAGACGGGCACGGAAAACAGATAATTGGGTAAATATTTGTCTTGATTTCAGTTTTTTTTAATCTAAGTGGACAAGATGACTTGGCTGTGATCTGGATCTTTTTATTGTATAAGATGTCTGTTTTTTTATGGAGCAATGTGTTCCAATAAATCCCTTAACGTTTTCTAACTCTATAACTGTGCAGCTGTCAGAATGGTGGATGCAATCTGCGTATCTAGACTGCAGGATGCCAGTTGCGGTCTACACCAGCCCTGGAGTTGTGTTGCCTCGAATGCACTTTCACGATCGCCAAGGACAGATGAGGTAAGAAATCAAGAGAATACTTTAAAACCAGTCACATCTGTGCAATCTTAATAAACAGAATGCAAATACTGCTAACGTATGCAAATAAAAATTGTCATATGTGGAGTCATGAAGCTGGTCCCCTAAAGTAATTTGTGTTAAAAGTACAATATAAACAAGCTCCTAGAGATTGAAGCTGACTCTTGCAAAGCCTTCTCCCTACATGGTGTCTATTTAAAGCCTTTTAGCTGCTCATACCATTGCTCAGCTGTTTTTAACTACTGTGACAAATGGGAAACTCGACAAACATAGTAGCCAATATATTTCTAATACAGTTTAAACTTCTAACCACGATTGTTTAATTACAAATGTTCTAATTCATATTAAAGCCAGTACTTTACCTTTTAGTGTACATTTGTGTTATTTGGTCATTTAGAATAAAATGAAGTTGCGAATGACTCCATTCAGTTTTGGATTTCTGATAACTTTAAAAAAAAAAAAAACAGTAGTTTTTCAGTAACATCAAAGTTTCTGTTCTGCAGGTTTGCTGCCAAACTGATTGCAGGGGTTTTGGACTTCAAACGAATGATTGACTCGTAAGTTTGCCTGAAAGGTCATTATTGTTTTGACGAGGTTGGATTTTCAAAACTGCCAAATAATAATTGATTGTGATTGTGCATCACAGTGAAACTCTACCTGTGGAGTATTTGAGTGGGAAGCCGCTGTGCATGGACCAGTATTACCAGATTCTGTCCTCCTGTCGTATTCCTGGACCAAAGAGAGACACTGTTGTACATTACAACACAGGGAATTCACCCCCGACTCACATCACTGTGGTCCATAACTTTCAGGTACGCTACAGGGCAGTGAAGTGCTCCGCTTTTGACATTTTCAGTGTATCGACTAGACTATGGTTCCTACAGTTGAGGTCAGGATGCAATTGTGTGTCATGAAATACCAAGTTTGCTTCCTTAGGTATTTTTCATAAATCAACTTGCATATTAACACGATTGTTTGTTTTTTTGAACATTTTAATAAAAAGTATTACAAAAATAAAAAACAGTAATCATAAAATATGAAAAAAAAATGGAACAGAACTTCTAAATAAGGTCTGGATTTACCATCTACAATTTGGTTGTCTTCATTCTTCTCTGGTTCTGTGTCAGACTGGCTCCAACATGTAAGGCTGGATGGACAAGTCGTCCCTTGTTGACACCTTTTTAATTAATTTGTAAATAAAACATTTCTGTGTTGCTATATAGTCGTAACTCCCTCTATCAAGGTTCAATGGAACGCTCTGGAAGCTGCAAGGGGAGTGGGATACAAAGTGCCCCGCTTGCATTTAAAGATACAGCATCAGAACAAGCTGCTTTGAGACACACTTCAGAAAAGGGGTTAAAGAGGGGCCTGTGGAGCTACAAATTAGACCAACACATTGCAGTTCCACTTGGATGATTTAAATGTGAAAAACAAGGATATAAAAGCATGGTTTGTCTCCTGTTAATAGTGATTGATTTGAAATAATTTTATTGTCAATTGTACATTGGCAAAAGTAACACTAGATCTGTAGTTTAATGGACTTGCTCTGTCCCCCTCAGTTCTTTGTCTTGGACGTCTACAACAGTGACAACACCCCGCTGACAGTAGATCAGCTTCACATGCAGTTGGAGAAGATCTGGAACTCTTCTTTGCAAACTAATAAAGAACCAATTGGCATCCTTACATCGCAGCACCGCAACACGTGGGGAAAAGCTTACAACAATCTGATTAAAGGTGAGCAATAGATAGGGGATAATGTTTTTTTCTTTTTTTTAAATTTACAGCGTATTTAAGAGACAACATTCAAACCTAACGTTATGTTTGCATTCGCCCAGATAAGACAAACAAGGAGTCGGTCCGTGCCATCCAGAAGAGTATATTTACAGTTTGTTTGGATGCTCCGATTCTTCGGGTGTCAGATGAGATGTATCTGAGCCGAGGGGCAGCCCAGGTGCTACATGGAGGAGGAGCGCGGTGGAACAGCGGCAACCGATGGTTTGATAAGACCTTACAGGTCAGTTTGAGAAAAATTCCTTAACATCTACAATACCGGGCAGGACTCTGGCACCAGTTGAGAATCTGTATGTACTTGCAAATCGTCCTCAGTTCATTGTTGGTGAAGACGGTACATGTGGACTGGTGTATGAACATGCACCTGCCGAGGGTCCACCAATTGTCTTTCTCATCGATTACGTAGTTAAGTACATGTAAGTTATCCTCAGTGTTTAGATAGAGGCTTCTTTTATCTGCTTGTCCTGTTTTTGCATAAACTTGTGCTGAATCATTGGCTCCTGTTTTGTTTTGTTGTTTTTACCAGGAGGAGTACTGAAATAGTCCGCTCTCCTATGGTTCCCTTGGCCATGCCTAAGAAACTGCGATTCAACATCACATCTGAGATCAAGAGAGATATCGAAAAAGCCAAACAAAATATGAACATGTAAATGCAGCGCTTAGCTTTATGTTCGTTTCCTGTCTTTGATATTACATTTGATTTGAATGTTCTCGTTTTTGTTGTTTCGATAGAATGATGCAGGACTTAGATGTGAAGGTACTCATGTTTTCTCAATTTGGGAAAAACTTGCCAAAGCAACATAAGCTGAGTCCAGATGCCTTTGTGCAAATGGCTCTTCAGCTTGCCTACTTCAGGTAATACCCACCCCCATCATCACAGGAAGAAACAACTCTGAGACATAAGGTATAATACCAATATTTCATGTTGTTTTGGCATTTTAGGATGTATAATACTTGCTGCTCTGCCTATGAGAGTGCATCACTGAGAATGTTTAAATACGGACGAACGGATGCAATTCGTCCGACTACTGCTGACTCTCTTAGGTTTGTCCAAGCAATGCAAGACCCAACAAAGCAGGTATTGGTGAACGTCACAGGCTGCATAATGAGCAATGCTGTGTTAAATGCAAGGTTTTTTCCTAAACAGTAAATGTTCCCAACAGAAATCGGACACGCTGGCACTGCTGCAGAAAGCTGTTCAGACACATAAGGAGAACACATACAGTGTAAGAAATGGAGTTTTTGTTTGTTACTTTTTATTCTTTAGAACAAATTTAAACCATCTGGTACTGTTGCATTTAACTTTTTGTTAGGCCATCCATGGGCAGGCCATAGACAGACACCTTCTCGGGCTGAAGATGCAGAGTATTGAAGACTTGACCTCCATGCCTGGGATATTCATGGATACTTCTTTTGCAGTAGCTCATCATTTTAATCTCTCCACCAGCCAGGTAGATTTGTCTCTAAAAAACAAAACAAAACAAAACAACAACCGCCTATTAGCATTAAGCAAATGATTGTTTATGGTCTTATTTATTTACGTGCACATTTGCTTTCCTGCAAAATCTCCAGGTTGGCTCCAAGACAGACTGCGTGATGTGTTTTGGCCCAGTGGTGCCAGATGGCTACGGAGTGTGTTACAATCCCATGGATGAGCATATCAACATTGCCATCACAGCCTTCAACAGCTGTGAGGAGACAAACGCTGCCAACTTCGCTCAGGCTGTAGAGGACGCATTGTTGGATATGAGAGCTCTCCTGGAAGCTGCAGCCATGGCCAGACAGTGATCCCACACATGAGCCTATGCGTGGCCAGCTTGTATGAAAGCTGAAACTGAATCAAGTTGTTGCCAGAGCGCTTGGCAGAACGCCACTCTGGCAAAGATGCACAGTGTTGTAGGAGAAAGCCTGTTACCGCAGGGTTGGTGGGAAAAGTATATAATGTGTGACTGTGAAGATGAGAAAATATCTATGATGAAAATGAAATATTTAAGATTATTGTAATAGTGCAAATAGCTTTTTCAAATATACGTAAAATAAAAGTTCAACATTTTTAAGTGGGTTTCTGTGGAAAGGTTATCACCTATTTTTAACTTGAGTTTAAAGTGCCTATGATATGCATTTTGTACAACTACAAAAAGTGGAAGAATGATTTCACACATTTTATCACTGAACTGGCAAATCTTTTTGCTGAGCTTAATGTAGCTAACGTATAACAGAAAGTGATGCCAAAGGGGAACTCACTGGTCTTTGTTTATCGAGACAATGTTTAAATTCTGACTTCTCTTTAGTTCTCTTTGAGTGTCTTAAAATAATCTAAAAAAAAACATCTCACACTTCTTTACTATCTGTGTTGTAAGCTACAGAAGCAATGTTCTGCTTCCGTGCAGACTTCCCCCTTTGACATCCCTCCCTTTTACGACACATGCTAATATCTCAACGACTGTTTGTCTCAGCGGTGTAAGTGTTTATTTTTTGCTATATATTGTTAATGTTATCTATCCAAAAACACAATTTTTTAAATCATGAACATTTTTACATCACAGGCACTTTAAATCTGACTGGATTGACAAGTTAATGGTTAGTTCCAGCAGGGCTAAATGCTGCTGGTAAAATCTGCAAATCTAATTTCAGACAATTCATAGTGGTTTATATAACTTCTATTTTAAAAACCTTTACACCTCACTTAGTTTTGCTTTACATGCATATTCCATCAGACATATTTGTTTCTGCTGCATCAGGTTGCATTTGAACTGCAACAGCTAGCTGCTACTACCACCATATGTGCTTTCAAATAACCATGTAAGCAAAATTGATATTTGCATACAAGTTTACAAAGTAGGGCTCACTTAACATCTAAAGAAACCTTTGAAACTAAAGTTGTTTTTAAACCTCCCAGGCTAGCCTTTAGCTTGTAATTCTGGCCAGAATTAAACTCTATTTCTGCAAAGGGAAGTCACTCAAACGGTTTGCAACCTTTCCACAGAACCTCATTTCAAAAGATTAGAACTGTGACTTTAAGCAGTTTTTCAAGCACCCTATTCTTGACTGAAAAATATTTTTGAGTGCCTTGGTTTATGTTATTTATTTCAGGGGAAAACATCACACTGTAGGGTTTTAAATTCTTGAACAAATTATCTTTTTTTACAGAATAGAATAAAAGTACATTTTAAGCATTGGAAAACTAAAGAAACACTACACACTGGTACACCAGCTGACTCGTAGTTTATGTGCAGAATCAAAGAGGCATAAAAGAATATTCAGCTCTGAAGGTGCCTTTGGTGTGCAGGTAGTCGCCGTGAAATTCCACCTCAGCCATATTTCCAGAGGAGTGCCACAAGAACAGCTGCCGGCCGTTAAACACGGTAGTCTTTAGGACATCCATGTCCTGAATCTGAACAAGGAAAAATGGAAATAATGCAGCAGTTATTCCATGTACAAACACCTCCCCACCCCCGACTGCAGCACACTGAAACGTGTTGCAAAGCTTGCATGCACCATGATGTATGTAGCCTGTGAGTTGGTTGCGTTGAATACTAATCCTATGTGCAGAGCTTGGATTCTGATCTTCACTGAGGGAGGGGCGGTGATGAGCACTCGGCAGGTGTGGTTAGTGTTCGACGTTAACGGATTCTCAAAAACGCCGCTGGGGGAAAATAGCTGAATGTCGCAATCTGTCGGGGGGCAAAATGTTAGGAACGTTATATCACCGCTTGGCAAAATATCACATGTACAGTCAAGTCAAATGCAGTCACATCTGTGGGAAATAGACTTTCTAAGCAGCAGATTTTGTGCTGGGGTAATCTTCAGGCTGTAGCTAATACACTTTGCTGTGTTAATGCCTGGGATTAAGCTGCTTCTCACCAGCAGGGTGGTGGTGTGGGGGGAGGAAAACAACAATATAAACAGCAGTTTATCTGCAAGTATTAGTCAAGGCCACTGTTTATAAAAAACAAACAAAATAAGTCTAGCTGTGAAAGATTTTCTAACTTGTTTGCATTATTTGGAGTGATTTTCTGTGACAGTTTCATTGACTTCTTTCAGTTTTGGATTCCTTATGTTTCAATGTGCCGTCACTTTAAACCTCACATTGTAACGTTGGTTAGAAAGCCCAACCAAGCTGTCGTACCCTGATGGTGGCTCCTCTTCACATTCTTCTGTGAACTGTAGGTAAACACAACCCCTCTCCCAGGAGTGAACAGATTCTGTCGCACAAGCACAACATTGGTTCTGGTGGTGAGTTCGCTACCCGGTAGCTGCGCACATTTCCTCACGAAAGCAAGACGATCGAAGAACGCCACGTACTCCTCTGCAACGACACATGCACAGTTAGAAATGTCTGTTTAACTGCAGAGTTCTTGGGAGAAGTTTTGAAGGTGGCATACTTTTCCTGCAGCTCAAGGAGCTGGATAGGACTTTAATGTGGATGACCTCATCAAGGGGTCGACCTATGGATATGGTGCATCGGCTCTTTACGTCTTTCAAATCCACGGTGCCTGATTCTTCCAGAAAGAGCTGTCCGCAAACACCTGGAAAAGCAGATTCACTGGGATTAGATTGATGCTATATCTTCAGGTAAGGAGTTATCAAACAGTCATTACGTGGACTGACTGGGTTTAGGGGTTGGGGTAGGAGCGGTGTTCGTTTGAGCAGCTACGACCACTGTTGGACTCGGAAGAGTGCCGCCCATATGTGGTGCATCTTTATGGCCCGGAGTTGGAGGTGGGAGTGGGGTCTCTGTGCTGTCGGTGGTCACATCTCTGCAGCTGCCTCTGTAGCAGCCCTGGATGGTGATTGGTTTAGGCATGTGTATACAAAACAGGGGGCTGAGGGGCTCTGGCTTGGAGGGGCCCATGCAGGAGACGGTTCTTGACTGGATACCATATCCACAGGGTACTGAACACTGAACACACAACATGAGAGGTGAGTAGGGTTGCCACCTTTGAGAGATTAAATTAAGGGACACCTGCCACGTTCGCAGGGTGGGGTGGGGGGGATCAGTGGCGCCTGAATTTTTAATGATGTGTTCGTAAAAATGACAAATAAAAATCTACGGCAATATAATGCTATGTATTTTGCTAACAGATGTTCAATTTGTAACTTAACAGATAATCTTACTGATTTTGTGACGTTCGTAGATAAAAAAAAACAAGAGTAAGTATTTGTAATGTTGGAGGGACCCACTAAATTTTTAAAGAAATAAATGCCATTTCCTGCATTCTGGTGTATTTTAACAGGTTGTTAAACAGATTTTTACCTACA
>JARVGW010000750.1:21074593-21093183 GCA_031762495.1 Anablepsoides rubrolineatus
TATTACTGTGTCCATCAGTTATTAGATATATCAAACTGAAATAGCTGTTGCAAACACCCAAATATTTATAAATAAAATTGATTAAGATTAATAGGGGTGTCCAAACTTTTTCATATGACTTTAGGTCCCCTAATTTTAAAGCACTAACACACTGAAAATTTTAGGAAAAAATATTTCTAAAGTTGTAAGCATTTTTGCATGTCCAGACACCCCCTCTTTGGATGGAGCCCCGTCCTCAAATATGGGGTCTATCGTAAAACCGTTGGCTGGCACAGTGTAGGTCGGACTCATCTACAGTCCTACCAAATTTCATGTTGATTGGTGCAGCCGATTTTGTGCTACGGTTGACCAAAAATCACTGAAAACAAACAAACAAAAAAGAAACCATACAAAAACAATATGACTCACTGCTTATGCTTTGTGTGCGGGGGTCATAATAAAGAGAACACTGTTTAATTGTGGGCTAAATGAGAGGTGGGGCTCTGACATCATCATTTTCAAAAGGTTGGGTTTTGTACACAAAAACACAAGGAATGCATTCAAAGTTTTAGTTAGCTTTGGAACTTTAAAAACACAGACTTTTTAGTGCTGCTAAAATGCCATTTCCCCATGAAGGCTGAAACAAAACAAAAAAAGACAAATCGCATTGACTTGTTCACTCCTTTTTACTGCTCCTCTCCACCCCTGTTCTTCCCTAAAGGATGGATGTTATAATTTATCTCTATGACTCGGGCACTCAGGCCCTATCTGCCATTTGTCTGGCAGATATCTGCTTGTTGTCAGTGTGAATTAACAGCTGGCTGCCATGGGCGTTACACCACCAGCTTAGCTAAAAACCTCACTGCCATGCTGGATTTACAGAGCCCGACAGTCTGCGATAAGAGCTGTAGCATCTTCATGTACATGTCTGTTCCCTCAGAGGAAGGCTTGTGGGATTGTATATTTATGATGCCCTAAATTATATATAACGCACCATATGGGAAGTGTGTACAGCAAATGACGCCTCAGGAAATTAGTGTTTGGTTGAAGTTTCGGGAGGATCAGAGCGATGACACAGAAAGCAGCAATGCATGAAAAGCATTGGTAACATTTTTTTTACCCGTGCTTTAATGGGTTGAAACTTAGCTTCATGTTTTTGGCCAGACGTTTAGTTAACTCTGGTTTGTCATTGTGTGCCTCGACCTCACAGGGTTTCATTGTTAGGGACACACTTATCTGGAGTGGCTTTGATTAAAAAGGATTGACGGTCATCTGCTCTGCTTTGTCCTTCTGCCCATCTGTTAGAAGAACATGTCACTTTTTGAGAACCTATTGTTTAAAACAGTTGATTGTTTATTACCATACAAGTACAGACATGATAGATGTGAAAAAAAGTTAATTTAAGAAGCTGAGAAACATGCAAACCTGCTTAAGAGTGAGCATGTGTGCAATGATGGCTTGATTGGGCTTTTTTTTTTTTAATAATCTCACAAGTTATCAATTGTCTCTACAACCAGAAAGCCTTTGTGACTCAGTAAAGCAGCATTTGCTGTTCAAAGTAAGGTGTGTGATGATATATAAAACTGCCAGAGTGATGGATCAGATGTCAGATCAAAGTAACAGCCTGGTTCCACAGCATCTGTTTTCAAGACATTTTTTTTTCAGTGATTGGTTTGTGTGTAGATATCTCACTCTTCAAGCTGCAGTGTGAGAAAACAGATGAATTCAGGTTGATGGGGTTCCGCCTTCGTATGTTCTCTCTGCAAATTAAGACAAATACGGTGTTGATCCTTTATTGTCAGCCCTGCAATGGCGACTTTCCAGGCTGTAATGTAATACTGAGGGTGTTGAAGCTCAATGGCACTGCACAGTATACAGATATTTTCCACACTGTAGCTTTTCTTCCAGCCCCCCAGCTGTTTTCAAGCATGTGCCTGCATATCACACTGATGCAGAGATGTTGCCGGGACATTTAATGACGTCCCGCTGCTGATGAGTTAATGATCGCAGTGTGGGTTTTCTAATAAATGGACAATTATGCAGTCATTGCACAGAATGTCTTCTAGAGGAATGGCTCTTATAATGTGCACTCCAATAAAGGAATGACGGCAGGAAAAGGCATCCACTCCGGCTGTGTTTGATGCTTTTAAGCAATGAATTTTCCTCTTGTTTGGATGTAAACAAATAGGTTAAAAAAAGACACAGAGGGGAGATTCACATGCAACACTAACATATTGCATTTTGGATGTGAAGGTCTCTTGATGCACCATGTTGAAACTGAGCGTGGGATGACCTAAAATGAGCTTCATGTTCACCTCAGCTTTTCTATCAGCGACACAGCCGTAAACAAAAAGAAATGTAAATTGTGCCCTCGAGTGATGCCTGTTTTAAGACACCGAGAGAGAGAGAGCAGCTATATGTGCACTTTCCAGACAAGGAAAACGCCTCATCCCCTGCATGCAGCATATTGAATCCAATGAGTGATGTTCAGGTGAGCAATCAGAGTTTTATTCGAAGAAAGCTATAGTTAAAAAGATAGCAAATGTTCCAATCAGTTATCCTGTTTTGCAAAGAGCTCTTTGCAAAACAGCCCTGTTCCCTCTTTTCCTACAAGACGAGCTGCATCTGCAGCTGACTGCAATAAAGAAACTGCAGGGGGGAGAGAACAGCATACAAAGCTGGTAAAGTCAGACAGCCACACCTTCCGATCCACCACACTCCCTCTCCCCCATGAATGGTGATGCTGCAGCAAGTGTTAATGAACAAATAAAGTGAATGAACGCCGGAACAAAAAAAGTCTGTGAGTGCAAAAATCTGACAGCTAAGTTTGGACTCTAACATGAGGAAAGAGCAACAAACTTCTAAATGATACTTGTGGGAAAATGACATTTTTATGCATCATTTGCGTTGATGAATAAACAATGAGTGCTTGTGAAAATAACAGAGTCTTCAGACTCTTTGAACTTATAGGGCAGGATTTCTGAAAGAACTTTGCTTCTTTCTCACTTCTTGTTGTCTCAGTGGGCGGTTCATTGCATATCAGTAAACTTAATGAACAAATCTAAATACCTACTTCTAAAAATAGTTGTATTTTATTTTATTCTAAAATAAGATTCTGTAATTAAGGCTGAATCAATACCCAGGATTATTCAGGATGGATTTAGTCATTTAGGTGATTTCAACTTGAGGGGATTGTGAGCAAATTTATTTTTCTGTGTGTTGTTTATGTTTCAAATCTTTAACTTTATTGAGGTCAAAATGGTGATATGTTGATTTCTGTTGCATAAAATTTGTGCTTATGTTCACTAAACTTGATTATCAATGATAAATTAACTGCATATCTCAGTAATAACCGAAGCAGCCTTTTGGGAAGTGGCTCAGGGGCCCAAACAATCAATATTTCTTTCTCTTACTCTATAAATTTAAAACATATTTCATAAAGGGACTACAAAAGATGACACAGAAGAGGGTGGTAAACAAAAACAAAATGAAATAATGGTAATAATTAGGTTAAAAATTGGACATAAAATTCTTGAAACGTCTAAGACAAATCTGTCAGAATCAGATTTATTTAATTTTGCACGACAAGTAACTTCTGGTGACTTGGTCTAAGACTTGCAATTTAATAACACATACAAAAACAACAATGTTACATATAACTCTTAAAGATATGCAAATATAAGTGCAAAATATGAAAAAGCTTAAAAATCTTGAAGTATAAGGTTAAAATTAAGAATGTGCAAAAGTACAACACACAGACATATAGGAATAAAAAAAAGATTGTGCAAATACACAAAGCAGATAAAAAAAGTGCATTATTTTTTCTCTTGCAACTAAATGTGAATGAAAACAGTTAAAAAACAAAAGTAGAAACATGATAAATATTCATATGGAACAATATTGTCCAAAAAAAGACAGAATTTCTTAAGATAGATGCAGAAGAGAAAAATCCTAATGCAACCAAGAGACACAGCAGAACCAAAAACAACTTTGAAAACTCAAAACAAACAATCAAAAATGTTCATTTGGGATAGAGAAGTCCAACAAATTAGATGCATATATATGTATTTACACTCAAATGTGTTGAGTAAATTATTTAGATAGTTTTTTTTAATGCAGTTGTCCAAGTTGTACAAAATATAACTAATTACGACTGGCCTTATATAAGTCAATCATGTGACTCAAGCTTCCATGTGGCTTTTAAAACATTCAACTAAATGTTTTGTTTAGGTTGAGTGCATACCCACTTTTTCGAATTGCATAAGCATACAGTATTTGTACAAAAAAAAAAACTTAAGGAAACTTTTTCAAGCAGCATCAACTAGTAGGTCAAAACAGGGACAGAGCCAGAACCTGACTGCATACCCCAGATGATTGGAGTCACTTTGTGTTGCATTAAAAGATGCACAATTAGAGGGAATGAGAGGGGGATCAGGCCAATGATAACATTTTGTGCATAAGAAAAAAAAAAGAAAAAAAAGAAAGCGAGACTGAGATAGATGAATAAATAAATGCATATGGTTGGGTTTTGAAAATTGTAAAGAAAGTAGGCCCCCTGAAAAAGCCTTGGCCACCCTTGTGCCACACCTTAGATCTGCCTCTGGTTCAAAATAATATTTTTATCTTTTAATTTAGCTATAATTTGCAATGAATACCTTCACTGATGGTAAATATGTTTTATTTTGGGACATCTTTGCTCAGTCAGGAGCTCCTTTTTCCTCAGTAAGGCCAGTAAATGGATAAAAACAGGTAATCATGCAAAAATAAGGGGCGTAGTCGTGCTGCTCTGTAAGTTCCCGAGGGAAAAAAAAACAAAAAAACTTGCAGTCGGACTTTTTAAGAAGTGACCCTTCCACAGTGTGTGGTGGGGAATGACACATGCTCAGAGAGCACACACACACAAAGAGTCAGTGTGTGTGAGCCGTGGTACGTCAGTGTCTGCGGCTCTGAGCAGAGCTGCTGGTCGGGGCGAGCAGCAACGTCACTCCCTGACGGCGGCATCAGAGCAGCGCGAGCGGCCAGCGCGAGGCTGAGCAGCAGCGACTCGCCCGCCCCGGAGCTCGGCGGAGACGGAAAAAGCGGACACGTTTCCTGGACGGTGACTTGCTCCTTCTTTTGGTTCAGGTAAGCCCTTATAGCTTTAATTAAAACCAATATAAAAAGCTTTCAAAGTGCGTTTCCCCCCTCTTTCCCCCCACCCCAGCAGCGCTGAAACATGCGGGGGTACCAGACGTGACGACTAGAAAGCTCCCCGCATTGTCACTGTTGTCCTGTCGCCATGAACTGCGTTGCTATAGTGCTGAAAGGCAACATCCCACCTGCTGCTGTTTCCACTGTGTGCGTTTCACACACCTGGCAAATACGTGGAAATTCACTCCAACGACGCACTTTTTTTTACGTTTGCTTATGAGACGTTTGCAAAATTATCACTTTGACTGTTTTATGACTTCCACTTTCTTTAAACGTAGCTAATAAAAATGCATTTGTTAACTCCTGCCAACTCTCTTTTCAGCTAGAGTTGTGCCTCTTGGCTACAGTGAACAAAATCAAACCTGGGAATGAAAGATTGCCTTGTTTTAGTGCCTTTCCCCCACATTTACAGTATATTACAAGCCTACTTCTGATGAAACACAGGGCGTATTATTTTCTAACTGCTGCTTCTGTGTTTATTTTTACAGCGTCTGAGTAAATCCCAAGACTTCAAGGCTTGAGCAAACCCAAAGATGGTGATTACCAGCATGGCATCCCTCACGAGGACATTAGTGGCTGTGGACAAGGAGAGCAGATGTTTGCATTGAAGGTGCCTAGTGCATACTTTCTCTCTCTTTTTCTTTTTTACTTTTCTTCGTCACAGACAGATGCTGTGGTTTTACATCAGTGCGTGCCAATACCAGGCCTGTGGTACAAAGAAATTCCATTATCCTTATCTCTTGGCTGCCGTGACAAAGAGGGAAATCACCGCGTCGTTCCGTGGTGAGGCAGGGAAGGAGGGAGAATTATGAGTCAGAATGGAGGAAAAAAGAAAAGCTGTCACTCTTCAAATTCGCCTATGAACTTTTTAGACAGCACACATGCTTATTTTAGGAGCAGCACCAGATTGCCTTTCTTTCTTTGTTAAGTTCACATCTTAGCAGGTAACTAATATAAGGAAATTTGCTATATTTTTTTCTTCTGCACACTATAAGTTATTTCTGAAATTCTTTGAGCCTTTTACTTAAATGGTGATGTGTGTATAAATGCTCAGGGTTACAGTTGATTGACTCAAGTGTGCAGAGTGCAGAGGCGAGTGTCCAAGCAAAGGTCTGTTCATTGTATTTTGGTTAACGCACCCCCTTTATCGCTGCTGTCAAGAGAGAAGGGTCTGTTCTACAGTAACTTACCCAGCACAGCAGAGGTAGGGGTGGGTGAGGAGCGGTGCATGCCTGTTAGGCAGAGAGCGTGCTTAACCCAGCCTTTGAGTGACTCTTGTATCCAAGGACGAATGTAGCAACGCATCCGAGCGCCACTCTTCGCCCACGAACGTGCTGTGAAGAAATGAGGCGGACACGCAGGCGGGCGCTCGCCGGCGCTCCTATAGCCTCGACGACCTGCTGGGCCTAATTTACGCAGCCCCCGGGGTTCAACGCTTCTGTCTGCTGTGCCAGGGATGATGACTGAGCAGATCTCGACTACAGCTAGAGTGAAGGATAGACTCACGTAGCCTGAATGGGGGTTCCCCACCACCACCTCTGTTGCTAAATGTATTTTTAACTCATCAAAGCAAGCCAAAACAAATGCATCTGTCTCCTTTTTTTTTAACACCTATCCCAGCCTACGTTTGTTGCATGTTTTTGGCAGAGGAGCACCCTGGAGAGGAGGTAGTAACAGGTGCCGCGTGCCAAGGTGATTTTGGAGGTGTGGATGAGAGCTGAAGATCATGGGAAAATCAAACAGCAAACTCAAACCGGAGGTGGTAGAGGAGCTGACAAGGAAAACCTACTGTGAGTATCTTCATCACCTTTTATAGGAAAATAAACCCCTTAAATAAACTTTTCTAACTCTATAAACATGTCTAAGAAAAACATGTTTGAAGATAAAGAGTGATGGGAATACCTCATGTTGATCTTATAGCTGCAGCTTTCTTCTGATGTTTTCCACCTACTGTGCACTGTACAGTAAATAGCTCTGCCTGTTGGGATTCAACACCTTTCTCGTTATTGACAGAACAGAGCCGCAGCTAAATGTCAACCCTGTTGGATTTCAATTTACATTTATATGTTGTGTAGCAAATTGTGATTGGTTAAGGTCAGGCAAAAAGTTGTAATAAGTATCTTTAAATCCTGCTGAGGAGATTTGTAAATACGGAGAGGCTGAGTTTGCATCAGCTCTTTCTGAAAGGCAGTTGTATATGGTTTTCATTGATCTGCAGAATTACTTTCATTTTAGTGGTTTCAGATTCTCCATTTATTATGTGTAAATAAATTCCTGGCATTAATTACGTAGCAAAATATAAATTATGCTTCTGCATGGTAGACATGTTATTAGTCATTAATACTTGTTGACTTTTCTCAATGAACAAAGAAAAATCTTAACAGTTTTTAACAAAACTGCACAAAGATTACATTTATAGTTGCCTCTGGCAGCATCTGCCTTAAAGTCTATTTTAATCATCTGTGTGTTATTTCTGGAGCGCAGCGCCTTTATTATTATTTGAGCAGTACAGTGCAGGTGTGGGTGGGCGGTGACATCCATTGGCTGCTTAATGACAGTGTTATTTGTGTGGTTGGTTCTCTCCTCAGCAGAAGCTTGGAGAGCTGTTGTAGCAGGAAATTGCTGTGGAGGAAGATTAGGCATCATGCTGGGCTGGACTGCCTGCTTCTGTCCTGCACTCGTCTTTCTCTTTCTCTCTCTTACCCTTTCACCCTGCCTCTCTCCTCTGGCTTCACCCCTTAATTGCCCTCTTTGAGCGGGGAATGAAATAGTATAATTAGGATCTTATCTGGTTAGCATCGCTGAGAGGGGGCACCGAGCTTTCTCTCCCACTGTGATCCCTCTCTCCTGTTCCGTTGTTACTTGAATTCAGACTCTATCATTTCTGCCTTCTTTCATCTTATTGCATCTTTCTCTTGCCCTCCCACGAGAAGCCGTGTCTGCCATTTTAGTCAGTGCTTTCTTTTTAGCTCTTGACAGATTGGGGGCTTAAATTTCTCTGTGCTTATGTCTTTTTTATTTTTGTGGTAAGAGAAGCAGCACATTATTCAAAAGCAAATAATGCCCTGTGTGTCAATAAAGCCAAGAAGGTGAGGCTAAAAATAAGGCTATTCATTTCAAAAGTGTACATGCAAAGAAGATGTATTTTTCTGCTTTGTTGTGAGCTTATGAATAAACCATTATTTTAATTTTATTTTTGCAATACGCCTTCCAGCTAAAGACAATATCAGGCCAAACACAAGATGAGGCTAGAAGCCACTGCTTTTATGTTTTTAGTAGAAAAATACAACCCTGTGAACGGTTTTAGGCCTCTCCTGCCTTTTTAAAGAGCCTCATTCCACCCAGAAATGCTTTTCTGAATGACTGCCCTGACATCACACGGACAGAGCAAGCAGTGCTGTTAAAACCTCTGAGAGATGTAGGGCAGACCCTTGTACATGCCCAAGAATTTTGTAAGCTCCCAAAGAGACGATGATTGCACTCACAGTGACAGGGTAACAATCCGGATGTGTTCCAGCAGACTCTGCAGGGCCCGACCAGCCGAGTGGACCAGGCACTCTTCTGCAATTGGGCGATTACATTAGTACTCATTGCCTCTCACTGAGTTACATAAGAGACTTCTTTTTCTTATTAAATTTAAGTCATGGTAAATTGCCTCAGTTTTTGTCAGCATTGACTTTTTAGGCCAATTTAATGGTCGCCTAGTTTATCTGACAGTCATGAGAATGACCTGACATTTATTGCCCTGGAAGTGGTCACATGTGGGGTTTCTTGAAAAGCAGAGCAGAGCAAACCTAGATGAGACATATGCATGCAAAAAGGCTGCTTGACCTGCCCTCCTTATCAATAACTTCTGTAGGATTCTGCTGTGGCACTGCAGCAGTCACTATATTGATCCTGGTGTCATGTAATTAGCAACATTTTCAATGTCTTGGTTGTTTCTCATTTGAAGCAAATTCATTTGTGGTAAGTGAGAGGTTTCCTTGCTCAGTCGTGGTTTACTTTTTTTTGTTTGTTTGACTTAGTAACCATGACTCTGAGTGGCTCAAGGTTAAACATTACAGTGGATGAAATTAGAGTTTAACTGACTAACGCTCTTTGTTGTGCCGCACAGCCTCTTGCTTTGCCCTAGGCCCAGTGGAAGTGGTGGTAGACAAGATCTATTCTGAGATCTCAGCTGCAGCAACAACAATAAGACTTCAGCCAGAGGACTGCCCGGCTAAACTAAAGTTATTGATTTTCAGACTTAATTTTCATTATAAAACCCCAGGGACCAAAGTCTGAAAATTGCTTTGGTTGGTTTAGAGAAAGTAACAAGTACGGGGGAAACCTTGTGGGATCGGTTGATTAGATTCAAACAGATTGTGCAGCTTGTGTGGGCTAATGATACATCCTGCAGCCTGAACTCTTCTTTCTCTTAAATCTGACTGATCTTAATTCTCTCTGCCTTTCTTGTCTTGTGGTGACACCCTGGGGTTTACTCCCTCTTACCTATCTACCACTGTCCTAGCCAGAAGGAATGAATCTTTGTTTAATTTTTTGGTAAAGTAGCATCAGTTACTTCTCAAATGAAAAATGTCTGCCTTATAATAAATGCATGTTTACTCTTAATTTTTTTTTTGTTTTTTTGGGGGGATATTTGTTGGAAAGAATTAGGGCAAGATGATTAACTGCCAGGCTACGTTTTCTAGGACATCCAAAGTTTCTTTAAGCTAACATCACTCTTTTGTTTTCTCTTGCAGTCACAGAGAAAGAGGTGCAGCAGTGGTAAGTGTGTATATTTACTTTTAATGAGAATATTTCCTGTCCTGATGTGAAGTTAGCGTTAAATCAGAGCTGCTGTCATAACTTGAATCAGAGGTTTGTAACATGATCCACTTACAAAAACCACCTTAGTGAGTTTTTTAGTTATTTTTTTTAATCCAAGTGTTTTTACAGTTGGTTTCATTGCTGGTTAGAAACTATTTCTCTCACACTTCTCTGAAGACAGATGATATCTGAAAATAGAACAACTTTGAAGCTTTGCTCAGGCTAAACGACTCTTAAGGCTGATAATACTGATATAAACATTTCCATGATGCATTCCTCCACAACCTTTTTGCTCTTTTGCAACAAGGATGTCTGATAAGCGAGGAATGACGGGGGTGCCTCACTTTGAGGCTTTTATGGCTGCATGGCCACAGAGCCTCCACAGGGTTGCAGATTAGTAATCCTTCCTGTCAGATTTTGTACCTGTTAGTCAGCGTGACCTGCACCAGTGTCGTCATGCTGAAGCTGAGCCTTTGTTCTTTCCAAGTCTGTATTTACAGGGTTTATTCACAAAGTAAATATATTTTTTGGCAAGAAATGTGAAAAGTAAAATATCATCAGACAAGAATAATCTATTGGGCTTCAGTTTGTGTTTATTTTTTCAAAGCTTCTCACAGATGGATAAGTAACAATGAACCTTCATTACAAAGATGAGTCAAGTATGAGTTTAGTCATCGTTTTTCTTTGTGGCTCGATGCTGGTGGGGCTAAAAAAGGTGTGTGTATCAGAGGAGAGACCTCAGTAAGGAAGTCCTCATGTTTCTGTGTTCACACTTCAGTTCTCCTGCTTTGGATTTGGATTACAACAGTTAAATTCTGCATGCATGAAAAGAGCTTTGACTCGAGAGGTAGTTACACTTCATATCTGCCATTAAGATTTTTCACGGAGGGAAGAAGCCACACAGCAGTAGTGGCTGCAGCATGAGAGAAAACCTTACATTGGAGAGTCTTTGAGCTGGCCAGTCTGGGGCTGCTTGAGTGCACTTGGACCGAATAACTCCCTCCCCCTACACCCCTTTTGAACCTCCACCCCGCCGGCTGTGCAGCCTGCTAGGCACACCAGCACCCTCACTGTTTTTCACAGGAATTTTTTTTTTGCATGAGTCCTCACTTGAAGATCAGCAGCAATCAACACGGACGAGTGTGAGGGATGAGAGGGAATTTCACCAGGGGAAATGCCAGATGGCGTGTAATTAGAGCACAGGCACAGACACAAAAGAATTAGCAGGGTTAGATAAATGCCTGTGTTGTGCATTAAGTTTGTTCCTCTTTTTAATTCTCCTCTAAGGGAACATCATTAGTATGCTTGAGGCCTACCTGAAATCAATAACAAAATCCCACGGCTCAGTGATGTTCCTGCCAGTGAGGCAAGAGCAAAAGAAACATCCTGTGCTGCTCTTTAACAAGCCACCATGGTAGATGCCAGCGACAAGCTGCCAGTGCCAGTAATGAATACTTTATCATCATGCCAGATCGCCAGTGTGGTCTGATACTGCATGTTACATTAGTACCAGCACAATCAGACTGTGTGTGTCCTGACACTAGTGTCACCACTAAGATCTGCTGTACATGATGTGTTCCTGGCAAAAGAGGGTGGCTCTTATTGTGAATCTGAAAATATGACACTGCAAATCTGTTTACAGTGTGGAGCAGCGCTTACTGTACCCACTGTACCAGTGATTGAGTGTAAACTCTTTATGTAACTGCGCTGTGAAATGTGGAGAAAATCCCAACAATGTCAGCAGTTATTCATGCAAGGCTTTTCATTGTGTGCCTTTTAAAACATTGCGTTACTGTTGACTGATCAGTTACATCTCTATAAAATAGGTATTTCATATACAAACTATATTTTAAACAGCAATAGTAGGCCAATTTAATAAATATTTGACAAATTCATTTGTCTGCACAGGTATACACTTATTTTTCATTAGTTCTGTTCATAATCTAACTACATGGCTTAAAAAACTGTACTTATATATGTGAGCTGAGCAAATATAGGCACGTCTTGATTTATTTCTTCTTTAAAGAAAATCTTGTGACTGTCAATGGAAGTTCAGTGCTAAACCACTAGAGTAGTTTTGAATAGATTGCACATTTGTATGTTTAGAATTATTCATTCAGGTGCTCTTAAGATTTCAAAAGGACAACTTCAGGCAGTTTGAGTGCAGGAAATAAAGGAGTACTTGAGAGATTTAGCATTTCATGTAATTTGTTGCTCGTTAGAACAATTGTGTCAAAAAGTAGGGCAGCACCAGCTGACATATCATTTTAATTATGTAATTCTGTCAATGATTATTGTTTTCATTCATGCCTTCTGTATGTTTTCTTTCTTAAAATAAAAAAAAACTTTTGTCTGTAACTAGATGTCAACATTTTTCACAAATAAATTTATAAAATCTACAAAAAAAACTAAAGCTTTGAGCTTGTATGGTTGACAATAAGGTCCACAAGAGGGCACACAATGACACCAAGTCAGATTTAAATACTTGTATTAGTATACTTATTTTACCATAAGCATTTATTATTATGGTCATTTAATGGAAATCATTTAGGTGCACCTATTAGAGACTTGTTCTCAAGCATCAAACAGCGGCTTGATGGCTTAACACTAATTAACGCTAACTTTTTCAAAAATGATTCAACTTTATACATTTCATAAATGTCTTGCACTCAACTGTATCTCCAGATTTCACAGCTGCACCATCTACAGTTCCAATTAAAACAAATGCTCAAAGTGCATCCAATCTTCTCTAGCCATGTTGGGTTGTGAACTTTATAATTACCAGACACATAACTTTATATTTATCATTATAATTATCATGGCATGCTGAGATTTATTTCCTCAGTTCTGTCATTCGTTTATTTTTGCTGAAAAACACATTTTGTGAAAACTTTTCAACGTGTGAGGATGTACTTATCATATCTGCTTAAGACTGTAATGAAGCTATGAAAGGAAACAGCCAACTTTTACCAGAAAGGCGTCTTTTTTGTTGTTGTTTTCTCAATGAGTCAATGGTATAACATTGAATTTCTGAATATATTAAAGAACATCACTTAAGTTCTGTGATCAGTGTTAAATGAGTTGCCAGTTTTAGAGGGCCAATTATAAATTTAGATACATTTGTCCCTTTTTAAAAAAGAAGCATAACGTAACTGTGTTAAGTTAGTTTTGGTAATATTATCATTTAATTGATGTTCTTTTATTACATCTGTAATAGATGTCTTTCTTGCCCAAAAAGAAAAAAAGGTGAATATTCAAACTTTTTATGGTAAACACATAATGTGTTCTAGCAGTTCTTTGTCCAAACACACCTAAATCATAAAAAGCAAGTCATTCAGTCTTTATTACTGGTGCACAATTCAATTTTTTTATAGTCATAAAAAAATGACTAAAGAATTCAGCTGAAGTGGGTTGACTTTGGATTTTTGACATGAATTGTGTCTTCTGCACTTTGAATACCAAATAGGTTTTACTTTGCATTATAGTGAGCTGAGCTTTCAATTTCCTGCATATCTCCTTATAATTCAGATGTGAGCGTTGCTTAGTTCTGCTGTCCTCTCTTCTTGTTGAACTTTTTTTTTTCCAAGCTGCTGCTCAAAGCAGCTTCCCATCTCTTAGACTTTATGAAGCTGGCTTCATTATCTCCCAGTCAGATTAAAAGTAAAGAAGATTTAAGGAGGAGTGTGTATGAAGAACCTCAGCACTGACCACCATTCTTTATCAAAGCTATCCTTTTTTGCCTTAATTATCGCCCTGCTTTTTTCTGCTTCAAAAAGCCTTAACTGAATCTGAGATGTATTTGCACAGCTCCTCTTTGCATCATCTTTGCACAGTCTTTTTGTCATTCCCCTGCTATTTTCTCTTTTCACTGTTCATATAACATTTAATGTTGTTGAGACTAACCCTGTCATACTCGGTCTTTGACCTGTTTTGTGACGACTGCGTTTCCGTTACAAAGACATTCCAGGAAACTGCCTACCTTTGAGTGACTGCACTTCAAATTGTCTATGAGATGCTTCTATATTTAGGCTAATAGAGATGTAGGGATGCTCTCTTGATTTGTCTTTTCCAGGGGTGAGAGGAAACTCAGACTTATCTATCAGCTGCATGTTTTATCAAAAGAAAAGCAGGGAGGAATTTGATTAGAGTTAACCACCTTTGGCTTGCTATTGGATTAAGGCGATCTTCTTATCTGTAAATGAGAATAATAGCTTTGCACTTTACCTTTTGATTTAGTGCTTGCCTTGAGGCAGTAATGCCACAGTAGAGACAAGGAGGTGACTTTCTAATCTCTTGTCATTTTTGTCTAACCCTGCCTTGATTTTGAATTCTACTTAGATTATTTAAAACATTCTGAAAGATCTTTAATTGTGTTTTATTTTTCAGGTACAAAGGCTTCATTAAAGATTGTCCAAGTGGGCAGCTAGATGCTGTGGGCTTCCAAAAGATATACAAACAGTTCTTTCCTTTCGGAGATCCTACGAAGTTTGCTTCATTCGTCTTTAATGTATTCGATGAAAATAAGGTTCGTAATCAAATTATTGTTGCTTCAAACTCACCACAAGCAGTTGAAAGTTCTGCTGAAAGGCGCAGAGACTGAGCTAAAAGCTCATTTGTTCTCAGATCAGGCTACAGTGTCTCCTTGTCCATGACTTGAGTTGAATAAAAAGCTGAAATGAATCAGCACAAATCTGATTTGTTTCAAATCTCGTAGTTGTTATTCCAAGAATCTCCCTTCAATTTATTTTTCCTGTTAAGATGTTGTAGTGTTTGATTTGTGAGCATTTTGTTTCACACTCACTTGTAATGAAACCTGTTTGTCAACAGATTTCAAAGGATAAAGTTCTCAGACAAAATGTAGCTTTGGTATTAATACAATTGCAATATACATACATTTATTAAAATCATTTCTATCAGTTATTTTGTTAATGAATTAGTCCTGAAATAGGATAGTGAGAACTGGTTTATACAACTGGAAAAAGTTGTAAAAAGAAGCAGAATAAATGGACATTATCAGCACAATGTCAATGTATAATTTAAAATAACCATTATTATCAGTAGTGGTAAAAATGTGATTCTGTGTAATGTTCTGCTTTACTTTGTGACTTAAGAAATTTATAAAATTGGAGAACTCTGATGACAAAATCCATCTCTGTAAATTCATTGTTTTTTAACAAGTCTAATATTATTTATAGCTTCTGTGGTTAAATCAAATTACAACAATTCCAGTAATGATTCCAGTAATGATAACTTTTTCACATTGTGTAACATGTTTGTAGTTAATTTATCTTTTTATTTCAAATACTTTGCTGTTGTTGTTTTATTTTTTTGTTTGTTTGTTTTTTGTGTAGACACATCCCTTAAGAATTTCAGGACTTGATGACAAAGCAGGTTTTAACAAGGCCAACCTATGATTGTATATTTGTGTGAGGTAATCCCCCCTCAGCTGCACGTGATTATTCAAATTGCTTTTAGGTGGACCAGCTATAAGTGAGCAGCTCCCAGGAGCCCCTGGAGGTTTGCTGACTCCAGATAAGTGGCTTTGTGTCAGGGAGATCAGACAACCACCCCCCTCCAACGTCAGACGTTTATCTGTAACCCTCATTAGCGTTCGGCACCCCATAGATAGAGAATGCATTGATCTTAACAGTTTTTACTGCTTATGTAATCGGCATTGCACGACTTCAGCATTTTCTGACCAGGCAGATGTCTGGTGGAGATAAAGTTAGCTGACCTCTGGGCTCTGATGAGTGTCTGGCTTCTGTTTTTTCAAGGAAACATAGAAACTCATGAGGGTCACAGGTCTTCAGCTGTTTTAAAGGAATGTTTAGTTCTATATTTTTGTCCTAAGTACTGGGATGTTAACTGGAATATTTGGTTTATTTCTACTGTACTAAACATTAAAAGGAAATGAATATAAGAGTGAGATAGTTTCTCTCTTGTTTGACAGAAGCATTTAGAGGTTTGGAAGCTGTATATGTGCCACCAGTTGTTACAGATTGTGTTTGTGAAGTGTAAGTTTTGGAGAATGAGCCAGTAGCATCCATCTCACTAATGACCAGAGGTGACACATTTCAGCCTCAGGAGAGGGCCAGGTGTGGGGCAAAAATAGCAGCTCACTTGGAGCAAACGTCTGGCCCCATTTTCAGCACAAAGGACACAAAAAAAGGAACTGCATTAGAAATACAGTTACAGCTAACGTTAATAGGAATGGTCCTCTTGTGTCTTTTGTCACTCTCCAGGATGGGCGTATAGAGTTTTCAGAGTTCATCCAGGCCTTGTCAGTGACCTCTCGGGGGACTCTGGATGAGAAGCTCAGATGTAAGAAGACACTTTTTGTGTGTGTGTGTGTGTAAAATTTTGTTTTGATTGTCATGTGTTGCATAAAGAAGAGGACAGGTGTTCTCTAAACAACAGATAGTTAAAGATTCCTACTCAGATGCAACAGGTTTTTTGTCTTCAAACCATTTTTTAAAGTAGATCTTGAGAAAAAGTGGCTATAACAAAGAGATCAGTATTCAAATCCCCAAAAGCATCACTTGTATATTTTGTATACACAGTATATAAATACTTTCCATATTCAAAGTGATGCTCACACAGACATGTAACTTTTCTGTTTTGCTGTGAAACTTCTGTATTTGAATATTTTCTCTTTTTAAGGGGCTTTTAAGCTGTACGATCTTGACAATGACGGCTACATAACCCGTGATGAAATGTTAAACATTGTAGATGCAATATATCAGATGGTGGTAAGTTTTGCAGTTCATCTTATTTATTTATTGCTCGAATGGTCTCACTTGTAAACATGTGATATTTTAGGGGAACACTGTGGAACTGCCAGAGGAGGAAAACACACCAGAAAAGCGAGTGGACCGTATTTTTGCTATGATGGACAAGGTTAGTAAATATCAAAAGACTAAAGTGATAAAGACAACAATAACTGCAATGTGAATGCTTAATGTCAAAAGATGTTTGCTTAAAGCTGCTGAAGTCAAGATCAAAAGGTTTAATAGCAAAACTCTTAATGTGAGTCTTAATGTCTGAACAGCTGAAAGTAGAGATACAAAAGTGAAAAATCTGTAGAAAAATAGCAAAATGCCTGAAGAGAGCAGAAATGTAGCTAAAGTTAGCAGAAAATAATAAATATTTACAAAAATACAGCTTAAAACATTGAAACTATCAGAGCAATATTACAAGAGGCACAAATAGGTGAATATATGAACTAAATATTTTAATAAAAGAATAAAGCTGAAGTTTAGACAAAAGATTGTAAAACATACAGAAAAATAATCAACATGTAATCTTTTATTTTGTGACCTTGAAATTAACATTTCCTCAATGAAGCAGTAAGAAGCTAAAATTATCACAAAAAGGGAGAATTTACCTGAAAATAGCTGAAAAAGTAGCTAAAAAAGATAATTTGCAGAAAGAAACTGAAGGAGCATGTTTGCTGTATTAAGTCAAAATGCTAAAAAGACCACCTAAACCTAAACTTAGCTGATGCTCAATTTAACAAAAAACACCTAAAAAGAAAAAGATGAAAGGTGCATAAAAAGATTAAATTAACAGTAAGAAGTAAAAAGAAGCACAACAAAGCTGATATTAGCAGAAAAAGTTGACAAATAGCTGAAAATAGCTAAAATGAGCAACAAAAAAGCTGAAATGAGCACAAAGAAGTTAGAAAAAACCTGAACCAGAACAAAATATAAAAAATACAGTAAATATTTATGAATATTTTGAAGGGTTTTAAGGATGCTGAAGACAGTTCTAATCATTTTAAATGAGAAGAAATGGGCTAAAAAGGCTAAATATCTCAAAGAGTAAAGGCTGAAATACCAAAAGTCATAGTGAGAATGTCCTGAGATGAAAGTTTTGATATAAAATTTTTTGAAATAGCACTAAAAACGAGGAACGTGCCATAAAACTTATGGAAGAAAAATGGATAATTTCAATTGTGTAAATGTTTTATAAGCATTCACACAATAATATAAATGTAGCACTATAATTATTAGATTGTCATTTATAGGACTGAGTCTGCCTTTGTTGCCACCCTTGAGGCTTTAAAATGGACACTGTTAAGTTTAGAGCTGTTATCTGTACCAATCTTAGTGTCACTAATACCTCCTACAGTCTATAAACATCATTTATAGCCCCCTTCACCACAAACCCCTTAGAGCCCACTCTATCAGCACTCAGTTTCTGCTCAGCTTTAGTAAAACATGATACAGTGTACAGGCTGGATTGGTGTGTTTATTAGCCCACCGCTGCCAGGACCAGCTCACAGATCTGACTGTGCAGCACTCTGTGATTTGTATGAGAGTGGCGACTGTCCAATTTCTCTGAACTAAAAATCCGTTTACCAGCCTAAAACAGGGCCAGCCCGAGCCCGAGTGCCTCCTTCTCCCCCTGCTGGTATTTCTAAGTGAAACTTTACAGTGTCATTGTGTTTGGTGTTGCAGAATGCAGATGGGAAGCTGACTCTGCAGGAGTTTCAGGAAGGTTCCAAGGCTGACCCCTCTATTGTTCAAGCGCTGTCGCTGTATGATGGACTTGTGTAGCAATGTAAGGTGAGTGGGGGGGGGGGGGGGGGGGATAATGAGTTAGAATAAACA
>JARVGW010000750.1:21118968-21143410 GCA_031762495.1 Anablepsoides rubrolineatus
TAATACCATAACTTATTATTCTAAACTTGCCGGTGGATATGTGCTGTTATTTGCAGCTCCACCAGTGATCTCAGGGACATCCCAGCTGCAGAAACTAACTGTGGTGCAGGGCCAGGAGGTGGAGTTTCAGTGCCGAGTCAGTGGACGACCAGCTCCCAGAGTGGAATGGAGTCGGGATGGAGAGTACGGTTCACCAAAAAGCATACTGACATGACAAACATGCACACTCGCAAACACACACAATGATGTAATCCATTCCTTCCTTTCTTTACTCTCCAGGGTACTGTCCCGTAATGGAGACCCACATGTGGAGTTTCTGGAAGATGGCCAGGTGTTGAGGGTGAAGTCAGTAAGACTGAGGGACCAGGGGCTTTACCAGTGTCTGGCCAGGAACAGTGCAGGAACACAGATGCGCCAGTTCAGACTTATAGTTCAAGGTGCTGACTGTTTGTTTACTTACAATACCCCACCACACACACACACACACACACCCCAAACCAGTGTAATAACTATAATATGGCTGAGAAACTTCATTTAATTTAAGCAAAATAAAATAAATGAAAGAGTGAAGAAGGGGTAGTATAGTTTTTATTAAAAAGCATTCTATGGGGAATTTAGAAACAATAAACACATTTTCTTGTTTTATATGGCTTTTTGAACAACTTCAATTAGACAAAAAAGTGTTTAATTTTGACTTAACTAACACAGTGGTTCATGCAGCGTTTGATAAACCTTTATATTGTCATCAGTTTTTATTATTACAATTATTTCTGTGGTTGTTTGAAAGCATAAACAGTGGCAGCTGCAGCACTTCTGATGCAGCCTGGTGCATCTCCTGTAAGAATATTATATTTCTGCCAGAATAATTGTGTAATGCAAAAAAATTGACAACAAAATACACATTTATGAAACAATGTTTGCATGAACACAATTTATTTAAAATGAGTTGTTTTAAAATAGCAGCAATAGATTTTGGTCTTGGTCTCACCTGGACTAGCAGCTCTCTTATCAATCCAGAATTAAAATACTTTTCTCCAAACTGAGGTTGTTCAAACAGCTATCTACAGCAGGTAAGATATTGTTTTAACCTTTTCCATAAAACCACACTTTAAAAGATTTGAACTTTCTCTTTAATCTAGCAATTTTTTGTCAACTGCTGCAGATGTTTGGCACTAGTATAGTGCTGATGAAGGTTATGTTATATTATTTAATTAAAGTTTGTTATTAATATCTGGAGACTATATTATATTTAAAAAAAGGAAACTCTTTCTGTCACACCAGGAGTGTGTGCTGTGATTGCTCACTGCTGTAGTGCATGATGCATTTCTGTTTTAGAGGCTGTCCTGCACAAAAAGGTCAATCCACTGGAGACTCATTCACTCTGTACCTTAGGCCACTAAAATTGCTGGCTATTACACATCATTATGTCGTCTCTTTTCTAGCTCCCCCCATAATCAAGGGTGTGAACGAGACCTCAGAGGTGTCAGTGGTGCTGGGTTTCCCCTCAGTCCTCCCCTGTAATGCTGAGGGCTCACCTACACCCAGTATCACGTGGCTAAAGGACAACCAGCCCCTCGTGTCCACTCCGCAGCTGACATACACCAACGGAGGGCAGGCTCTGCGGCTGGGCTCAGCACAGGGAGACAGCAGTGGCCTTTACACATGCAGAGCAACAAATCCAGCCGGCACAGCCATCAAGCACTACTCTCTCAGTGTTCTGGGTAAATACCTATCCAATACAACTCTCGTGTAAAAGTGCTGGAAACTAATTCCATTAATGTTTCACTACTTTTTGTTTTTATGTCTTTCTCATCAGTTCCACCACAGATAGAAGGAGAATCTTCCTCCTTCACATTTGCTAGTCATGAGGAGAAAGTGAAGATTAATGGGAGTTTGACTTTGTCTTGTTTGGCCAAAGGTTTTCCTGAGCCCAAGGTTCACTGGTTCAAAGATGGACAGGTTGGTGTGTTGCAGCTATAAACCACACGTCTAAATCCCAAAGAATGAGCTGTGACTTTTTATGAACCAAAAGCTTACCTCTATCATCCTCTACTGGCCACCAGCATGAATTACAAACTACAGATCTTTTTGCACAAACCACCCCCACACTTCCAATTTTGTGCGATGAGTAAGCAAGTTAATTATAGCAGACATATTCAAGAAAAATCCAGTAATTAAACATCACAGGCCTCATCTGTGACAATAAAATATAGTTTATTTTCTGCTCAACTTGTAATTTAAAATTTTGATGTTCTATTTGTGAGCATGCAACATTACATTACAAACCTCAAATTAGGCACATCTGAATCTGATGTTTGATTTCCTTTTCTTACAGTCAAGAATGTGGCTGAATAGGATGAGTTCAAAAGAACAAAAACTCCATTACAAATGTTTGCAAAAGGCAGACAAATTTTACCTAGATTATTGTACTTTATTGGGCTGCCACAAATGATTATATTTATAGTCGATTAATCACCGATTATTTTTTTCGATTAGTCGACTAATCATACGTTAATTAAATATAAAGCAGCTTATCGTGCCAAAATGCAGCTGCTATTATATAACCATCGTTAGATTTTAGCTATATGTTAACTAAAAATAACTGCTGTGGAAGGCGAGTTCTGTCTTGCAGATATTGCATTGCACAAGTTTGTCTTTCATTTTCTTAAAATGATCCAACACTTTTGAGCTCCGTTGGCAGGTAGCCATGATACCAGAACCTGTCTGTATAATGTCTTGTGACGTCCACGGCCTACCCCTGTTACCACTACTGCACATCTGTGTCAAGGACAGAAAGGCAGATGCAGCAGTGGAATGTGTCAAAGCAGTTTGGAGAGAAAATCAAAGTAAAAAAACAAACAAAAAAAAAACATTGTAAACAAAACCAGTAAACATTGGTTTTAATTTGTACATTATGCACAGAAAATGTACTACTTGTACAAGTGATTAAATATGCACATAAACAATAAGAACGACATTTAACAGTAAAAGCTGTGAGAGCCGCCATCTTGAAATCGAAACCGGAGGTAGTCGCAGTCTCTCTCAGTGTTTGAATAGGATTTACCACTGGAGAGGTTGTTCCAATTTAAATTTATGAATGGGAGCATAAATTTCCACTTACCAGTGCTACTGGAATGCACCATTAGGCTGCAGCTGAGCTCCCCCTCCTCAGAGCATCCCTCACCTAAAGCATTGTTGTAAGGATGTGCTGAAGTGGGAGTGTCTGAAATGGTAGAAGGTTCTTTAAAAAACCGAGGCTAATTCCAAGGCATAAGAGGTAACAAAGTTATTTGATTGTGGTACAGAATTGAACTATGTGCTTGGAAAATACCTAAAAAGGCATTTCACCAAACTTTAAAATCTTTTCTGTGATTAGTTGTTAGCTGGAAGTTACCCGGCTGACATTCAGGAGAATGGCCACCTCCTCCACATAGAGAATGCTTTGCTGTCCCACGAGGGACAGTACACTTGTGTAGTCACCAACTCTGCAGGAGAGGACAAGAGAGATTTTCACGTTACGATTCAAGGTGTGTTTATTTACTTCTGAACATTACAATTATGTTATGATAATATTTTAAAGATTAAAAAAAAAACTTTCTGGATTGGTAGAAAGTAATCAGAATCGTATTTTGTTTCTAGTTCCGCCAATCTTCCAACGCATGACAAACAGGGAAGCATCCTGGGGTCAGGGACATGAGGGGGACAATGAAGACATGGTGGAAAAGCGAGAGGTTGTCCTCGGTCATTCGGTCAGCTTGTCCTGCGAGAGCAACGCCATTCCTCCGCCAAAACTCAGCTGGTACAAAGACGGACAAAAACTCACCTCTGCTGATGGAGTGGCTCTTCTTCCAGGTCAGGAGAAACTCCTTCAGGCTCGACCTGAAACCAGTAGCTTGGCTCATCTGTATCATATTTGCGGCTCATGATGCAGCCATGTGTTTATGGTTTCATTCTGCCAGTAGGACAGGTGCTACAGATCACACGAGTGCAGCAGGAGGATGCTGGGAGGTATACATGCCAGGCTGTGAATGAAGCAGGGGAGGACCACATGCATTTCGAACTGGAGATCCTCAGTAAGCAAACTTTGTTTATTTATTCATGACCAATACAGCAGTAGTGAAGATAAATATCTATTCTGTTTTTCACCTGTTTAGTTCCTCCTGTTGTTTTGGGAGCATCCGAGGAGTTCATGGAGGAGATGGGAGCAGTGGTCAACAGCACTGTGGTCCTGCACTGTGACGTGACTGGACGCCCGGCTCCGGTCATCTCCTGGCTGAGAGATGGTCAGCCAGTGCACACTGACTCACAGCACCACATCGGTGAGGATGGGGCACGACTTCAGGTTAGCTGCCGATCACTTCAGGAGTTTTACCAGCGAGTAATCAGATCCTCTTGGGAGATTTTGGGTAAAGAAATGACACTTTCTTCCAAATCCTCAGCTGCTCAATGTCCAGGTTTCAGACATGGCTGGGTATTCTTGTGTGGCTGAGAATAAGGTTGGAACTGTTGAGAAGCATTTCAGTTTGATGGTCCGAGGTAAGAAACCACTTCTTATAAATATAAATACTCTTTAATGATAAAAGACACACTGACTTGTGTCTTCCCTCCAAACTATATTTTTCAGTGCCTCCAAGAATAACTGGACCAAAGGAGGAAGAGGTGAGTGTCATTGAAGGTCACATGGTGTCACTGCTGTGTGATGTCCAAGCGTACCCTCCCCCAGAGATCATATGGACCAGAGATGGGCAGCTCCTCCATTACAGCACCTCCATCCACATCCTGCCAGGTCAGTCACTGGTCAACCGCAATACCCAAATAATTTAGTCATCAGTTGCATTTGCTTTTCTAAAATCTAATTCTGACACCGATATTGCATTTCACATATATATACCTCGTATTAAAGGTGGCCAGATGTTACAGCTGCCTCGGGCAGGACTGGAAGACTCAGGGCAATATGTGTGCACAGCCAGCAACTCAGCAGGGCAGGACCAGAAGAGCATTCTTCTTAGTGTTTACGGTAAGCAAATCCATGGTGACCCATCTGCACAACTCCGTTTCATATACACATGATCAAATCTGATAAACTTTGTTCATGTAATCGATGTTTATCTTAACCCAGCTGGGATTGAGGACAGTTCAGGAGTGACTCATACAGATTCTGAAGGAATCAAACTTTTTGTTGTGTGTGTGTTTGTTCAACAGTCCCGCCCTCCCTGAAGCCCCGGCATGACGTTGACACAGACACAGTGACCCCTCATGTTGGTAAATCAGTCATCTTGAGATGTGAAGCCCAAGGTGTTCCTGAGCCAGAGGTCACGTGGTACAGGAATGGGCTGCAACTGGCTTCAGGGAATGGGCTGAAGATAGATCGCCACCAGCTGGAGATCATCGGCGTTCAGGTCGGGATAAATGCATTACTTCGTCCTCATGTCCCACAGCAAACACAACAAAATATTTTGTTTATCTATCTATTGGCTTTCAGCAACATCTTTTTCAACAGATTGTCAGTGTTTACTGTCAGACGTGTACACATTTAGATTTATGGCATGTGTCTCATAATTATTTATCTGAATGACACCACTGTTTGACCACATCACCACAGCCTTTTCTCTCTGGTCAATAGACAACAGATGGTGGCACATACACTTGCAAAGTGTCCAATGTGGCCGGACAGGTGGACAGGACATTCAGGCTGATGATTCATGGTAAGACAACGTCTGCAGTGTATGTTAACATTCTAAATAACAATCTATGAAGAGTCATTTGGGCTTATAGCAGACATATATTCTCACAGTTCTACCAAAGCTTGATGGGCCTCTCAGGGAGATTCTAAATTACACCCTGGGTGCCCATGTGGCTCTGGTGTGTGAGGCCACAGGAGTACCTGTCCCCAGCATTACCTGGCTCAAAGATGGCACTCCTATAGGTAAGTGGAAGGCAGTGTTGGAGGAAATTGTAAAAGTTGGGTTGTGTCATGGGCGATGGCTAAAAGATGCAGATGTCCTTCCTCAGAGAGCAGTTTGCAGTGGCAGTGGTCTGTCCGAGGGAACAGGCTGGAGCTGGGGCCTCTCGGTTTGTCCCATGCTGGGACATACACATGTGTGGCCAAGAACAGCGAGGGACAAACACAGAAGGACTACACACTCATGGTGCAAGGTAAAGACCTTTCATCTCATGTTAAACTTTGTCTACACAAATCCTATAGAAGAATGAATCTTTGTGACTCCCAGTACCGCCCACCATCCTGAACTCTGGCCAAACATCGGATGTAAGTGGACCCATGGGAGAGGAGCTGACCCTGGAGTGCAGAGCAAACGGAATCCCTGCTCCCCGCCTCAGCTGGCTAAAAGATGGAGTGTCTTTAGAGGGATTGGACATGCATCGCATCTCGTAAGTCTGGATCAGGAGTTTGAAGTAATTAGAGCAATAATCATCTTCATTTTGCTCTCAGAAGAAGCTTGGTTTATTATACACGCTGTATAAGGATCAATTAACAGCATTCTCTGAAGGTTTGTAAACTCACACCACTAATCATCACGGAGGGTAATGAGCATACCGATAAAATGATTTATAGTCTCTTGTATAATCTCACTATGTGGACTACCAAGAGCAGCTGCTTTACAGCTGTTTGTGTTCGGATACAGTCATCACAGCTTCATCAGCCAGAGAAAACAAATCTGTGTTTGTGTGAAAATCGTGGGATGATGATGAGAGGACAATTCTCAGCTTCACAGGTGGGAGGGGGGGTTAGACAGAAAATAATGTTTCAAACATTAAGCGTGTTTAAATCCCTACAGTGTGACCTCAGACGGAAGCACACTGACTCTAATGAGGCTCAGTCCTCAGGATTCTGGGACATACACCTGCTTGGCTGTCAACCCAGCAGGACAGGAAAGCAAAATCTACACCCTTGTTGTTTTAGGTTGGTGTTCAACATTTTATCTTGGTTTTATGTTTAAGAGTGCTTTATTTGAACTCGCCTTGCTTTGTCACAGTTCCCCCCTCTATCTCTGGTGAGACCTCCATCCCCAGGGAGGTGCAGGCCACACAGGACAGCATGGTGACCCTGGAGTGTCACACAGCAGGAAACCCTCCCCCTCAGATCAGCTGGCTGAAGAACGGCCATCCTCTGCTCCTCTCCTCTCGCACACGCCTCCTCTCTGGTGACTCTTTACTCAGGTCAGTTTAAATCACTGCAGCAATCTTTTAAACAAATTGCATTCCGTAGATAATGTCTTTCTAATCTTTAAAACATAGGATTGCTCCTGTGCAACTCTCTGATTCTGGAGTTTACACATGTGTAGCACGGAGTCAGGCTGGTTTTGCTGAGCTCAACTATGATATGCAGGTTCAAGGTACAAATCAAACCACTTTTTCACTTTTTCCTCTTCAAAGACAGTAAAGATTTCACTC
The DNA here is from genome assembly GCA_031762495.1 of Anablepsoides rubrolineatus. NCBI lineage: Eukaryota > Metazoa > Chordata > Actinopteri > Cyprinodontiformes > Rivulidae > Anablepsoides > Anablepsoides rubrolineatus. Next base: position 21,126,382 of record JARVGW010000750.1, read on the forward strand.
AGGGTGTGTTTTTGGCCCGCAGTGCCCCCTGGTGTGGATAATGTGGAACCAGTGGAACCAGTTACAGTCGTCCAGGGATCTTTGGTGACGTTAACCTGTGAGGCGCGGGGCGTTCCTCCTCCCACACTGACCTGGATGAAGGACGGCCAGCCGCTTTCTCTTCATCGCAACCTGTTGCTGGATGGCGAGGAGACGCGGCTGCAGCTGCCAGACGTGGCTCCTTCGGACGAAGGCCTCTACAGCTGCGTGGCCAGTAACCAGGCTGGAAGCAGCACGAAGAGTTTCAACCTCACCGTGTTTGGTAAAACTGTTTATTTGAACTTCTCTCCATCCAAAAAGTCATGATGTAAACTCATTAAATACTGAGCGGAAACATTCTGCTGCCTGATGTAGTTCCTCCAAAGATATCCCGCCCCGGCTCTCCAGAAGAGCTGACCATAGCAATAAACAGCCCACTTGAGCTGGAGTGCTCCGCTGCGGGGGTCCCTCCTCCCACCCTCAGCTGGCTCAAGGATGGTCAGCCACTGGAGGGAACAGCTATAATTCAGCAGGATGGACAATTTGTTCGGATCAGTAAAGTTCAGGTACATTACAGCTTAACTGAGTGGGCACATAAACAAGTCACTACAGCGAAAATAATCATAAAATAAAACTGGATTGAATTTTAGAACTGTGAAATGAGTTTGTCCTTTAAAAAATAAAAGTCCTTCATCTGAAAAGCAGTTCTGTAAAATAAGTTGTTATATTTTGAATGCCTCCTTTTGGAGGAAAAATAACTAAATAAATAGCGTAACGTTAGAACATTTCAATAAGTAACAAACATTTTGATGGTAACTAGAGGTCAGAGCCTTGGCAGCATCATTCCAGGATAAAACAGAACTGATTAATTCCCTCTGTTTGAAGGTGGATGATGCGGGTCTGTACACCTGCTTGGCCAGCAGCCTCGCTGGAGAGGATGGAAAAAGCCACTGGGTTCGAGTCCAAGGTGACACAGCTGTTCTTTTCAGAGTCGTCAACTCTGAAAATAAATATCACGTCCTCCCTATTCCTTAAACTCCTTGTTTACTTGCACCTGGTACTCAATGAATACAGATTTGTCCACATTGGGAAGAATCTCTTATAAGACAGACATTTACAACATTTATCTGTGTTGCTGCAGAATGCAACAGACTGGGAGAATATTCATTTATGATTAATTACACAGCCTGGATTTATTATACTCTAAGCAGTGTCCATTAATTCAATTTAATTCTGTTGCAACAATAAATGATGCTTTTATAAATGTGATTACACGTAATGTTCAGAACTATAAACTGCAAAGATTAATGCTTTTAGTGAAGCTGCCAAAAACACAATTATCCAGCTTCTTTGCTTTATTATTAACCGGCAGACTCATTTTTTTCAGCACATCTTATCTGTTTCTCCACTGATTATAAAGCTAAGCTTGCATTTATTTAATGTGAACACTTAATCTTTACATATGTCCTAATCTGTCTTTAAACCTTTTATGTTCTTGATGAAATATTTTTTTTTACAGAGTTCAGGATAAAAACAGTTCAATTTCAAGTTTGTTTTTTTTGTCATAAATTATTCTGGATGCTTTAACTGATTTTGTTTCAGTGAGCTTAATAATCCGTGTTTGTATTTCAGTGCCACCAACACTGCTCAGCTCTGGTGATGTGAAAACAGTGACCGTGCCGGTTAATGGACACCTAACGTTAGAGTGCTTGGCTGACAGTGACCCCCCTCCTGATATAGAGTGGTACAAGGATAAGGCCAAACTGCAGGTACAAAAAAAGACACTGCACTAACTCTTCTACAAACATTGAGCTCCTCTGACCCACACATTGTGTTTTCATCCTCTCCTGTTAAATTAGCTGGGTGGCCGTATCCAGCGACTGGCTGGAGGTCAGTACCTGGAGATCCAGGAAGTCCAGCCTGAGGACAGTGGCCAGTACAGCTGCGTGGTTACTAACATGGCTGGAAGCACAAATCTCTTCTTCACAGTGGAGATTCTCTGTAAGAAAAAATTCAAGACTAGATGTTAAAAACAATTCTAAAATAACTAAAGTGTCATTTTTTTTTTTGCCCATTATATATCTTACTTAAATGTTCTCAAATTGTGCATTTGAGAAGATCTGTGATGTTTTTTTTTCTGGTGCATCTGGTTTGTATTTAAAAAGGAAAATCTATAAAGAGCGGATAATTATACAGAGTGAAGAAATAAAAGTTAAAAGAAAGCCACTGTCATCTAAAAAATATTGGGTGGGTTTTATTTTGTGGTTATAAGGCAGGAGGGGAGAAAATTTACTTGGTCTTTTTGATTTTCTGCAAATGATTCAAGTTGGGAGACAACATGATGTATGATACTTTTGGATTATAGAACAAAAGATTGTGAAAACATGTTTGACTGCAAAATCTGGGTTATAAAACAAGTTTGTTGTTGTATTTCCAGTGCCACCCGTAATAAAGGAGAGTACCTCCACAGTAACTGTTCATGTTGGTCAGGATGCAGTTTTACCCTGTGAAGTTGAAGGCGACGCCTCACCCACAGTCATGTGGAGGAAAGACGGCTTCCCACTGTCTAGAAATAATAATAAGTATGTTCTAAGATAAGTGTAAAATATCTTTTATAGCATGCTTTATGCTTGCAGATATATATACACAAGATAAAGCATAATAATTGTTTCCCTTTTAACTTCAGGTACACAATGTTGCCAGAAGGCTCCTTGCAGATTCACAAGACTCAGCTGAATGATGCGGGTCGTTACTACTGCACCGTGTCCAACCAGGCTGGCTCCGATCACAGAGGGTTGGATCTTCACGTGTTTGGTAAAAACAGCATAACATTGTTGAGAATATGCTACGGTTTTTTTCATATATATATACATATTTAAATTGAAGGAGGACTTGTTTTCTTGTACTTTCAAGCTTCAAGCTTAAATGTAAACTACTTGAACTGTGCTGAGCCTATATGTTATTCTAACATATATATTTTTTTAAATTAGTGGCCCCTTCAATCGGTCCAGGTCCATTCAATGTGACAGCAACCACTGGACTTAGAGCTGTGCTGAGTTGTGAGACAACAGGTGTACCCACACCTAAAGTATCCTGGAAGAGGAATGGAACCCCAGTTGATATTAGCCAGCCTGCTAGTGCATACAGGTAAAGAAATGTGGCTGTACTCTCTTTAAATACACACTAAATCTACTATACAACTCACACAGCTATAAATACTGAAGCTCATTTTCCTTGGTTGCTCATCCAGGTTATTATCTTCGGGGTCTCTTGTTATTTTGTCTCCATCCACTGAGGATGAAGGTTATTTTGAATGCACGGCAGTCAATGATGCTGGAGAGGAGCGCAGGGTAATCGAAGTTATCCTGCAAGGTAAGGATTTGGAGTTACGTACCATAACCAGGATGCAAAATACAATTCAGATGTCTGAACACTTATATTGGTTTATTCTTCTGTAGTGCCGCCTTCTATTGAGGATGATGTCACAGCAGTTAAAGCTGTGAAAATGTCCTCTGCTGTGCTGCCTTGTCACGTGCACGGACGCCCTCAGCCCACCATCACTTGGACCAAAAGTGGAGCTAAGCTGAGCACGAGAGGAGGGAGTTATCGTGTTCTTCCTACTGGTAAGACAGTTAATCTCAGGATGGGTTCAGGATTTATAGCTCCACACACTGTAAGTGTTGTTCAGCTGTTTCGGGACATTTTCTTACAGGGGTGCTAGAGATCACGGCTGCTTTGCCGAGTCATGCTGGCAGATACACATGCTCAGCTCGTAATCCAGCCGGAGTGGCTCACAAACACATCTCTCTCACAGTACAAGGTAGGTTCTATAGGACCCACTGTCAGTCAGGGTGCAAACAGGATACACTATAAGTGTGCAACCCCAAATCATGTGTTTGTTTTGGCACTGAAGAGCCACCAGAGATCAGACCGATGGCAGAGGAAGTACAAGTAGTGTTGCATCATGGAACTGTGCTTCCCTGTGAGGTCCAAGGCTTCCCAAGACCATCAATCACCTGGCAGAGAGAAGGAATTCCCATAGCAGCAGGTAACATGCACTGCACTCATTTTGCTAACAACTAAATAAAAAAATCTGATGTATTGTTTGACAGCAGTGTCTGTCACGGTCAGAAAAATGTGTCACACTGAGGCAGATTTCATGAAATAAGCACCCATTAGTTCTCACTGACTGAATTTTACACTTCTGATCATGTGACAGCTGCAGGGCACAGGCTGGCTGTGCTCTCAAACGGAGCTCTGAAGTTCTCTCGTGTAACACTTGGCGATGCAGGAACCTACCAGTGCCTGGCGAAGAATGAGGCCGGTGTGACTGTAGCAAAAACCAAACTAGTCCTTCAAGGTAAAGTTGATTTTTGATTTCACAGATGGAAATGAAGTAATGCATTATTTCTTGTAGCTTTACTGTACTTCCCCAGTACAAATAACTATTCCAATATTCCATTATTTCAATAAACATTTCCCAAAGTGATATTGGCTCACCAACAGTGTTTATGTTTTCCCCAGTTCCACCTGTGTTGAGTGTGCCTCGTGTTGAGTACACTGCTGTCTTAGGTCAGCCAGTCAGTCTGGAGTGTGTGGCTGATGGGCAGCCACAACCTGAAGTAACTTGGCATAAAGATAGAAGGCCATTGATTGATGGGGCTCGTATACGTCTCTTTGCCAATGGAACTTTGACAATTACTTCTACGCAGCGCAGTGACACAGGACTTTACACGTGTACAGCCAAAAACGTGGCGGGAAGAACCAGCCATGATATGAGACTGCTTGTTCAAGGTGATAGAAGGCTTTAACTCCATCTCACATTGTGTTGGCACAATAACAAATTCATGTAGCTGATTTGTTTTTGTTTGCCTTTCAGTGCCACCCATGATCCCCCCTGCACAGACGGAGCTGTCAGTCATCCAGGGTTTTCAGGCACTTCTGCCCTGCACAGCTCAGGGTTCACCAGAACCCAGAGTGTCATGGGAGAAAGACGGCGTCCTCGTGCCCAACTTCCCCGGCAAATTTGCAGTCCTGCGATCCGGGGAGTTGATTATAGAGAGAGCTGAGGTCAGTCGAAATATATTCTATATTATTTATCAGAACCACATCTGATGTTAAGTTCTTTGCTGGGGGAATTAATTTAAATTTTTGTTTCTTCACACAGACAGGAGATGCCGGTGTTTTCACATGTGTAGCCACAAACCCTGCAGGTTCTGTGAGGCGAGACATCCGCCTGTCAATCAACACAAGGCCTGCCTTCAAAGAGCTGCCAGGTGATGTAACCCTTAACAAAGGGCAGAGCCTGGCCTTATCCTGCCATGCTCAGGGAACTCCTCCTCCCACCGTCTCTTGGACTGTCAATAACAGACCTTTTAAAGGTATTTTGTGCCTGTACAGCACATTTTCTCTAACATTTTAATTTTGATGGTATTTTTAAATCAAACTGCATATTGAACACTGATCCAGCTGACAGCATTGAATGAAACTGTTCCAGGAGCAGCTGTAGATGAAGCAGGCAGAAGCTCAGTCATCATTGAGAATGTGACTGTGAGTGATGCTGGGACCTACGTGTGCTTAGCAGAAAACACTGTGGGCTCCATTCGAGCGCTCTCGTTTGTTCGGATCAGAGGTGAGCTTTTTTTTCCATAGGATTTCCTTTCATTTACTCATAACAAAAGATACCACATCTCATTTTTTCATACCATACTATAAATCTATAAAAATATCTTGTGGACCTCCAGAGCCTCCAGTGTTGAAGGGTGAAGCCCACACGTCTCAGACGGTCATCCAGGGTGGCTCTGCAATGCTCGACTGTCCTGTCCACGGCGACCCCAGCCCCGTTCTGCACTGGCTCAGAGATGGGAAACTCTTACACCGCCTTCTTCGCATGCAAACCCTCCACAACGGATCCTTGGTCATTTACAGCATCACTGTAAATATGTTTCCTTCATCACACTGCTTAAAACTGCAGCAAATCTTTCATGTTGTGGAGAACAATGAAGCAGGTTATTTTATACTTCCCCCAGCTTGATCTGCAGTCACCTTAAATAGAGAAATAATGTGTGACTGCACTGTCATGCCTCCACCCAAATCAGATTCAGTTCAGCCACAGAGGCTAACAGCATTAGCAGCAGAGAGAAGGACAGAGCAGAGCTGCGTGTTCTCAGCCTCTCCTTCCTTCGCCTGTAACCTCGTTAGGCTCTGTATCTGCTGCTGTAATTGCACAGCCTGCAGCTGAGGCTCTCTCACAGATGGATGACTGTCCTTCCCAGAGAGCCCTCTAATGTTAAATTTACCCTCTCTGGCTGAATCACGTCTATCATGACAGTTTCAATAGAACCAAATAAGCAGTCGCATGGAAAATGTCAACTTTTGTCTTTGGTGTTTTCTTTCTTTGTTTAAAAAAAAGTGATTAAAGGGGGGGTTTGCCCTGAAGGTTTATCAAAGCATAACAGCTATGTTCTGATCTACAGGCTCAGGATGAAGGAGAGTATCAGTGTGTTGCTAAAAGTGAGGCTGGAACAGCTGAGAGAACCATTAATCTCAAGGTTCAGAGTGAGTTCTTCTGGTACAATGACACTTACTAAAATGAAATGATGAACAATAACATATGACTTATAGACTATTATTAATTGTTGTTTTGTTTTCATTTGACAACAGTTCTCAGTTCTTTGTCTCAACCAACCAACCTCTTTGTCCTTGTCTTAGTTAATGGAGGTTACTCTAACTGGGAGGAGTGGGGTCCATGTAGCAGCACGTGTGGACAAGGTTTTCAAGAACGAATCAGATCCTGCAACAATCCAAAACCAGCAAACGGTGGACGCTCCTGCAGCGGTCCAAGTATTGACTCCAGAAAATGTCAGGCTGGTTTGTGTCCAGGTAGGACTTATTTCCATTTTTTTTACCTATTGAAATAGTCATTTGAAAATCATTTAAAATTTTTGATAGTTATTTTTTTTTCTGTTTGTGACAGGTGAGGTTCCACGTAAGACCAGAGGCAGCCTGATAGGGATGGTGAATGACAGAGAGTTTGGGGTTTCCTACCTGGAGGCCAACATTACAGACAATACAGAGGAGGGCAGCAGCACTCTATATGCACACCTGGACAACATGCCTCCTTCTGTGGGTGAGTCTGAGTACATGAAAGTATTGAAAAACTGATATTTTAAAAGGAGTATTTTCTACGAGGTATACTGGAATCCATACTGATTTAATTGTACCAGAAGCCTAATTCTGTCCTAAATATAAACTCATTTTTGAAATAAAAGTATGTTAGTAATTTTTCAGTTGATTTAGTTTATCCATAAGATCTAGGCTTTAACAGACATCAACTAAATAGTAAAGCTGTATAATACACGTCTGGGATTCTGGTATGAAGATAAGTCCACTAGTTTCTCTCTGTGGTTCTTTAAGAGCTCATGATTTCCTCTTGCAGGTCCCTTGTTACGGGTTTTGGTGTCTGTGTTTACTCCCATTTATTGGACCACTGTGCTTCAGAGCGAAGCCACCAGAAATGGCTTCTCCTTCACGCAGGGCCAGTTCAGACAGGAGTCTCAGCTGGACTTTGAGACTGGTAAGATTTAAGGCGCACCATTTTTTCCACATGAATAAACATGAGCTCTATGCATTTACCATTTATAATTTCAAACCTCTGATTTATTTAATATATCTATTTAAAGTAATATTAGAATGCTTGGTGAATTATTCATTTGTCACATTTTCCCCCCTTATATATCACTTGTCTCTTCATAGTGTTGTATAAACTGTAGTTTGTGTTTAAAACTGTAGTGAATATATTTTTTTAAGTTGTAAAAAATAGCCAGCAGGTGGCAGCACTCACTACCCAAACTGTGTACACTTCTGCACATGAAGGTGTTATTGTTTTTTTTTGTTTGTTTGTTTTATTATTGCTTCTAACAGGTGAAACCCTTCGTTTGACCCACATTGCCAGAGGACTGGATTCTGAGGGAGTTCTGCTAATTGACATTGTCATAAATGGATTTATACCGCCATCTTTATCGTCATCTCATCTCAGCCTCCAGGTGCGTTTGCTGAAGTGACCACAGTGTACGTTTAAGGACTTCCAATTATACAGTTGACTTCTGGATACATCACTCTGGAGAATTTGATCCTGTCATGCTTCAGATGCTTTTCAAATCCATCTGACCTGATTTTTGTTTTTTGTCTGGGTCCCACAGGATTTTGATGAGTCATACGTGCAGACCGGCCAAGGGCAGCTGTACTCGTGGTCATCACAGACCCACCAGAGAGGAGGAAGGCCCATGGTGCTGCGCTGTAACCACACCATTATTTACGAGGGTCAGGAGGAGCGTCAGGGACCTGTTCTCCAGCTGCTCAAAGTCTCCAGGATGAATAGTGTCTACAACATGTTTACTCTAACTTTGGACTTCCACATCACCACAGCTCTTCTCATACCAGGTCAGAACCTTTAACACCAGTGCATTACAAAATATTATTCAATGAATTCCATCAATCTGATCCACTAACAGTGGATGAATTCTGACTGCAGATGGTTTTGAAGACACATGTCCTAAAGGTTTTGTTCTTGACACAACCTCTTACTGTGCTGGTATGTTGTTTTCCTCATTAATGCCTCGTTTGTTTTATTTGAATACTTGTCTCTGTGCCACTGTTTTGTTACCATAATAAAATGTGTTTCTATAGATGAAGATGAGTGTGCTCTGGAGTCCCCCTGCTCTCATTCATGTAACAACATCATGGGGGGCTTTACCTGCGCCTGCCCCTCTGGCTTTTCCATTTCTACAGAGACCAACACATGCAATGGTGAGCCAGCAAACTAACTTACAGAAGGTTTTGGTGACTGTTAATTAGGGGCCCGATACTGTTTTTACAAGTACTTGTACTCATACAAAATGCCCCAATACTTTGAACCGATACGAATACCAGTATCAGTACTTGGATAATGGTATTAATACTCCATTAAATGTGTTACAGTTCAAATTTCAAGTGAATTTAGTCAGTTGCATGTTTAAAAAACATATACAAGTGGAAAGAAACTCTTATTTATTTTAAAATTTTGCAGCAGCAGTGTTTGCATGTGTGGCCGCGTACTTTTTAGTCATTCAATTTCTGTCTTAAAAATACTCAAAAATAACAACAAAAAACAAAAAGAATACGAAAAACAGATGGTTATTCTATTTTCATTTTGTATTGTATTTTTTTTTACTATTTTAGCTAGTTTAGCCAATTTCTTTAAAAAAAATGATCATGCTCTACTTTAAATGGTTTGAATAGGACTAACAAACACATTTTACTTTCTAGCTAACCAGGCAATCACAATAAAAAAAACACTAGCTGACTAGTTTTACATTTTTTAACAGGTGTCAGTTGATTGTTTGTATATCACTGATGATTCAAACTGTTTTTTGCACATTAAACCTTTATCCAAGAGGTCCATGGTGAGGAATTTGGAGCCACAGCAGGTTCCACAGGACAGAACCGAGTTGTCTTGATGACAGTGGTGTGGTTTGGGTTTGACAAAAATAAAATTACAGACAGTTTTTCTGTTTTTGGAGTAAAATAAATATAAAATAACCATTCATTTGTTGTTTTTAAATATCTATTTTTAAAATGAAAAAGGAATAACTGTTGGTTTCTTGTTTTTCAATATAAAACAAATAAATTGTATGACCAAAAAGTACATGGACCATCGTACCAACTAATATATTTTCCCATTTTGTCTTTAATCTCATGCTCCTGCTTTACTTTACGTGTACTGTTCAGATATAGATGAATGCTCCCAAGGCTCGCACATGTGCCATTTCAACCAGCAGTGTATAAACACAGTGGGTACGTACCGCTGCCAGGCCAGGTGTGGCTCAGGGTTTAAGCCCAGCATCACAGGAACCAGTTGTGAAGGTAAATCACAACGAATCTGTTAAAATGCATCTTCTCTCATTTAACCAAACCATTCTGGCAAGTGTTTTACACAGAAAATACTGACATCCTGAGTGCCAAATTTGTCTTGCAGATGTGGATGAGTGCCAGGAGTCTACTATCTCTCCATGCCAGCATCAGTGTCTCAACACTCTGGGTTCCTTCCGCTGTATCTGCCACCCTGGATACCAGCTGTCAGGACATCGCTGCATCGGTCAGTCAGCTCACTCTTTTTACTTTTTAAAGGTTGCACTGGGTTTAAAAGTAGTCACAGGAAATTGTACTTGCTACGGTAGATTTATACAGTACTGTGGTAAATATTAAACTAGGCGAGCAAACATGTTGGACAGAATTTATGAGTAAGTGATAGTCAGCACTGTCTCCTTAAAATTATTATTTTAACAACCCAGCTGTAATGTTCTCACTTTCACAGACATCAACGAGTGCATGAGGAACGTATGTCCAGCTCACCAGCAGTGCCGCAACACAGACGGAGGGTACCAGTGTTTTGACAGTTGCCCAGCTGGAATGACCACAGGAGAGAACGGAGCCTGTGTGGGTCAGTGACTGTCGTACTCCACTTTCATCCACTTTCAATATTTAGTCTTTGTTCAATTGTGCATTGCAGGATACATAAAACTTTCCATTCTGCATGCACTACTGCAACAAACTCAAGAAAAAGGGAGGGTTTGGTTTACCCTAGCTAGTCAATGAGCTGATTTGTTCACACACTATAACCAATGAAAACTGCAGCAGTGCCACTACTAACCACTAACATTTTAAATGTTACACCACATTGACTTCTACAGGATTGTTAGGACACAAGACAAAGCTGCTGCCTGTCTTGCAAACTGATCTACTGGTAATTTAAACAAAACGTTACTTCATATTAATGCAAAGGTAAAATTCTGAAGAGGAAAAAAAATATACCCCTACCAGATAGTTTTTGGAACCAAATAATTTTTTCTAGCAGAACTCCTATTTTTGTAAATTACCTAATCTCTTTAAGTAAAACATCTTAGTTTTTAATAAATACGATTTTAAGCATTACAAGAAATATATAATTAATGTTAATATTAATGCAAATTTCTTTAGGAATTTCATTTTTATCATTATATCTTTTAGATATCGATGAGTGCCAGGATGGCAGCCACTTGTGTCGCTACTCTCAGATCTGTCAGAACACAGTGGGAGGATATGGTTGTGTTTGTCCCAGAGGGTACAGATCCCAGGGAGTGGGACTTCCATGTTTGGGTAGGTGATCAAATTAGTTTGTCTTATAGACCGTTTCAATATCCCGCTAAAAGGAACACATACACATGTAACCTTGAATTTCATTTTAACTTTCAGATGTCGACGAATGTCAGCAAACACCAAACCCCTGCGCTCACCAGTGCCGTAATGTGCCCGGCAGCTTCCGGTGCCTGTGCCCCCCGGGGACGGTGCTGCTTGGGGACGGACGCTCCTGCGCAGGGTTAGAGAGGGGGCAGACCTTCTTTAATGGGACTAGGGTCAGGACAAGACTCCGCCCACAGCTGGTGTCATCGCTCGGCAGGCCGATCCTCTCTCGTTCCAGCGGAGCGTCTCGGGTTACCCGACAGAGCTGTCCTGTGGGCTACACCAACAGAGACGGCGCGTGTGTCGGTGAGTTTTTAAATCCAAATTTATTTACAGCTTCGGAATATGTTCTCAGTATGTTGTTATGTTACTGCATTATTTTCCTGTCCAGATGTGGATGAGTGTTTGCTCAGGAAGCCATGTCAACATGAATGCAGAAACACCATTGGCAGTTTTAAGTGTCTGTGCCCCTCAGGATACCAGCTACTACCCAACGGCAGAAGCTGCAAAGGTAGAACTTTGTCTGTGAATAACACAACTTTAATCCTCTGTACAACTTACAGATATCTTTTTTCCCCTTTTTCTTTAACAATAGACATTGATGAGTGTGTCGAACAAGGAATTCAGTGTGAACACAACCAGATGTGCTTTAATACCAGAGGAGGGTATCAGTGTCTAGACACACCGTGTCCGGCAACCTACCAAAGTGGAAGAAGTCCTGGGTAAAACACATGACTTAAGTTTAATTATACAAAGTTTAAAGACATTAGTGAAGCATTAATTGATAAAACACTGCTTGTATTTTTGTGAAGTTGATTTTTTTCCCCTGCTCCACTCCAAAGGACGTGCTATAGGCACTGCTCCCAGGACTGTCCCACCGGAGGCTCTCCTCTGGTCCTGCAGTACAAGCTGCTCACACTTCCTTCTGGCATACCAGCTAACTACAACGTGATACGACTCTCTGCATTCTCAGAGTCAGGAGTCCTGCAAAAGCGTACATCTTTCACAATACTTGAGCAAGAACCAGTAACGGGTATGATAGGACGGGTGTTCGGCATCAAAGACGAGGCTGGCAGGGGGATAATCTTTACCCTGAGAGTTCTGGAGAGACCAGGACTTGTACGGCTCAAAGTGCAGGCCACCACCATCTCGTTACAGGGGCGTATTACATACCAGAGCATCTTCATCATCTATATCTCCATCTCAGAATACCCCTACTGATCTGACAGACTGCTTTACACAAGACTCAGTCCTTCAGTGGCCTTTGGATGCCTGTCCTCTACAAGACTAATCTGACTACACAAAGAAACTATGGCTTTTCACCTATTTGTGAGTAAATGTCTTAGTGGAAAACAGTACTGTAAAGATAGAGAGACCTTATTTTAATGTTGCCATCAGTGGGATCACTTCATTTGATTACAAAACTGAGCATCCAGTAGTAACATCTGCACTGATAAATTATCCATTTGCTTTTTAGGAAAAATAATGCCAAGTGTGCTTTTTTAATACATGTTGAAAAATGCAGCTTGTTAGAAATGTAATGGAAATCAAGCACTAAAATCCTTTAGTGTAGATCAAGAACTTTAACAGAAATACAGGCTTTTTGACCCAAATGTTTCACACTTAGGCTTTTTTTTTTTTTACATTTGATACAAATGCTGAATCTCTAATTTTGAGTTCTGCAGTTGGAATTAAAAGTAAATCTTTCCATAGCTATAAATTGTTTGTTCCTCCTCTTATTTATTTAAAGACATTTGGAATCACCACTGTTTAAACAAGCCTGTGTTAAAGGGGGATTTGAATTAACACGGATCTACGGGTTTTGTATTGGCATGAAATTCTTTTGTATTCTTTTATAACTTTTTTGTCAAATCAGTTGTCAAAAGGTGCTAAATTGAATGTATTTGTGTCATTGGTGCTGGTGTTTAAAATAAAACTAAAAACCTTTTATTTTTTCATAAAACTGTTAAGTTGGAACAAACTTGGTGTAAATGAGGATGGCTACAAACAACAAGTCTTTCTCCATTCAGTTATATTCAACACTGTAGTTAAGTGATAAATTGTGCTGTAAAATAAATAAAACTGAGAAGGAAGCCATCAAATGTCCAAAATGTTGAGAAAAGGTTTCATCCAAGATTAAGGAAATATGCTCCGTTACGTTATGAATTTTGTACAAATAAAATGGACAATACATTTCGTTTTTGTTCCTTGTTCTCTTTCTTTATTTTTCCTGTGCATCTTTCCACAGCCTAACATTTTGTAAACTCATCTCACAGCTGGTGATCAACTCTGATGTATTTATTAGCTAAAGTGGGAGAACATCTACAACTCATCGCCCCTCACCTAAGGGGAAAAATATCTGCTGTTTGAGTAATATCTGTGACATCTGATTTTAGCAGACCTCCAGTGGATTTAGAAAAATCTCTTTCTTACAGCATGTCTCTATTTGGGTAATTTATTTGGAAATATACAGAACAAAAATATACTTTAAGTGTCTAAGTGTGATGATGAGCCACCCTGTGGTTCAACAATATCTTTAGTAACAAGTCACAAAATGTTTACTAGAAGAATTTTAGTCTGACATAGACCTGGTTATATGTGGATTGCATTTAAATTTTCCGGACTCCTTCAGTATGTTAAAGTAATCCAGCAACAACCATGACAGTGGCCTAAGTAGTGCAAAGAGGTCTCTAAATCAAAACCCAAAACAAGCTTTGGTCCTTTGAAGTGGGCCTGACTGTAAATCTAGTGGAGCCAGGTCTAGTAGGACTTCAAGGAGGCAGGCCATTCGTTGCACATGGGTGAGCATCCCTCTTGCCACCCCAGCTTGAAATAGAACTGACCGTACTAAAACTGCTTAACATGAGGTGGACTACGGCCTTGTAGATCCAGCTGATAATATTTGACGTAGCACCCCAATGACTACTTGCAATTCGACAGCACTGATGTAGGCAAATTGCTGCCTTCTTATACGTTTTAGATAAACACCCAAAAATGTAACCGACTCTGACAGGGAGAGTTCTACACCCTCCAACTTTAGAGGTAACTCTTACTTGACCTCTTGTGAATAACAAGAATCAGTTCTGTCTTGTTTGGATTGAAATAAACTTCCTGCTCCCAGCACCATCTGGATACTGTGTTTAGTCCCGTCTGCATTAGGTTACAAACAGTACCCAAGCACTTTTGTGTGTAGAGTAAGAATCATAAATAAATGTGAACTAACAGTTGCTCCATCAAATGCAGTTTTAATAGGAGAAGTATGGAAATGTCATTCCTAAATGCATCTCAATGATAACGTGGAAAAATTGATGTAGTGATGGAACAACATACGGTTAGTGATTGATGTTTTTTCTGGCTCTAAAGTTGCACGGTTATGTTAGTGTTATGTTCAGCTGATGTAAAATACTGAAGAGGAAAAAAAAATCTTATATAACTGATTGATGCTCCCAGTACAGATTTGCTACTGCTTCATCTGCCAATTCACACAAAGAATTACCTCACTGATCGTCATCCCAGATTTTTAACTGTTCGACAGAACAAGCAAGAGAATTTTTTTTTTTTAATTAAAATAAAGAAGCATTCAAAAAGTTGAATCAAGGTCAAAGTGCAGTTGTCGGACATTTCAGACAGGTTCTATTTTTTCCTCATTTGTTTAAGTTTGCAGCTCTTTCAACACAAACGCAGCTGCCTTTTTGTCCAACCTTTTTGTTGGTTGACAGTTGAATAAATCTAATTTATTAACGTGGCAGTGGTTTCACCTACAGCTGTGATGTTGCTCATTTACAACTCTGCAGATAAATATTTGGTGGACGATGCAGCAGAGTTCAATTGGCTGATGAACTCCTGATAAACTCATGCAAAAAGAGAAGGAAATGCATATCATCTCACATGGTTAGGTGCAGAAACAAAATTAATGGTCAACCCCGATTGATGACCTTAATCATCCTGGAGCTAATGCCTAAAAAAAAGAAAACAAAATGAAAAATGAAATGAAGATTCAGAGTTGTTCACGATTCTCTTAATAGAATCAGCACCACAGAGATTTTACAGAAAACAAAACTTTACTTCTACAATCTAACCCAAAAAGGTGCATTAGTCTTCAGTATGCTTTGCAGACAGGAAATGTGCAGTGAGGTCATTTTTTTAAGTAATACCTCAGCTGCTCAGTAGATGGAGCCAAGTTAAGTTTCTTCATCTTTCATGTGATAAACCTTTATTTAGTTTCTCACATATCTTTCATACATGAAATCTAGTATTGGTTACAAAAGCAAACTTAAGATAAGAAAAACAAACTACCACCATTTATTTCTAGTAACACTTGAGGTTGTTGAATAAGACAAGGTTGAACTTTGCAACAGGGTTACACACAGCAGATTTTTGTTTTCATGAAAAAAACAAGGCAGACTAGAAAGGAAGGTGTGAAGTGGGAAAGAGTTGATGCTTTTGTGTTTCTGTGTCCCAATTCACGGTTTTCAGCCTGCCTAAATGGAGGCCCACATAAGCCACGCCCCTCACTGTTCAGGTAGGCTGCAGACAACAGCTGTGAAATTAGACGGTTTATTCTGATGATGTAGGTTTGCGTGACCAAGCCCTACCATGTTACCTTAGTGATACAACTTAAATTACATGCCTTCAGACTATTCACACATCTTTTCACTGGAGGAATAATTCAATTGAAAATGCTACACCTAAATAAATAAAACACATTTATAATTTAGGTTTAGCTCCAGTATCAGTACTTGTTTTATTCAACATCTTATTGCAGCATAAATTTCAGCTAAGTTGCTAAACATACATTTAAAAACTACACAGATTTGGTAAAAAAACAAAACAAAAAAACTCAGTTGTCTTTGTCTTCCTCTTTAGTTTGCTGACGGTACAAGGACTCCTGGGATGTCCTCGGCCAGGAAAGATAGTCAGATGCAGCTTTCATGTTCAGAGTTTTGTGGGCCGCATTCATTGACTGCATGAGAAGGAGCCCACGAATTGGAACAGCAGAAGTGATGACAAATGTGGACATCGAAGGACGCGACCCCGGGTTTTAGTATGATAACTTCCTTGTCAGGACCAGGGGGCTCATGTATAAAAGAGTTTAGTTGAAAAGCAAAGCTCTGGATTATCTGACTCTTCACCTATAGTCATGGTGTATAATGACCTAAAGAATGAAATTCTGGATACAAGCGACTAAAATGAGCTTCCTTCTTAGGGTGGCCTGGCTCAGTCTTATATATAAGGTGAAGAGCTTAGAGTTGCTGCTTGTCTGTATCAGTCTCAGGAGGTGATTCAAACATCTGATTAGGATTCTGACTTCTTAAAAGTTTTTGAGGCACACCGTACTGTGAGAAGACCCCAGGGCAGACCCAGAACTTGCTGGAGGAAATATACATTATGTCTGGCTTTGGAATGCAAACAACACTAGTTTTCACTACTGGACCTGTTGCCTTGTGACCTGACTACCCTCAGTACATATCTTTTGCTTCTTCCAGCTGTTCCCTCTTCAGGGGTTGCCACAAAAGTTATTCTCATCTATTTTGATAAACTCAATTCACACCTTAGCTCAAGACCCAATCTATCCATCCATCCATCCATCCATCCATCCATCCTTCAATCCATCAATCCATCCGTCCATCCATCCATCCATCCATCCATCCATCCTTCAATCCATCAATCCATCCATCCATCCATCCATCCATCCTTCAATCCATCAATCCATCCATCCATCCATCCATCCATCCATCCATCCATCCATCCA
>JARVGW010000750.1:21226625-21242214 GCA_031762495.1 Anablepsoides rubrolineatus
GATGTTGGTCATCTTTTCAACATGGATTAAAAACCAACCAATCATTAAACTGAATGGTTTTGATCAATAATTAAATGAGTAAAAGGTTGAGACGGCCATCTTATGTTGATAAATGACAGAATTGGAGCCTTCTGTGGTCAAACCCTAAAAGTGTTTTGAGTTGGTGTTGTGAACCAAAGCTTTTAGAACAATACGTGTAAGATTCACCGAGTTAAAGCCATTTTCTACTTTCATTTGGACGTGGCGGCCATCTTGAATTGGATTGACTCCAAACGTTAATCAGTTGTAGATGTACAATAAATCATTCATTTCTGTGAGCTTCAGTCAAATTTGTTTAGTGACATTTTAAGAACGCACACGCAGACACGGGCAAAAAAACATGCTCTCTCCTTTCTGCCTTTGGTGACAGGCGATAATAAATAAATCAAGTGACAGCAGAGCTTGTGTAAAAACACACTTCTATCAGTAAAACTGAATATCATATCAGTCCTGCTGGAATACAGAAGCTGACACGTGGAGGAGGTTAATAAAGTGTTTATACTGAGTCTTAAAAAGCTAAAGCATCCAGCTCCTGCAGTGGTCCCACCACTAAAAAATCCACTATGAAAACATCAAAGAATGCCAGAGGAATAAATGCTTTCCTCCTCATATGGCAGCAAACAGAGAGCAAACACACACACACACACACACACACATCTCTGAACCACTGTTTTCCAGTTCAGCCCTATAAGGACACATCGCTCTACGCACTTGTGGGGGCTTGAAGGAAAACGTGTGAATCTGTAGGAAGCAGGCAAGAAGCAGCTTCCCTCGTCTCCTTCTTACTAACTACATGAAAGCAGCGCAGGAAGAGCTGGTGGCAGAATAATAACACATTAACAGCTGTGGGATAATACCACAGAAGGAGCACAGTCTCATTCACAGGAACACTAACTACCACATCATGCAGCCCAATTATCATTAACGTGTATACCTGACACTTGTAACAGCAGTAATACTCTCCTGACAGGCGGAGGACACAAATACATATTGTGAACACGTAATATGGGAAATTAGGTATCATTAAATCCTCTTTGTGTGCTGCAAATCCTACTGCAAAGGGTTTAACCATTTATTTAGCAGCTGATAGATATGTACAAGTAAAATAATACACATTTGATTTAAACAATTAAATATATGTTTACATAAAACAAGACTCCCTGTGTTATTAACCCTAACTAACTAACTAGCCTACGGATAAAAAGCAGGTGAAGACACCAAATCTAAAACAAAACCACAAAATAAAAAATGGTCAGATTGCTGAATTACAAAACTAAAAAACAAAACATTTATTTTGCCACCACACACTTCTCGTGAGGCTCGGGGAACGTCACCGTGACAACAGGATGTGGGCAGAGGGACCCTTGATGATGACTGTGTGGGCAGGAGGAGGGATGAGAGGAAGGAGGGAGACACCGACATGGAGCGAGGCAGCGCAACTAATGATTCCATCAACAAAAACCCAGTAAATCTACTGCAATAAACTAATATTTTTAGTGCTCAGATAAAACCTTCTGAGACTCCGCTTTAAAAAAATCAAACTGTAAGCAAAATAGTTGGGCAAATACACCCAAAGGAGCTGAAAACAATAAGTCTGGAACTGAGAAGAACACAAGAGTTCTGGACTGTAATTAGACTGGAGCAGGATCAGGTTGTATCTTGCAGTCACTACATTAATTATTAGTTTGATATGTTTTACTATGAATGCAGTATTTCTTTTAAATCCACTGAAAACATTTACCCCTAAACTTACTATTATAGACTAAAAAGCAGACAGTAGAGCAAATAAATGTCCCATTTTGATTCCAAAACACTGACGAAACATCAGTGTACCAGAACAATAAAATATGGTTAAACCTTCTAATAGTAGTGTCAAAGTTAAACTTTCACTTGTATTTATAAATGAACCATTTTGTTTGGTACTAAAATCACAGCATTATATATCATCATTTTATAACATAATGTTCTCAATGCATGACAAGAGACTTTTATATGGTTTTATGGTTAAGGCAGGGGTTCCCAAAGTTGGGGTCAGGACCCAAGGTGTGGTCCTGAAAATATTTTCTCAATTAATTACACGAAAAAATGAGAACTAACAACTTTTTTTTTTTGCTTTTGTGGTTACAAAAGTGTAAGGAAAATAGTGTTTATCAACTAACAACAGCTGGGGGCTCAGGTCTCTGCTGCTGGTATTTTGTGGGTCAAAAGCTGAAAAGTTTGGAAATCACTACTTTTTTGTAGGGGTTTTTAAACTTTTTGTGTTGTGGTCCTTTTGAAATATATATATATATATATATATATTTTTATATAAAGATGATTGTTTGGAGTCGCTACCTGTCTTTGGGCTGAGGTTGCCAACTGGATCTGGCAGAACTTCACTGCTTGGTCCAAAGCTACATCTTCATCAACCTGAGAAAAAAGAGACAAAGAAAAGAGAAAGAAAACAAAGACATGAGGTCATAAGGTTTTGTTCTGATATATTCCACCCTGCCGACTAACAGGTCTATCTGGTTCTGTCTCGTGAGTTCTTCTGAGCTTCTGCGTGGAGCCGAGGCCTGCGTTAAGGCCCACCTCAGCTGCTGTTTGTGTGGGGGTGGATGAGCCACGCTGCAGCACAGCACTGCAGCCCTGACAGAGAGCTGGGTGGGTAAAGACAACTGCCAAGCTACCTGCAGGAGTCCGGCAACTCAGTGTGCCCGAGAGAGACCTCACAGTGTTTCGGGTTTTACCTTTCTAATTGTTGTTAAACAAGCTGAGTCAAACTTTCAGCGCATCGCAGTGTTAGGCTTTCATGTCTGCCTTCCTGTATAACTTCCTTGCCAAACCACACACAACTAAAGACTTCACACAATGTTTCTAGAAGACTAACTCCACTTAAACACTGCTTGATGATATTCAAACACAACTCCCTCTTACTCTCCACAGGTTAAACTGGATGAGCTTTAGTTTGGGTTCAGTCCCACATGTAGACGTTTGAGCTGTAAAACCATCTGACAGCAAGAAGTGACGATCTCAGCTCGTTCCTATTTGTTTACTGATCACAATCATCTTGTTTCAGACAGCAGGATTCCCCGTCTGTCAGCAAATGCCTTTGTTATAACGTAACCGCATTCCTTCGCCTAAAAGGATAGTTTAGATTTCTTGAAACAAGAAAGGTTATGAACAATTAATATATTATCTGCTGTACAATGCTCTTTGAACAATGTCAGTGTAGAAAAGCAGGAGTTAATTTAGACCTAAGTGACAAGCTAACAAAGCTAAGGCCAAAAACTACTTCTGTCTAGATCATATCATACATGTTTGCCCAATTGCTATTTTGAAAACATTTTTACTGTATTCAGTTTTGCATTACGTGGTTATCTGGGCAAAAACATTAAATAAATATCTGCCAGAAGGGCCTCAGGCTGCACTAGAACAGCTATAGCTAGCCCCACACAACTGCATGTAAATAATAGTAAAGCACAACGCTGACTGACTGTCATTAAATAGTGTTTGTATAAATTGCTAATAATTGGAGTTGTTTTAAAACAGCAGCAACCTTTGTTTTTGAAGCCCACTTAGCCTAGCCATTAGCTTGTTGGACTTTAAAAGGTCTTTTAAAAAGTTATAACAACAGGTAAGATATTAATTAACTAAGTCCACTTTTAAAAATATGAAATATCGCTTAAGTTTTAAACCATTTCTATGGTGTAGGTTGCTGCTTTTTTGTTTCTACTAGTTACGGAGATTTAGAATATCTTAATAATTCAAAGAGTAAAAAGGCCACTTGAGATCTCCAGCCAGCGCAGGGCAGATGTGACGAACACATCTGATGAGTCAGACTAAAGAAGGAGTCCAGAGAACCACCGGGGGTTTCTTGAAGATCAAAGAACTACGTTAATGTTACTAAAAGACGTTTTGATTACGTCCAAGAGCTCCAGTCCGAACACTTTATGAGCTGAAGCTCTGTGAAACTGAACAAGAGCTGTTTGCATGATGACGAACATCTGAACCTCTTTATTAGCAAACCTGAGCAGCCTCTTCTCTGAAAGACAAGAAATAGTCTGATGATGTTTTTTCATTCTACCAGCTTAAGAAGCGTGCTAAAAGGAAATAAATATAAGACTTCTAACAAATAATATAAATATAAAATATATATGTTAAAAAATACTGCTGGGCATTTGATTGAAAGTAACACTGAGCAGCTCAACACAAAACCATGAAGCATTTGCATTTTGTGCTTTTGGATAAACAGTAGCAGGAAGGTGTTTTTAAAAACTACCCAAACATTACCTGCATAAAATAATGATGTCACCATAAACCAGTTGACCTGCTTTTTTTAAATTCTTTGATGTATTTGCCCTTATTATTTCTACTAATCGTAAGGTTCCTGTGTGATTAGAAGAAACACGCTGGTTTGTTCTGGCTGCTTGTTGTTATGGAGAGTTTTTCTGCTGTCACTTACAGAGCAGAAAATATTTGCTTTAACACAAACTATTTGGGTCTAATTTAAAACAACATTGCTTTAACTCTGAACAAATGGTTAAAATAAAAATCGCTCAGATTATTCTGCAGTTGTTAACAGTTTAGTAGTTTAACATTTAAATAAACTTTTTTTCATTCTGTTGTTTTGTCTGGTAGTGACATCTGGCTAATGTTGACACCATGACAATGATGCAGCAGTTGAATGTAATCTGAGAGCCAACCACTGGCACTGAAATATTTGAAAAATGAACTAGCGATAACTGATTTATGATAACATCAAAAAATAAAAAGCCAAATTGACCTGAAAACAATCATTTGGGCCACATTTAGAGTCAGCTTTTCATTCTATGGATAAGAGCCAGAAGATGAGAGACAGGAAGTGAAATTTGAGTTATTGAGAGTAAAAACACAACCGCACATCCAGCTTTGTAGCACAGCTAGAAGACAAAAATGAGGGGAAGTCCCTAATTTTGTGTTACTAATTCTGTTAGCAGAGGGGTTTCCCAAAGCTAAAATATTTAAGGTGGACCTAAATAACATGTGAATGACTTTGCAAAAAGAAAATACCAAAGAGGGTACAAAGTGTTTTTCCTTTGGCTGCTGCCTCTGCAGGGGTTCCTGCAGCGAGTGAACTCACATTAAAGACTTGGCAAATGTTTTCAGCTGAATAGCAACCTGGACTCAAGCCTGCAGCCTCAGGTCTACAGCAGCACTGACCACCAAGCTAACACAGCTTAGTGTTGTACATGTCCACATTTCAGCCAAGTCATGCAAGTAACAGAAGATTGCTTTAAGAGCTTTACCTGTTTTATGAGCATGTAAGTCTCTGACATGATCTTCTCAATGCGCCCCAGGTCATAGGTCATGATTTTCTGGCCTTGCTGCCACACTCTGTAGGCGTCAAGCAGCAGGGTTTTTCCAGACTCCACATCCTCTAGAAGTTTCCTTTTCCTGTTTGGTTTTCGTAGTAACCCCTGATCAGTTCCACCGGCTGCCACTGTGACTTTTTGTGCCGAGACTTGAAGCTGCTGCTGCCTTGAACTGATGCTCAGCTCCTCTAGAGACAGCTCTGGGGTCCGGATGGTTTCAGTCACTTTCTGCTGGGATTCGGAGCTGCTCACGGGGGTCTCGATCTCTGTTTGGTTGCCCTGAGAATCTGTTGTGGTAGAGGACTTCCTGCACAGGCTAGTGTCTGTCTCCATGGGTTCCTCTGGCCCTGCTTTGTGCCCTTCATTCCCAGCAGTCTCCACCTTCCCAGGAAAGCCCTCCTGAACTTTACTCCCTTTATCTGTTGTCAGTGGTGTTTGGGTGAGCTGAACCTGGAAGGGTTCTCTAGGCCCGGAGTCCGAGACTCCCTCTGAGAGTCCGGGTTTTTTAGGCAGCGGATGTTTGCTGTCCTCAGAGCTGGGCCTGTTGGACGTGTCTGCTGTGGTCATCTCCCCCATGGAGGGTGCAGGCGCTTTGTGAAGCTGCTCCGACACCTGAAAGAAAACAGAACCTGTCAAAACACGAAGCAGGGGCATGCAGGACGTCTGCGGCGAAGCATTGTGGCTCCTTACCCTTGTGAGACTGTTCAGATTGTCCTCCAGGACTTTTACAGTTAGGAAGAATGCTCTCTTGGCCAGAACCTGGCGGTCGACATCCCGTAAATACTTCCTTCATGAAAGAAGAAGAGAGATGCCGTGAAGCAAACACACCATAAATAACAGAAACGAGTCATCTTACTGCAAGCCCTTACTTTCCCTGGTCAGGGTTTCTGTGCAGCATGAACGTGACTTTCAGTAGGGTATTGTGATCCTTAAGCTGAGACAGCACCTCCAGCAAGAGGACAACAGATCGGTTCATATGAGACGCAAAACTTCCCGGGCGATCAATCTCATCTACTGGAATACGCCAGATGCCCTGAGGAGGACAAGGAGGAAAAAAAACAAAACATTGTTATGTGCTACAATATCATTCCTCTTAGTGCTACTAGTACTGTTATCATTTATTACCAATGTGAATGTTGACAGTAATAAAAACCACTAATTCTGAGTTACACAAGATCACTTAAAAATAAAGGAGGCTAAATGGTCTCAGAAAGAAGATGCTAAAATATAATGGGGACAGTCTAGATTTTAAACTTGAAGCTTGTGTTTTCATGCTCTCTGCTGCAAAGGCGTGTGGAGTTTATGACATGTGGAAAGACCAACAACTGAAAGAAATGAAAAAAAAGGAAGTGTGGAAAGCAGGATGATTTAATTTGAGCACAGCGCTGAAAGAAGAAAGGCCTAATGAGGGGGTAGCAAGGCTGCGGCGGAGATCCTGTGGACTGGCTGCTCGTGTAGCAGGTGGGGAGGAGGATTTGGGTGGGGTGGGGGGGGTTCTCTTTGGGTGCACATGATAGGCAGCCTCATTAGCGTTAAGTTCTGTCCAAGGCATGTAACAGAGCAGCAGACAAGCTGCCAAAAACTACTGCCCTCGTTTGCAAAAGAACTGACGAGGGAGCTTCTGAGCACAGAGTCCACCTTTTTTAGCGAGCACATGTCCTCTCAGCAGGTGAAGCGAGACGAGGCGAGGTCCTCTGAAGTGACTGATGCGAGTACAGATGGTGGACCGGGCAGCATTCAGGCTCTAGTTAGAAAGCACGTGGCACAAAGCACAGCCACAGACTCAGAAAGTGTGTGAGGGACTGAAAACAAAGATGACTTTATCAGGATGGGAGAAAACACACGAGTCGGTTCCGTCTGCTGCTGGGGGGGGCCCTAACAGACTCCAGACTGTCAGATGACATTTTCAAAGCCAGTGGAGAGGAACATAAAGTCAGATCCTGAGGACAGACCTGCAGCCTGCTAACCGAGAAGGTGTCAGAACTGATCATCTAACACAAAAAGGCAGGAACACACAAAACACACCTTTTTTTTTTTTGCTGTCCTTTGAGAATTCCCAAGTTATTTCTGATCTGTCTGTTCAAATTTTTAAGAAAACTTATGGATTGAACTCATTTCAAAACCTGAAGTATACAGAAAAACGAGAAATATAAACCGATGGCAGTCTGATTAAAAAATTTAATATTGTTATAAGATTGAAACGAACAGAACTTGGCACGGTTTAAACTCTTCAATGTACAGATTATGAAAAGCCTCCAACCAGAGTGGGGAAAGCATGATGTGGGGGGTGGGCTGTGCTCACTTAGAAAGACATGAAGGAGAGTTGTTCTTCATCAGAAAAAAGGCCATCCAATGATGGCAAATCTCTTTAGGGGGAAGCAGAGCGGTGGCTTTACACAGATTATGCTGCAGCACAACGGCTAAAGCAGATTTGTAAGACTTTAACTGCAATAATTTAAAGCATCTTTTTCTCCCTTTTTTTAGTACGAGGCAGAAAACATAACCGCTGCTCAAAAAACTGGAGTGACAGCGTTGGCACAGATGTGACAAACACATCATCAAAGTGTCAAATTGAGAGGGAAAATAAGATGAATTTTAAGGTAAAACAATAAACTGTGGACATGCTGTTTCTTAAACTTTACAAATAAACACAAAGGCAAGTAAAGATAATGAGCATAAGGGGAAATTTTAAACCACAATGTTGAGTAATAGAAGAGAAACATTAGAAGAGAAATCCTTCTTTCTGCTTCATCTACATGTTCTAACACGTCTCTAACATGCCTTTAATGACAGGAGAGGCACAAACCAAACACCAAAACAGGAAAGTTGGGCTGTAAATGGGTTTTGTAGAAACCTGTAGTCAACTACAACATGTTACTTGTCACATATTTGTGCTTGTTTACAACTGCGACTTTAAAAAGGCAGAAATAATAAAAAAAAACAAGACTGGAGTTCAACATGCAGACATGATAGTACAAGCTCGAGAAAGGCATTTCCTCTAGCACTTCTGAATGTTTATAAGAATGAATTTGTTCCTAAATGTCAAAAGAAAAGAGAAAGCAACTCACCATCACCAAATAAAGCTACTCCACGGCGCCTGTGCTGGTATTGTTCAGGACAATTTCCTGCTCAGCAGCAGAACAAGCAGCCCTGGCAGAAGCCTCCACCCCGTGAAACACAGCTCACGATCTGAGAGCAAGAAGTGGTGAGCTGCGTTCGGGTGCTGGGGCTGAGAGAGCTGCTGGGGGGGAGCAGAGGGAAGCACAGCTGCACATGGCAGAAGAGGAACGGAAAGAGAGACTGGCAGCTGCCTGGGCAGGACGAGAAACAGCTCTGGAGTCAGGGCCTATGAGCTCAGTGTGCCTCTGACAAACAGGCTGACTCGCTCCTCTCCTGATTTCAAACCCTGCCATCTCAAAACAAAAACACCCACGCACTTCAGCTCCTCTCTACCCTGACCCCAGCTTGCTGGAGTTTTACCCCCCTCCCCTCTATATTTCTCTCCCACTATATGGAGCACACAGCCAATCGCTGTGCGTTTCCGACAGCCAATCGCAGCCTGGTGGGCAAAATCCCGCCCATTCGTGTACACCCACATAACCGAGAGAAACACAAACAGGGCAGTGACAGAGAGAGGGAGAGAAAGAGAGTAATGAGGGGGAACGAACAAAACACAGAGAAGAGTAGAGTGAAAAGAAAAAGAATAACGAACAAGGAGTGGGGTTGAGAGTGATCAACCTGTAAACTGAGCAACAGGAAAAGAACGAGAGAACATGAATTGGCTGAAAAAAATGAATTCAGTGCTTTCCCAGAACACAGAGAGGTACTGAGAAAGAACAGGAGTCTTAAAGCCTGACAGACAGAAGGCATCATGTTTGTATAAATCAAACCTACATTAGGCACGATTAGAGTGCAGAACGGTGTTGTGGGAAAAGACTGTTTTGCATACACACATATCCTCTGTCAGCCAGCAGCGCTCGCTCTGACAGCAACCCTCTCCTTTTCCTGTCTTTCAACTCTGCTTGTGTCTCTCCAGCTGGCCACCAATAAATACAAAACAAACACACCTTGTTCGTCCCTCTTCCTGTTGTCTGAGTGAAACAAGAAAAAAAAAACTGCTAAAAGATGATCAAACTCCAACAGTTACTGAGCAAATGAGGTCAACATAAAGCATATCGACTTAAAAATAAACTAGCAGGCAAATCCAAATGAAAACTTCCACAAAGTGCATTCACTGAATCAGTATGCCTCCTTAAAATAAAAAAAATAAAAAGGAATCTAAACGAGAGGTTTTCCCAGGCAAAGCTCCACCTACAGCACACTGTACAACTGAACACACAACTCTTTGAGTCATGCATCAAACCATACCAAGTAATGCAAGTGTAGCTTGTCTCCAGAAGACTGGGCTCCCCTAATATAACAAGACAACGTGGTCTACCTATAAGCACCTTCAACTGTTTGTTCCAATAAGCAAACTTCATGCGGGGGGTTGGGGGGGAAATGCCTGAAGATGTTGCAACAAGGACATACATTTCCTCTGGAGTGAATCTATGAGTGGGTGGAAGAATATGTAAGTAAGACGTAAGTAGGGCGGAGGAAGCACGAGGTAACGGTGAGCCTGAGGAAATGCACAGGGACTACTCTACAGAAATCCTCAACACCCAGAGGGTCTGCTATAACAGCACAGCATTATAGACATCACAGTTCCACATGACAATCTGCTACAAGGACTTGTTTGTCTTCAGATGTCTTCAAAGATGATTCAAAGGAAATATCAGAGCATCTAGATACATGTTGTATTATAATTCATAAACTATGTTTAATGTTTTGTTCAACAAACACAGTCCTGTAACAGAAACATGACTAAAAATGGTTTATTAGTTATGTAAAAGTACTAGTCGTAGAAATCACTAGTGTTCACAAGGACACTGTTAAATTATGCAACACAACTTCATTTGGACTTTTTACAGTAGTATTTAGGTTACGTTATCGAGGCTCCAGCCAAACCAAAAACCAAAGTAGGGCATCACGACCTAGATTTGGGAACACATTTCAGTGAAAAGGTTAAAGTGATCTGTTGGCAGAAAGCATCATTTTTGGGCAAATTCCATAAAACAAAAGTATTTTGTAGGGTTTTCACTGACTTACAAGTAAATTGTTCAAAACTGCCTGGGCTCACCTTCCTGACTTTACTGGCACATTAGTGCAGAAGCCCAGAAGAGACAAAACAACAACCTCAGAGCAGACCATTTCAATCTTTTACTGCCCGGGTACTTTGTAAACACTATTAAGAGTATGTTGCTGTGTATGTTGAGGTCCCATTACTCCTGTAGAAATCAAGCCTTTTAAGCCTTTTGAATTTTGAATACAGAAACCTCTTTTAGTACATTTATTTCATCTGGTTAAATGATGATTGTTAAAGCCAGTATCTCACTGGGCTCCAGCTATAGGAGACTAGTTGGTGACTCAAAACTGCAAGAAAATAGGTAAATTTTTCCTGCAGTGTTTGCGACCAAGCAAACAGCAAGCTGTGCGGTCACATTTAGTGCGGCTATTCAGAAAAAAATGCTATTTTTTTTGTTCACAGATTTGCAAAACTGTATTCTAGACCATGCGACTGAACCCGCTTTGTACCCACCTTGGCAGCCACCCCCATATTTATAATTATTCTCCTTGAGTACACTTTTGAAATGAAGATAGGCAGATTTGGACCATTTTATTTTTAAATAATAATTACTATTTTTCATCCGTGTGGTTAGACCAGGAACCTTGACTGTCTTCTGTCAAGAAGATCTCCTGTGCAGGAGTCAAAATCCACCTGTATCACTCTAAATGAGCTGGGTTGAAGACAACTCTGCAGCTCTTTTGAGTGAAAATTTGTCACAAATTTTGGAAAAAGCAGGTAAAATAGAGGGACGGATAGAAAAAACTGTGTCAAGGGAAAGCCTCTGTGACTTACAGAAAAAGGTTTAGCGAGTGTTTAAAGATAATTTGGAGATGAAAGCTGTTAGCAAACAAGTCTCCAACATGAGCAGCATGGTAATATTCTGGCATACAAGATGGTAATACCAGCCTCTCATCTTCAATTCTCTATCTCAGACAGTAGCGGAAATATCAAAAATACTTCTGCCTGAGTAACTGTAGTGCAAAATTTGTGGTTGCTTTGTGAAACTGTGCTTGCTTGAGCTGCTATGAATGTTTGAAACTAGAGTTGTTCAAAGGTAGCAGCATATCACTTTGGTCTTGGCCACACTTTGACCAACTCTTAGCTTGTCAAATCCAGTCAGAATCAAACCGTTTCTCCAAACTGATAATCTGGAGCGCCATCGACAGGAGGTGAGATAATAGTTACTCATAACGTTTCCACCAAAGAGTTAGAAACTTTAGATTAGTTTTAGAAACTTTCTAAGACTCAAGGAAGTTGGCATGTTTTATTCAAGTTAAGAAATATGTGTATTAATGAACGGTGGAGGCTGAGGGCCTGGTTCAAAGGGAACAGTAAAGCTCCAACAGTTGGTGCGCCACTGTGGCAGGTTTCCATCCAGAAGGGGCTCTGTGAGGACGCAGTGGGAGCCAGAGCACAACAGAGCTGTTCTCCAGCTCAGACCTGGCCCACATCATGTCCACAGTCTGTTCCCAGACGCCCTCTGAAATCAGCCTACAGATTCGGTTACATTAAAAACTGCAAACTCACCGGACAACTGAAAGACACTTTTTGGATACACAAAGTCACAGCGTCTTCATGATGCTAAAAGATGTGAATGAACTGAAACTTCTGAGCTACAATCTCCTACTCTGTTTCCTGATATAGACCTGTCCGTATCAAGTGAAGACACCTCTATGATTCAGGTAAATTAAACAGGATCCTATGAATGATAAGAGTAAATCCAGCTGCAGTAGGTCAGTCAATCACAGCTAACACACAGATCATTAGATACATTCCTCAGAGTTCACATTAGCAGATACCACACAGTTCAAATATCACAAAGACTTGTGTGATTTTTCATTTGTAATAAGAATAAAAGTAAAGAAGATCTATTTTTAGAGCCGATATATGCGCTTTAATAATAATAAATAAAGAAATAAAGAAACAGACAAATACAGAATTGATCAATACTCACCAAAAAAAGAAAAAAAAAAACTAAAAACAGCGCACTCTAACAGAGTGGAGCAACACAGTAGTTGTCTTAGCCTTGGCACATCGTTCCAGCCTTTGTTTGGAAAAAAACACACCTCTCCACTTTGACTGGCAGTAGATGCCTCTCTGAGGTGTTTGCTAAGAAGACAGTAGTAAACTACAACACTGCTTTGAATTGTTCAATTATGGCCCATCAGGGGAACAATACTACCAACGTCACTGCCTGTCAACAACCACCAGTGTTATATAAAAATACTTATAAAATAAGTATGGACTGAAGTTCATCACATTAGAGAATGAAACCACCCAGTGGCCTGATGTGTCATATCCTGACATAAACAGGAGACAATCCACACATTTTATTTTACTATTATAGATAACATTATTGTATAGCATGCCAACTGGAATCCTTCATTGTTGGTTAACCAATAGCCGAAGAGGTGCTTAATTATTTAGCCAAAAATAATAATGTTGAGGTTTAAAATTTTTTGTAACCAAGTAAAATCCAACTGTAGTCAAAGTATAATTAACTGATTATTTCTACTGAAGTGTTTTTAGTTTTAAGTAATAACTTGTGATCTGTGCCGGCAAAACAGGTTGAAATGATCACAGACTGCAGCGTAAAGTGAAAATATTGATTTTTGACATAATTCAGACTTATGTAAAACTGAGACGAACGTCTTTTTCCTGGCCGAGTACATACAGCAGTAGAAACATTACCTACTGTAAGTATTAATTTCATAGATTTCATAATAAAAATGACGTAGAACAGTGCCTTACCTGGAATATGTTATTTTGTAATTATGTTATTTATTTTTATTATTTTTTATACAGTTTAATCTTTAAAAACACCCAAATTTTCAAACAACTTTCTATTTTTTGTCAAACTGATATCATTTAAAAATCTTAAATCAGATCAGTTACTCAGTACTTAAGTAACCTTTTTACAAAATACTTTTTTACTGTTACTTGAGTAATTTCTTGGATGGCTAATTTTTACTTTTACCGGAGTAAAAAAAAAGTAGTGCTGCAACTTTTGGGTTTGTTCGTTTGACGTCACTGTAAAGCTCGGAGATTCTCCTTTTTAATTTAAATATAGGGCTGGGATTCCTAATGATATCATTAAAGAAATTAAAAATTAAAAGAGTTTTTAAACATTCTGTTAACAAAACTAATTTGTACCCAGCCAGGTCATAAATTGTCGAATTTCAACAAATATTATTTTGGAGCTTTTGAAATAGAGAATTTCAAAATAATAACAACAATGGAAAAATTTCCTCATTGTGATTCATTTTGCTAGTACGAGTCACATATAATAATATAAAACAGTTCATTATTTAATTTCTCTGCAGCTGGACAGAAGCCACAAAGCTTTCTTTTTATTGTTCCTCCCTGTCTGTTTGAAATTGTGATTGTGATAAATTACACAAAAATAATACACAAACTCTGAAGCATGACACTGCACTTTCTCGGTGCTTTAATCCATGCATTATTAATGCCAAAATGAAATATTCACCACACTGCCAAGACAGGAAAACCTGTATTGTGGTTGAATTTTAATTTCAATAAATTGAACCAGATTCACAAATCCTGGGAGTAAATATAAGGAATCTGCAAATTATAAGAAGAAAGAAAAAGCATTGATGAAAATACTATATAAAAATCAACTGCAAAAGATGAAGCATTACGCTGGTTGCTAGGCAACTGAGAAAGAAAAAAGTTTTGAAACTGAGTGAGCTTTTTAGATTGCATAGTGTGAAAATATTAAAACTGGTTCATAGTGCTCTATCTATCCATCCATCCATCTTTTTACTTTGCCTTTCTCCATTGAGCTTTATACTCACGGTACACAGCATCTGTATCTGTTGCCTCTCTGCAAGAAGGTTGCCAGATAGAAATTTATTGAAATTTATTATGAACATTTGTTTAACCTCAAAAGTACAGTTTTTAAATAAAATGTTGCTGAAACAGCAAGTTTCTCAGTGGATCTGCACTCGACAATGCAGCTTAGGTGGAGTAGTCGGACACAGCTCCCCTGTGCCTTCAACACAGAGCATCTTCAGAAGACAAGTAGATAAAATAAAATGTAAAAATCTGCATTGTTAGATACGTAGCGCGTATTTAACCTAGATCACTGTATTGTATGTTTCGATACAGATACATGTGTTGTTGCATCCCTACTTTCTGGGTAGAGTTTGCATGTTCTCTCTGTGAATGTGTGGGTTTTCTCCAGGCACTCGTTTCCTCCCACAGACTAAAAACATGACTGTTGTGCTAGGCTAACTTGTAGCTCTAAATTGTCCTTAGGTGTGAGTGAATGATTGTTTGTCTCTATGTGGCACTGTGATGGACTTGCAACCTGTTCAGGGTGTGCCTATCAAGAAAAGCCAGATGTAAAACCTGAGTTTAGTACGCTCGTCTGTCAGTCTGTCAATGTTTGTGCAGAGGCAGATCAGGTGAGTGGATGATCCCCGACATGTTTTAGTTCCAGGTATAAACAGGGACTGTGATAAACGTGTGTGTATGACAGAGACCAACTTGCAAACCATCCTATTGATGCAGCTAGAATAAATACATTTTAACTTTATGTTGGAAAATAAATTTGTTGTGTTGAGAATTGAATATTAATATTGTTTTGAATTAAAAGCCTTTTTTTCTGCAATATATGAGGCCTTTAAAGCTTGCTGGACTTTTCAGGACAAAAAAACCTTTTCATCTCTCACAGGACATTATTCAACCATCATGATTTTTTAAACAGAAAAATAAATAAAATAGCATTGTTTTCAATGCATCAGTGCATTTAATCACATCAAAAACTGAAAAGGGGTTATTCTGACTTCTATAATGTTTATCTCAGTGTTTATTTGTCAATACTGTGAGAGGTACTGTGCATCAGGAAAAATGAAGCCAACTCATTTATGCAGATCCTAGAATGGTCACACGAGGCTAGCTCTTACAGCAAACCTGCAAGTTTTTTTTATCAGGCTGGAACAACTTGCAGATTTTTTGGCCTTTGCAGCTAATTTCCATGCAACATTATCATATAACTCCTTTTGTTAAATCGTAATATGGCTTAAAG
>JARVGW010000750.1:21260538-21270582 GCA_031762495.1 Anablepsoides rubrolineatus
AATCCTTCGACCTTTTATCAGAAAAACCTTTAACCACATTCAATATTTCTTCTGTATTAGTCTTTTTAATAAAAAAACTATTTGTAACACCTTTCAAGGTATTCCCTGCATTATCATTTACATTGGGTATCTCAGCAGCCAATCTTGAGCCAACATTTACAAAATAATTATTGAATTCATTAACAATATTATTTTGATCATAAATGTCCTTGTCATCCTTTACAAAATATTGTGAAACACTTGTTTTTACCTTATTTTTCAAGACACCGTTCATTATTTGCCATGTTGCTTTCATGTCATTATGGTTTTTCTCTAGTAAATCACTGTAGTACTTCATCTTTTGCTTTCTAATAATCCATAATGTAGCTGAATGCCCACAATGTGGGCATTCAGCGGACACATCTGAAATAAGAATGAACATGAGAAAAACTAATGAGCCACACACATCTCACCTGTTTAATCACCTCTGGAGGGAGCTCATTTCGCCATTGTTTGAGCTGTCGAGAGGCAAACGAGTGCAGCGCGTACGATATGGTCCCGTACTCGATCCACAGGGACAGGTTGGAGCTATCTATTTCCAGGGCTCTCTTGAAGCAGTTGAGCACGGCCTGGGAGTGCTTCCATATGGGACCGTCACTTTTCAGCTCGTTGGAATTGAGCTTTTCCTGGATGCGACTGGCTCTAGCTAAAGCCATACCTGCCCAGGAGTCAAACCTAAGGGGAGATCACTCTACACTCAGAATACTTTCACAAAAAACAAAAAAAATTAAATTAAAAACAAGTCTATGTGCTAAAAACAAAGAGCATGTAGGCAGGTGCAGATGTGTAGTATAATACACATGTACCTGTTAGGACACACGCATATGTCATGCATGTAGAACTTGATGGCTTTGGACTGCTCCTTGTTCTTGAAATGATAATCAGCCAGCAGGTAGTAAATCTCATTAATGATTGGAGGTGGGGGGGCACTGTCCTCAGGAAGGCACGGGGCCTAAAAAAGGTCAAGATTAAATCAATAAAATGTATGATTCGCAATAACAAACCTGCAAATGAGTGAGATGGATTTACTTAATTATTGGTATAAAAAAATAGACAATCTAAAAAAAAACAACACTTTTGATTCTTCGCTGTCTGTTTTGGATGCCAAAGTTTAAACTGATGTGATCTGTTAGCACTCACAGGTTAGATGTGTGCAGGAATGTATGCATTTTCTTTTTTGTTTATAAATACCTATTGTAAAATAAGACCTTTTAGAGCTGTAATCAAAATGCTGTGATACTAATTAATATCTCCCAAAAGTTTCATTAAAATCTCTCTTCTGGTTTATGAGATATTTTGCTAACAGACTCTGATTTAATCGTCTGCTTATCATGGCGGCGATGGCTGATCCTCACACTCAGTGCGGTCTGTCTAACCTTTTCTGCCATGCCCTCGATGTAGGCCGCCACTTCATCCATAGTGAGGACGGGTATGTCACTTGCTGGGGCGATGGTGGAAAACCTCCTGAGCAGGTTGGCCAGTTCTGCGGACACTGTGCTCGTCTTATAGCTGTCGAACTCGGGCAGCGACTTGGGTTTGAAGTAGCGGAACATGAAGAGGGCGTCGCTCCACAGCAGCTCCACCTGTAAGACGCAGATCAGGTCCACAAAAATCATCAGCTCCAAAATCACTTCACAACAAAGATTATTGGACTTCTGTTGTCCTGTGATATGTCAAAATTACTCATAAACCTGGCAATATAAATGCAATGTCTCCCCCTGGTGTTTGAACACAAACATTACACAAATAAACAAAATGATTAGGATCAAATAGAAGCTTCCTGTTTCTATGAATTTTCAATTCACATAACAAATACTAAAGACAATAAAAGTTTGCACAAAAATAAAGCAGAGTCCTTATGTATGTGTGTAGTTAACATTTCTTCACCCGATTAAATGACATTTCACGACCTCGGTTTATTTCACTGACACCTACCGAGCATACCTCATCCATGAAACAGCACTGATGGATACGACAGCGTGTTTCTGCATCATCAGCAGTCTGCTCCTTGTCATGCACTCCTCTTACATAAGTTTGTCCATTTCACTGAGAAATACCAATGAGTCAAAGCTTTGAGCCACCTCTTCACTGTTTCACCGCCTCCTCATCGCTATCTGGCAATTATCTAAAAAAACAGCTCAG
Organism: Anablepsoides rubrolineatus; assembly: GCA_031762495.1. Lineage (NCBI taxonomy): Eukaryota > Metazoa > Chordata > Actinopteri > Cyprinodontiformes > Rivulidae > Anablepsoides > Anablepsoides rubrolineatus. The sequence continues at coordinate 21,262,720 of JARVGW010000750.1, forward strand.
CTACATGTGTTGTTTTGTTTTACAAATTTATTTAAATAACTCGCTGGATAAATGGGACAGATGAACTGGGGACGAACACGTAACTAAGGTACGACCTGCGGAGATGAGTGGTCCTCCAGGTAACGGGCCTTGCTCTTCTTACTGGGGTAGGCATATAAACAGAAAAAACATTGCTCCAAGGCCATTTCCAACTCTTCTTTATACGAATGAGAGTCAGTGTTGGTTATAGCAGCAAACTCTTTTTCCAAAACACCAATCTGCAAAAAACAAAAAGGGCACAAAAAAAGAGAAAATAGTTAACGTTATATTTTCCTTTTACATTTGGAAAACTAAACGTCTAACAGACAACTTACAAAGAACTTGAGGAGGGAGCCGTCTGAGCTGCAGCATATAGAACGACGGCCGAGATACTCGTGTGCTGTGTTCAAAATCATCAGGGAGGCGGGAAGCATGGAAGTGTCTGACTCGTCTGAAAAACAATCACACCTGAGGGTCACTGAAAAGGAAACAGCCTGGCAATGCACAAACGCTGAAAGAAAACAAAAAGTACAAACCTTCATCGTCATCTAAAGACATTTGCTGTCGAAACGTACAGCCAAAGGCAGCCTCCTCCTGTTTGATGATGCGATACAAGATAATCCAAGGAAGAACTGAGAAGAAATAAGGCTCCTTGGGATCATCTGAAGTACTCATGCTGAGGTCTATAAGCTGGAAAAACATAACAGTTTTTTTGCAATTAATCTTATTTCTGCTACGGTTTCAATGTATGCAATGCAGCCAGCGTCGCCATCCTGTCCCTTCAAACCTGAATCAGGTTGTTTGCTAGTCGAGCCATGCTAGAGAAGTGAGGGACGTTGCTGAGAAGCTGAGACTCCTTGGTGAAACAAACTTCGATGCCGTCCAGTAGCTTTCCGATGGTGCTGACCCACTCTTCCTTGCTCGGGGACGAGCCGTTTGGAGCAGAGTTCAGCTGCTGCAGGGCTTCATTCAGAGCCAGTTCGCTGCACTCTAAACACTGCTGGTGGTCCTGCAGCTTCAACAAGGAGTTCTAGGAGAGAGGGGTAAAACTCAGATCCTCACAGGTCACACACAAACATGTCTGATTTACGGTACTTCAAAAATCATCCTTTTCCACAGAAAAATTAGATAACCAAACATTTACAAGTCTCTCCCTATAGTTGAAGGAAAAACAAGAAAAACAAGGTCGCAGACAGTTTCTGTGTGGTTAAGAGAAAGGCTTTTCTGTTCTTTTCCAACCTGCAGTAGCATCAGCTGTGCTGGGCGCTCCGGTGCTGAGCTCACAAACTCCAGGGATTTGCTCCTGTTGCCATAATTAAGAGTTGGCTGAAGCAGCCGCACAACAGACTGAAAGTCTGCAGACTCAAAGAGACGCTGGATCTCCTCTAAAGACTGACAACGTTCCAGCGACTTCAATCGCTTATCAATCTGTTAAAGAATATAAAAGAGACCGTCAAAATAAAAGCCTAAAAACATAACATTTTCATTCTCTGAATTGTGGGACAGTACTTTGAAGATTTAACAACAAACAAGAAAATAATGATTTAAAAAAATATTTTTTTTACTGACCTCCTCCACAGAAATGGCTGCATCTACACGCAGGTTAGGCAGGTTGATTGTGTAATGTTTCCCATCAGGGGTTTTTGGTTTGCTCTGCAACAGGCCTGTACACACATCGTAGCTCTCAAGGGCCAATTCCATGTCTCCCTGTCAGAAGACAAGAAATACAGGCTTACAGGTCATATCAGGCTGAGCTGTATGAAAAGATCTCAGACAACAAAACCAGAAGATGTTAACTTTACCTGCAGAGCCAAGAATCGTGCTTTTAGCCAGTGGACGCGTACCATGACATCCAACCAGTCGTCCTCAAACAGATCTCTTTGGGAAGAACCGAGGGCTAGGATTAACTGATCACTCAGGAAGTGTTGTCCAGGGATCTCTGAGTCCGCTGCATCACTGCTCGGACCCCCTAAGCTTCTTCTCAGAGTAACTAGACAAGAAATAAACAGGTTACTTAAAGCCAAACTGTGTGGAAATTATGTTTTTGTTTTTTATTTAGTTGAGAATTTGCTTATGATTAGACACAGAATAACAAGCAGAACAACTCTAGACTGCATCTAGGGATTCTTAAAAGAGTGTGGCACAAAACTGAGCATACATCCAGGTTTTAATAAATTATTTTTATCAAACACGATGTCAGTGAGCACGCAGACTTACCAATCTTCCCTTTGTTGTGCAACCACTGTTCCAACTGCAGCTCCATGCAGGCCAAGCTCATTGCCAACATTTCCTGTAGACATAAAAAATATATATATATTAAAAGATCACATACAGGAGGTCAGGGTAGGTGCAAAACTAAAGGCACGCCAAAACAAAGTGCGTGTTGTGAGAGGTGAAAATGTGCACAGAAGAGGAGGCAAAAAACACCCATTAATTATTCTGTTATTATGTGGCAACACTGATGCTAGGCTTCAAACGAGACACAGCTCAACAACAGTTACATCCAAAATGATGAATACTCCTGGTTTGGATCAAAGAGGAAGTTGGTTTGCTCCTACATGGTGAAAAAAGAATGAGCAGCACAAACAACACTATCTGCCTCCGTTAATGTTGATCCCCTACTCACTCAAGAGCAGAAGACGTATTGACTGCAACCACCTGTAGGTTCCAAAAAATCACAGCAGAAAAGCAGAGCTTTCACCCAAAATTGGGCTTAAGATTAACTCTTTGTATGAGGTTATGCAAAATTTTGAACAGTTTTTTCAGTCGTGGCATATTAACTTGAATTTGCACAATGTCAAACAAAATAAGTTTTATTGAAATTTATTGATTCTGACTCAACTCTCCCTCTCGTTAGTCTTAAATAAAACATCCTTAAACCTCAAATGTCTCAGTCTGAATGAGATCAAATTATTCTTAAGCAGTTTTCCTTTAGTTTACCCGGATGTGTTGATTGCTGCAGTCTCTGAGAAGAGGGTTAGGCAGACCACAGCTGTGCTTCCTCCAGGTCTGATAGACCTCCAACACCACAACCGTCAGCCCTCGAGGCCACTCTTTCAGAAACCTCTGACCAACTGCTTTCAGGTAGCGCATCATCAGATCCAGTATACCCCCGTTGGTCATATTATTGAGCAAGAAGTTCTGGACATCCTGTTGCTCTAAAGAAGGGAAAGCAAACTTTGTTATCACGCCACATAATAAAGCGGTACTGTAAATACATAGAGAACAGATCACTCTTGTCAATTTAAAGGCCAAATGTGGCCCACCACAGAATTTTATGTGGCCTGCAAAAGCTTTAAATATGTATTATTGTCTTAAAATAAGCATATTCTGCTTTAAAACCAGCATTGACCATAAACTACATTTCTCATAATGCATGCTGATTATTTTATTTGAAAAATGACAACATCCCATCACCAGTTGGAGGTGCACAGGGTTCAGAAGGTGAATTTCACAGTGTAAAAACTTCATTTCACTGAATTTTCCACAGCTACTTTTGCTGCAGCCCAGTTGCACTCAGAAGTAGGAATTTCCCATTTACAAGTCGTAAATTTAAACTGGAACGCCCCTCCAGTGGGACTTTCCTGTCAGAAAGCTACTCACCACAACAGTGAGTGAAACTTTCTTACTTTTACTTTTAACAGTATTTCTGTACATTCTGTACATTTAGTCAGTCGTACTTCTCAGTATTAATAATAGAACTTGTTACAATGCTGTTTCTATGCAGGAAATACCACGTAGAAGCTCAGTTATTGTTTGCTAGAAGTGCTCAGCTGCAGAAATGAGACAAGGAATGTGATGTTTTCTGATTTGTCGCAGTTAAATACAAAACATTGAAGTAACTTACAACTGGCCCTTTAAGGGTCACCATAATGCTCATGTGGCTCTCAGTGAAAATCAGTTTGACACCCCTGGAACAGATGACATACCAGATTCCATGTATTCAACTGTGTCAAGTAGTAAACAACTCCCATGTAGAGGCTGAACATCTTCTTTCCCGTCACACTGTGTCTCGAGATTGCCCAGGCTCTCATCATCATTATCAGGATCAAACTTCTTCAGCCTAACACAAACAAGCAAATAGTGTTAGAAAAACAAGCCAAGCTTCAGATTGAAGCTTTGTGTGTTAGATTTAGTTCAAAATACCTAGGAGGTAGGTACTTAAAAAGCAGCTCCTGGAAGTCGATCTTCTCTTCCTTCTTGCATTTTGTGTTTCGAACGCGTGCTGAGCGACGCTTGGCCGTCTCCCCACTTTCCTCCACCACACGTTTCCTTTTCGGAGCTTTTTTCACTTTATCTGTCAAAGAAATCTCCATTCCCGTCACTGTAAACACAATACAATGTCAAAAACGTTAATAATCTTAGACTAACAGCAGTATTTTCAGTTTGCTCAAAGATTTCTTCAGATGAGGAAGACGAAAGCTTTGAACAACTAACCAGCTGGGGGAGTAGAAGTAGTGACCTCCACGGTGGTCTGGCTCGCTATAATTTGAGGTTGAGAAGCAGACGGAGGCAGCGCTGCAAACTCAGAAAAGGTTACAGGTGGCAGCGATGAACTGGGGCTGCTCAGCATAAAGGTCTGACCCATGCTGACCGGGCTGCTCAGTTGGGGGAGGTTCTGAAGGAAGTTGGGGTCACGGTACTCAGACAAGTCGATTCTGCAGCCCAGACTTGGTCGCGGTGGCTCACACGTGGTCTGATGTTTGTACATCGCAAGAAAACTTTCTCCTACATGCTTCCATCTAAAAATAAACAGAGGAGAGGCGTCTGATTCTCAGAAGAAATATTGTGGTGGAGGAAAAAAAAGACATTTTAATCTAAGTAGTTAATAACATATAAAATATTTCAGACACGTTTTGTTTCTGCTTTATTATAAAGTTAATACGAAAATATTAAAAGTAGAAGTTCAACAATTTAAATAAGAAAAGCGAAACACAAACTCACGAGAGGCAGCGGATCGGCTCAATCAGAACAAGGTCGGGTTTGGGTTCACGCTGAGAGAGCGCCTGCCTACGCCTCTTTATCTCCAGAGCCTCCTCCACAACAGATCTGCGCTCCTCTTCTTCCACTTCCACATAATGAATCGACATATCGCTGGAAATCAACCACACCGAACCCATGATTTACAGCCAGAGTACATTCTAAACACATGGAGCACCAAAATATGAGCTGGCTTCACCATTTTGTGAACATCTGCCTCGTATCATTCTTCAAACAGGGCTGTTCTTCGAAGATTTTTTCCTTCAACACCAGGCCTTTAGTGTAAAAGTGGTCCTTTTCGAGGGCTTTGGCTATAAAGTACAAACAGCCTGGAAAATGCAGATGAGAGTGAGATTTTTTTCAGCGCTACAGCCGTTACGGTTGATATGATGATATGTTACGCACATGTGTAGTCGCTGAGTGTGTACAGAATAGTTATGAGGTTGTCCAGGCATGGCCAGTGGTCCGGGTTGCAGTGCAATCCCTCCTCAAAAGCGTGACGAGCAAGAGGGATGCGCACCAACCGTACTGCCACCTGACCAATTTTATACCACAAGTTCACATCAGTGGAGTCCAACATGACTGCCTGAGAAGAGTTGGAAAAAAAATTCATACCCATTAAAATGATACACAAAGCTGCAACATTTCCAAAACGCACATTAAAAATAATTAGGAGGACATAATTGTTTTGTTTTTTTTTACCTCCAAATAAAACTCCATCGCAGTGTCCAAGTCGTCACGTGACGCAGACATGCTGGCCAAGTTTTTAAAAGTTGAATATTTCAACATGAGACCAGGATGTTTGAGACCAACTCTCTGATCCTGTGAGGGCATGGCCTGACGCAAAACAAAATGTATTAAATTAACATCAACAACACTGCTGTGCAAAAATTTTAAACATTGCAGGCAAAAAATCACTGGCACTGCTTTGGCTGTACGCAGTGAACAAGAACAGAGTGTGTATGTGTGTACTTGTTTCTATACAGAGTGAGGACCATTTGCGCCATAGTTACTATCAAAGTGAGGTCTTTGATGTAAAAGGTCTTTCAGGACCTCTTCAGGGTCCTCACTTTCTTTGCAGCTCTGCTGTGCTTTACTAGTTAGGTTTAGAGGTATGGCGTAAATTAAATTTTGGTTCAGGTTACGCTTAGGTATAGACCAGGTTAGTTTTAGGGAAAATGTCTGGGTTAGGCATAAATACATTTACAAAAATGAATGGAAGTCAATACAAAGTTCTCAGTATGATGCAAAAACAAGGATGTGTGTGAGTGTGTGTTGGTTTAAATACAGAAACTGAAAGTCTCTCTCACGAAGATCACTACTGAATTCATGAATAAATTATTTGTCTGAAAGATTATTTTAATGTGTTTGCAATATTAACTTCTTATTTATCCAATTTTTGTTTATAATGTAAAACAGATTAGAGTTAGAGTTATATTGTCAAATATAGGCATTACATGCCTACTGGCTTATAACTTAATAATATTGAAAACTGACAAAGACTGAAAAACTCAAAGTCTTAGTGTGGACTGCAGTGAACCTTTTCAAATTCACATTTCAGAGTTTGCAGCCTCAATCAGTTTTCCTTTAGAACCCTCATGGGGATTACCTCCGTCACTTATTCATGTTTTTTATTTGTGACAATATATATTTTGACCTTTGCTGTGCAGTCGTTATTTTTATCATCATCATCATCATTATTTCACTGCAAACTAAGCTAATTCATCGTCATCACGTCTGAGCCCAACCTCTACCTGGACTATTTCTTTCCAACATGCCCACACAGCAATAAAACGGATCAAGGTAAGCTATCAGTGGGGAAACATGGATACTTTTTGTGCTTCATGGAGACTTGGCTGTGTGAGCTTGTACTGGACTTTGTGCTGCAGTTTTCAGGCCTCCAGCTCATCAGAGAGAATTGCGCCACAGAGCTGTCCAGCAAAGTGAAAAGTGGACACAGTCTCAGACCAGATCCTGTGTGTGAAGCAGATTAACCTGGTCTCCCTAATTCTTCTCCTATGCAATTTATTTCATCTGTAAATTACCACGTTGCACCGGGACCCCAAAGCAAATCCCTTGTATGTGCAAATGTTCTTGGCAAAAGTAGCTGTGTAAGTATAACTTGTTTAACAACAATATTAGATCTATAGACTCTAATGCATATTGTTTTACCTCTTTGAGCAGTGGAGTTTTGAGAAGCTCATGATAAGCCTTGGAAGACTCTTCAAACTTGTCGTGTTTTTGAAGATCCAGAGCTTTGTGATATAAAGCAAAGGCCTCAGCTTCCTACAGTGAGAAACACAAACAAAGGCAAAATGTGAATTCCATGCATCATGTCAGCAGAGGCTGTTTAAATGTCATTAATCATCTGTATAGTCTGTACTTGGGCCTCCTTTGTCCGACTCTTGGTACTTCTAAATGGGTCCTGAGATTCATCTGCAGCGGCCGAAGCAGCATTTAGAGCTGCGATTCGAATCTGGAAAGATTAACAAAAGAGAAAGTGTAAAAGAACAAAAAAATAAAGATACACATGCTGTATTTAAACATAGACCCGAAGGCTAGTGAAACCAAAAATCTTACCATTTTAATATTTGGAAAGCAGATATTTCACCTTTGAGGATATCAGTTTCTGCCTGGTTCTGCTGAGAAAAAACAAATTGGAGCAAAGACCATTTAAGTCAGGATTCTTCAAAAGACGTTTTGCTTATTTATATCACACAATAATTCAATGCATAGCAAATACTTCTAGTAATGTTATTTACTCCATTTACATGGGCATTTATAGGACTTAGTTATCAAGCTCCTCTCTTGTGGAACCAACTTCCAGTTTCTGTCCGTGAGGCTGACACTCTGTCTACTTTTAAG
>JARVGW010000750.1:21280660-21291625 GCA_031762495.1 Anablepsoides rubrolineatus
TATCTATCCATCCATCCATCCATCCATCCATCCATCCATCCATCCATCCATCCATCCATCCATCCATCCATCCATCCTGTGGTTTTGACTCCCTGCAGTATAGAAATATTATATCTCCTGTGGGATTTATGAAAGTCTCTGAATGTTCCTTAGATAATTTCTCTAATGTCTTCAAAACATTTCTGAGCTCCAGGTGCCTGAACCCGACCGGATTTCAAATAATTCAATTTTCCTCCTCCCGGCGCGCGCGCCCGAGCCCCTTTTGTCCGCGCGTCCCTGCGCGCGTGCACGCGAGCCGCGGAGAAGTTATTATGTAAGATGTTCCCAATCACAACCCAGCAGCCTGTGAGGCGGCGGCGGCTTTAAGAGATATCTCCCGGACACACGGCTTCATCTTCGAGCCCTCCCGCGCTAAAAGTGGCGCAACTGATGCCCAACAGTGACGGAAGTCCCAGAAGAAAGAAGATTTCGGTAAGAAACGGCGGCTCATTTCACACACACAAAAATGATAATTAAACCTAATTTACTGCGGAGCCTTCTGGGCATTTTTAAAACATTTGTTTTATCCCGTGCCACAGCAAAGCTCTAATGACTGGAATATTTCACTGAATAGGTGCTGACTTTAATAACGACTTATCTACTTATAGCACTTTATTTTCTTCTTTTTTTTTTTGCCTCTGGGCACAGTTCTCCACATAATGAATTTATAGCTCTTCTTAGTGGCTATTCTTTCGGTTCTGATGTGAAAATGTTGGGTCTCCAGGTGTCTCTCCTACCTGCCCTGATTATTCTCTTATTGATGATCAATGTGTTTGTTTTGTGTCCCATACAGAACATTTTTCCAGAAAAAAAAATGTTTATGAACTAAACTTAGACCATTGACCATTTTTTATGTGTAAATTGCAAACATGCAAGATCATTTTTACCAGAATGACCTCTCCTGTCAGTTTTCAGTGATTGCTTTGAGTACATTTCCCTGCTAACACTGCTGCTCTTGCCAGCAGACACATCTCTGCATCACTGGAGGTGTCCAAATCCTGCCACGGTTTATCAGCATCAAGGCTGTAGCACAAGAGCAAAGGCGCATCAGGAGAAATTCTGCCAAATTAAAAGGTCCAGAAGAAAAGACTTCATTCTGTCGAGGAGTTTAAATGTTTCTCTGTTTGTAGCAGCTTTTCTATTTTTGTTTGAAACACTCTGGCTAATTACCGGAGACAATGCAACCCATCCTAATAGGTCATTACTGCTCATAAACAAGACGGCCACAAGCAATTAATGCTCCACCTGTCAACATTTATCATTGTTAAGGAGTCTTCTGTTAAACATGATGAATGCCTACAGATGTAATACTGTTTGCATAGCTGCGTTGGAAAACTAATTTCTGAGGAACTGAGCCGAGGGCGAGCCATATCGCTTAATCAGTGTGGTTTCATGCTGAAATATGCACGCAAAAAAAAAAACATCCTCTCGTTCTATTTAGACCCTCTTGGTCTGGGTGTAATGAAATTGTATTTCTGTAATGTTTTTCCGGTACATTAATTTGTACAGTTGGTAGGACCTTGGGAGCTGCTGGGAGCTGCTGGGCAGGATCAGCAACGACGAGCGGCGCCCTTTATGGACAGAAACAGAATCAATTTCTGCTGTCAAAAGAGAAGAAAACAGTTAGAGGGGATGATTGTCTCCAAAAGAGCAGTCATTATCCCCCGTTATTGTGATGGAAATTTAAATCAGCAGGCTATTATAGCATTACTGCAAAAAATCTGGATCTTTGCTGTTTCCTTGATGATCCTCCACCAGTGCGTCAGTTATTTTTATTGTCTTACAGCCTCATATCTGCAAACCAACACCATTTATTCCCCTCTCATAAGTTTCTGTCGCTCTGAAATTGAATCAACCACAGTGTGCACAAAGCAGTATTTATTAAGAAGCAGCATAAAGACACTTGTCAGACAATATTCAAACACAGCAACATTAACTCCGATTTTTCAGCTTTTTTCAAGTGGACTTTGGTGTAAAAGTTATGCACAACTGGAGCAAATACATTTTCTGTGAAAAGGTAGTGAGGTTGTCAAGTGATGATTGACTTTGCTAAATGAGCTAAAACTAAGTTAAAATTATAGCAAGCAGAACAGAGGGTGAAATAGGCAAACACAAGATAAAAGCAGCTAAAAACTAAATCAGTGGAGCTGGAAGCTAAAAACAGAAATAATGTAGCTAAATGCTATAGGAGGAGCAGATGAGTGGTAAAAATGAGCAAAATAGAAGCTTAAAGGGGGACATATGCAAATTTCATTTTTTAAAATTGTCAAATACATTTTATTGTGAACTTGGAGCCTCTAGAAGTGAAGAAAAGCTGAATTTAGTTTTTCCTGCTGCTTCGTAAAAACCTTAAAATTCTGTTTGCGTCAAAATTTTCAATTAAACTTTCTCAATTTTCTGATTTAATATATCACATTATTAATAATTATTATGTGACAGAACTGCCAAATAAGATCTGTACTTACCAGCAACAATGGTCATTTTCATTCTCAGACTCTGACTCCAACATGTAAGGCTGCATGAACAAGTCTTCTGTTGTTGACATCTTTTAATTGATGTGTAAATAAAACATTTCTGTGCAGCTATATAGTCATAAACCCCTCAATCAAGGTACAAAGGACCACGCTTGATGCTGGAGGGGGGCGGGGTGTGAAGCACCTTGTTTCGATTTAAAGAGACAGCCTCAAAACGAGTTGATCTGAGAGACACCTCAGTATAAGAGGGGCTTACAATAAGGAGGATTTCAGTCCAAATTGCATTGCAGTTCTACTTTATATATATCCCAAATGAATGATTTCAACATGAAAAAGGATTTAAAAGCATGATTTATCTACTTTAAATTAGCAAAACAGTAACTAAATTAGGCAAATCAGTAGTTAATTTGAACAAAACAAATGCTTAAGTTAGCAAAGCTGTAGCTAACAGTAGCAAAAAATATACTAATGTTAAGATTCATAAAAGAGTAGCTAAAACAATCAAGTCCTGCTAAAACAAACAGAATAAGTAGCAAAACAGTAATTATTTGTAGCAAAGGCCAAATGATCAAAATGGCCAAAATATCTCTTTTAATTTCTACTTGCAGCGACAGAAACTGTTATTCTTATTTAAAATAAACAAAGAGGAAGTTCTAAATCAGCATCTAGAGACTTAATTATAATTTTCTAGAAAGTTTAGGAAACTGATTACTTTAATAAATTCACTTCTTTGACACAGACTGAGAAATAACTTTTATTTTTTATTTTTTAGGCTACAAATGAAGACTGCCACAAACACAGCCTAGGATTATGGATCATGGAGAACTGAATGATGCAAAGATTATTAATGAAGTAATTACTGCAGGTGTGAGGAAGTGAATTAAATTAGTCTCCTGGCTGTAAGCCGAGAAAAACCACCATGGAGCTGCAGCACAACACCAATCACAACCAAGCCTTGTGGAAGGAGTTACCGTTAGATTTCAGTGAGGACTGCTCACTCTCTGTAAGTGGCACAACCTTCCTCATCATTGCGTACAGCACGGTTATGGCTGTGGGCCTCATTGGGAACTCCTGTCTGGTGTTCGTCATCACACGATACAAGGAGATGCAAAATGTTACCAACATCTTCATCGTCAACCTGTCCTGTTCAGACATTTTAATGTGCATCATATGCCTGCCAGTCACCATCATTTACACCCTGATGGACCAATGGATCCTTGGCGAGACTCTGTGTAAGCTCACACCATTCATCCAGTGCATTTCTGTTACCGTCTCCATCTTCTCCCTTGTCCTCATCGCCATGGAGCGCTACCAGCTCATTGTCCACCCGACCGGCTGGAAACCTTTGGTACGGCAGTCCTACTCGGCGGTGGCCGTCACCTGGATCATGGCCGGTCTAATCTCTGTGCCTTTTCTCCAGTACAGCGTACTTGCATTGCCTTTCCAGAACCTGAGCCTCCCCCTTCCAGTCGGCGACCACTTTGTCTGCATGGAGATGTGGCCGTCTATTCAGAAGCGGCTTGCTTACACCACCTCCCTGCTCGTCTTCCAGTACTTCCTCCCCCTCGCTCTGATCATGGTCTGCTACTTGCACATATACATGCGCCTTAAGAGGAGGAAGGACATGGTGGAGCGAGGCAGGAACGCTTCTCAAAAGAAGAACAAGGGCTCCTCGAGGATCAACGTCATGCTCGTCGCAATCGTGGTGGCGTTTGCCATCTCCTGGCTCCCTCTCAACGTCTTCAACACGGTGTTCGACTGGAACCACAAGGCCATCCCGTCCTGTGGCCATGACGTCATCTTTTCATTCTGCCACCTCACGGCTATGACCTCTACGTGCGTCAACCCTATCATCTACGGCTTCCTCAACAGTAACTTCCAGAAGCAGCTCAAGTCCACCATGTTACGCTGCCGCTGTTGGACGGCAGTGGACAGGTACGAGAGCGTCCCGCTCTCTACTGTCAGCACAGAAGTCACCAAGGGGTCAGTCCTAAGTAACGGATCAATCACTGTCAATTCATAAATCCAAGGTACAGCTAAGAGACAATGGAAGTACTGCGGCCCCCTCAGCCAACATTGTGTCATCATTTAGAGATTATTTTGGTTTTCTTGAATGCAAACAGACATTTGCAAAGCTCAAAACCCCACAATAACCCTGCAGGAAGACCAGCTGTGGACATTTACCTACTCGGTACAATGTTACTGATTTAGCTCGAGCTCACACTTAAGAGGAAGCAGATAAAGATATGAGGGTGCAAAGGTCAGACACGTTTTAACTATTGTTGGACAACTGGGGACACTTTACATGTGCACGTTTGGAGACGTATCCTGTACAGACCATCGTCTCATAAAAACAGAGACAGCCTTTAACCTGTTGAATGAGTGTCATGTTTTCTTTGTGAAGCTCTTAAATCTATTTGAATGTCCTGATCACATAAACATCTATTCATCAATTCTTATCAGAGGCTTTTGACACTTTTACCTGCTGACAAAGTGGTGAAACATCAGAGAGGACCGGAGAAAACAAAGCAGACGTTCTTTTTTTTTCTATTGAGCTGTTTTATGTTGATGTAATTGGTGATGATAATATGGGATTGTAGATTGTGATGTGTTAATGATTATCAACTGAGAAGCTTATCTCTCGGCTGAAGGAGCCAGTATTAGTGCATTTGATGCGTCTCTAAGCGCTCATTTATTCGATTTACTGGAAGTGTCTTATGCTTTTTTTTTCTTGCTGAATAGCACCGTCGCTGTAACGGTCCGTTACACACGACCCTGGTAAGAGCTGCACTCATCTGCTGCCAGCCCAGTTCTGAACTCCTTTATGTACATACAAGTGTGGGATAGTGTTTCTCATAAAATGTGCCCAACAACAATCATATATCCTCTGCAATAAAGCAAAATATAAGTGACAATGAAGGACTTTGTCAAAACAGGTTTTCTCTGCTGTAAACGCCACATGACACAGAGTTTATGGCATGATCTTAAATAAAGAGCACTTCTGGCATTATAAGTAACTAAGTAACTTGCTGTTAGTCACTTTGTGCTTACTTAATTAAACGATTTCAAATACTTTATCTATAATTGGTAGCACCTGTGGTGTAATATTTGGGATCCATTATTATTTGACTTTCATTTCTCTTGTGTTGTTTTTAGGGGCGGGAGATTCTGATTTCAGCTCCTATTTGTCCATTAAAAGCCACACCATGTTTAAATACACCCGTATGACACAATCTCGTGTTTCTTGCAGAACTGAACCATCAAATTTGAGTCATTTTATCCATCTTTATGTTTTTGTAATACAAATCTATTTTAAAATAATTGTTAGAATTTAAAACATTGCAACTCATCAAATCAAAGCTGGCTGAAGACTTTTGATCTTTAATATATTACAAAAAACACATAATATATATATATATATTTCTTAGACATTTAATTTAAACTGCAAAACTTTTTATATAAATATATATATATATATATATAACATTTGCAGGCAATTTCCACAAAGCTATATTTAAAATGTCAAAACTGATTACATTGCTTTAAAGACCAGCTGTTCTAAAATGAAGAATCCCTCTGCAATGTTTATCCTTTCAAAAATATAGCTCTGACATGTTCACACAGGAGCTAATTACCATCTGTGAACTATTGTGAACAGCAGGGTTTGAAAAGGGAAAGATTCTCTTCCTGATATGAATATTTAAAGATATTTCTGAAGTCAAGCTCTGTCTGTGTGCATTATTTAGAGGGATGTCTGGGTGACATTTTTCAACTTGGTTGTAGACTTGAAAACATTAGTGACTGTTTTAGAGCCGTAGATGGTGAACTGCATGGTATGGGGAAACACAACAAAAACCATATTTTACTGCTTATCTGGAGTCAGGTCATGGAGGCAACAGGTCCAGGAGAGAAACCCAGACATCCCTCTCTCAGCTCCTCCTGGGGGACCCTGAGGCATTTTTAGACCAGAGAGGATATAAATTCTTTCCAGTGAGTTCTGGGTCTCTTAACGATGGGACACGCAAAACCTCCAAAAAGACGCGTCCATGGCGAACCACCTCAACTGACATTGTACTCACCTTATCTCTTAGACTGAGCTTGTATCAAGGATCTCCTTCTTTCTTTTTAATTCATGATCCACGCCTCATTGAGGGTTGGAAGGTGGACAGACTCGTAGTTTAGCCCATAATTATTTTTTTCACCACAAATTAACGCCCTCATAACTGAAAATGAGGCCCCAGTCCATCGATCCCATCCTACCATCACTCACCCAGATATCTGAAAATATCCAACCCAACATGGAGAAGGCATTCTACTGTTTCCAGTCGAGAACCATGGCCTCAGACGTAGAGGAGCTGACAGCTGTGAGCACTCTGGTGCACTCTGAAGGTCTTGGCCTGAAGACGCCAACAGAACCACATCATCCTCATAAAGCAGAGACCCTGTAGTTCCCAAACCAGACACATTCCTCTCCATGACTGCACTTTGAGCTGTTGTCCATTACTGTAACACCACGAACAGGATCAGAGACAAGGGACAGTCCTGGTGGAGTCCAACCTGCACTGAGAACAAACTTGACTTTGTGCCAAGAAATCAGATACAGCTTATAATAATATTAATAATAATGGTACACATGGGTGATTTGGATTCATTCGGATATTTCTTAGACATTTAATTTAAACTGCAAAACTTTTTTTTAATATAGCACCTTAATTAAAAAAACAGATTGAGCTAAAAGCCTGGCTGGATAAAAAATGTCTTTAGATGGTTTTTTAAAATCATCAGTGGAGTCTGTGCAGTGAAGGGACAGTGGGAGAGTGTTCCAGTGCCTCGGGGCAACCGCCTGAAATGCTCAAGCTCTACAGGAGGTCCATTATATTCGGGGTCCTGGTCGCGAAATACCCTAAAGATTAAGACCAACATTTTCAAATTATAAATTACTCCTCAAGTTCACAGGGAGGCTAGAACTTGATTTATGTGTTCTCCTCTGTTGGTCTTACTTAATAACCTCGCTGCAGCTTTCTGCACAGACTGAAGATAAGCAAAGAGGATTTTGTTTAAAACAAGTAAACAGACATTTACAATCATTAAAACAAGAGATAGAGACTTTAAGAGGTCCAAACAGTCCTTAAAATCTTAAATGGTTTTATACAGGCTCTAAATTGCAAAAAGTAGTTTACTGTGTTACACGTTTTATTGACTTGTCCAAAGTATTTGACATAGTTGATCACATCTACTGATAAATATCCTAGAACACATTGGTTTTGCAAAACATTTTTCTGGTTCGCAAACATTTTGACCAACAGAACACAATGTGTTCAGGTGGCAGAGTCCACCTCTTCCTTCTTGGATGTTGTCGAAGGTTCAGTTTTGGGACTTTATGTGACATTTGTATTGTGAAAAATAAAATCAGTAGTGGAAATAAAGTGTACAGAAGTATTGATCTCATCACGCTAGTACTGATCCAATACCGATGCTCAGGTTGATGGTATCCATAATATTGATGGATCAACCCCCCCAAAAAAGATGCAGCCTGATTGAACGAATTTTATCCTCAGGAGCCATAATAAGAGTTTCAGCCAAGTTTGCTTTTACTAATAGATAGTTGTTGTACAGTCACAGTTTGATTTTAGATGGAAGTTCAAATAGTTTGTAGATCTCAGAGGTTTGAACTGAATAATACAATTGTATGTCATCAGCATACAGACAAAATGACACGATGTTTCAGGATATCCCCCAAGGATATACATACAATAAATAAAAAGAAAAAGGAATAGACTCAAAACAGCATCTCGAGGTACCCCAAAAGACAGTTGTGCTTCATTAGAGTAAAACTGATTCATAAAAACAGTGAAAGATCTTTCTGATAAATAGGATGTGAAACAGTTTAACACAGCACCAAAAATACTGAATGTATCAAAGGCTGGGGTAAAACCCAATGAAACCAGTACAGTGTTTAGAGTTGGCTGCCATCACTTGAAAGTTTTGATAATGTCGTCTCTGTGGGGTGCAATTTGGGAAAACCAGATTGAAAAGTGTTTATGAAGTCATTTCCCTCTAAAAAATAAAGTGATTCATTTGTTCTGCTACAACAGAACTATGGTGGACTGGAAGTTTCCTGTCCACAATATTTTGAAAAATCTAATCAATATAGAGAAAAGGGCATCTTGTAAGTAGAGATCGACCGATGAAGGCCGATACCAATCAGTCTAACCAATACGCCGATATGTGGAGCCGATTTTTTTGGCTGGATAAAAATAAGAATAATAACAAATGTTACACAGGTCTCAATTTAAACAAACATAAAGAAAGAAACATTTATTAACTGAGGCTGAGTGAAGTACTGCCACACATGATTTCTTCTTTCAGCCCTTTCTTTAAAAATTTAAAAATAAATTAATGATTCATGTTATATCTAGTGCTAAATATTCTGTTTTCATTTGTATATTAATCAGATTAATATACCTTTTTTTTACATAAAATACACAGCCGAGCAGGCAGGGAGGGGATGAAAGTGAAAGTAAAAATGACACCTAACAAACAGCTGTTCTCTACCCCTCATATTCTGACACAGAGGACAGAAACAGGTATATTAGACAATTAAAACCCATTAAAAGTTCATAACTCACCCTTATTGTTGTTGACACTCTAATTACCAGTCACTCTCTCCCAGGGAGGGGGCGGCAACATGTGCTTGCATGATCCAAAGAATGGATCGGCCGAACAAACGAATGTATCAGCCGATACGGATACAAGGAAAAATGCAAATATCGGCCAAAAATATCAGCTGGCCGATGTATCGGTCGACCCCTATTTGGAAGCAATTAAAAGGTTTTTCCTGTCAATTACTTTTTGAATTTGAGGACTTATTAAAAGTATCTCATTAAAAGCATTAAGTGTTTTCTTAAGACACTTGAGTGCATAAAAGAGCTCTAATCTTTTCTTGTGCATACAACTGCCTGTTTCTGCTGTCCTGACTGCAGATCTCTCCTGCTCTTTTACTTTTCACTCCTCTCACCTGTCTCTGGCAGGGATTTATCAAGTGAAGTAGCAGTCTTCATTCTTTACCCTTTTTAATGGAAAAGAACCCAAAGTAACGGAAGTGCTGACTTGCTCAAGTGGCACTTGGAAAATAGTGGAACTTAAATTATTTTTCATGTGTGTGTGTGTGTGTGTGAGTGTGAGAGTTGTTAACTATTGCAGCAAGGCCTGGGGCACATTACTGTGGGATGAAATGAAGCTCAGCAGGAGACAAACACTTATGAATCCACTGGGTCAGACCCTCTTTGTCAGTGGAGCAGTTTCAGAAAGATTAGCATCTTGGCTTCATCCATTTTAATTGAAAAAGATTCTCTTCTAAGCAATCTGTGCAGATCACATGAACATCAGGAAGTACATGTTGAGATTTGCTCAATATGTTGTTTTAGACATTTAGATTCTTTGCCTGTGAGTGTGTTTGTGTGTGTTTTTTAGAAATCAGTCAGAGGAAGAACATCTACACCTGATTAAGTTTAGGAATTAACTTAATTCAAGATGGCTGCCACAGCTAATCAACATTAGCCCACACAGAAATGGCTTTTGAACTAAAATTTGATGAGCTATTAGGATCCTGAGTGTTATCCTCTTCACTTACCGATTAGAGGTTGTGTCTCAAATTGTTCCAATTAACCATAAGATGCCTGTTATATCTCTGTTTTCAAAATCTACAATGGACTGGCACAGAGTCATTCTTAATGATGGTTCTGATTTTGAGTAAATAATTAAGAGCATCACTGAGTAAGTGCTTTATGTTCACCCATTAATTTACCATTACCAACATATTTACTTTTCCTCCTGCAGTTTAGGAAAAAGGAAAGAAATACATCAAAAATGATTGAGTATACTGTGACTTTGGTATGATGTTGGCCAAATTAGAATAAAAATACTGAAAGATTTTCCCTTTTACTGTACAATAATGAGATTGTGGAAAAACCAGTGAGAAAACCTCAACAGAAAATTATAAAAACTTTGTAAATCTCATCGTCTATCGGCAAGTTTGAAAGTCAATTAAAGATAATCTTTGGGCCTTCAGGCAGAACTGCACTGAAACCAGATCTGCTTCTGTTATAGATGGAACAAATCATTGTCTGTTCCAGTCACAGTTATAGTTAAAAGCTCTATCATGCAAAAAAGAAGCCACATGTGAACACAATCCACAATTGTTGTCATCGTCCCTGGGCCGAAGCTAATTTAAACTGGACAGAGGTGAAATGGAAAACTATCCTACAAACACCACTTCTCCTGACCACCTGGGCCCATATTTATCAAACTTATTAGAGTGAATTTTTGGACTTAATTGCTGAAAATATTTTAGATTTGCTCCTACTCATAGAGTTAAGTGTAAGTGCCAGTTATCAACATTCTTAAGTCTAAGAATCACTCTTACTCTCAAGAAAAGTTAAGACTGCTCCAG
>JARVGW010000750.1:21300114-21315948 GCA_031762495.1 Anablepsoides rubrolineatus
TTTTGTGCTGGTGCACCTAAGAAAAAATGTTAGGCGCACCGGTGCAACCAGTGCAAAAAGTTAGTCTAGAGCCCTGATTAAATATCTTGTATTTGTAGTTTATGCAATTGAATATAGGTTAAAAAAGATTTTCAAATCATCATGTTGTCTTTATTTATGTTTTTATGTCATTTGAATTGTGGTTGTAATAGAGTAGAATACAGAGAATTCAACACAGAAAGGTTGCGAGGTGACCCTGTGACCTTCTTCCTGTGTTAACCCCTGAACCACCGTGCTGCTCTTAGTTAGCATCAACTAATGTTTAAGAACCCAAACCGATTGTCTTGTGCAAAATAAAGGTATGACAAAGCCAACCAGGTTATGCATCTTTATTTTCCTCTTTGTGTATTACATCTTAAAGCAAAGGTTCTGTCAAGTTCAAACCAACATAAACCAGACAACATACAAGTTTTTACAATAATCCTGCATTCAAACTTTAACAACATAGTGGGACTAAGTTACTGAGATACAAACTGGCAGAAGTGAAAAATTAAAAACTTTATTACAACAAATAGCAAAACTTTTTACCTAATTTGCACCCCCCTGAAAGAAAATCTATCATAAGGACACAAAAGTGAACAGTTTAAACTTGTAGCCTATGTGGAGATTTAAACAAATATTTTGTCCAAAACCCATTTTGTGATCAAAGGCATTGATATATCTCAAATTTATTAAAGATGTTGCTTTAAGCAAACTGTCAAAAATAGCCTTGGAAGAAAACAAAAAATCTGACATTTATAAACAAACTAAACAAATGTAACTGTTTGAATATTAAATCATCTTTAACCATCTGCTTTTACAAGTTGATTTCCAGACTGGATTGTTCAGACCAATTTATAATATACAAATATGATAATTATTTATTTATTGCTCCACAGGATGCAGCTGTGAGGAGAGAAATTAATAAGCTGAACGCAGCTGATTAACTCTGCAACAAGAAATCCATGCCTCCTAATAAAAATAAAAATAAATACAGTAAAAAGTGTTTATAGATTTTTATTAAACTTTTTAATTCTATGGAGTTGTTTTATTAAAGACTTATATATATTATTGTCAAAATATTAGGTTTATCATTTGTTCCCCTGCATTTTAAAGAGATTACCAGCAGAGGGAGAACTTCCATCTCTGCTGGGAACTTTCCCTGAAATTGAAGCTCCTGCTCTTTTATTTTGTCTTTTTGCTTTAATTTATTCTGACACATTTTAAAACTCATAAAAAGATCTTAATGCTATGTTTAATAACATTTTTTTTCCAACTAAGGTGTTCAAAATGGTGCATCATCTTAAAGAACATTCCCTCCATTGCTGCATGCAGCTGTTAGTTTGATACAAATCTGTGTCGTCTTTGTTAGAAAATTCATGTGCCAAACTGCATCTTCGGTTGCAGTTTTAGGTGTAATAATATACTGTTTTGTCCTCAGTGACCCAGTCTGTTGCAGCTCCTTTTTTTCTCTATTGTTGCTTATCCCCCGCCTCCCCCGCCTCAGCACTCATCCGATCCCTCCCCACTCCTCCCTTGGCTATGACCGACTGGCTGGCAGGGACCATAATCAATTCTTTCTGTCAGCATGGTAGCAAAGAAAAAAAAAAAGCTTACGTCACAGTCATTACAGGCTGTATAAAAGCCTGAGTAATGCAGATTCACTGTGCAGTCAACCCAGCTACATTCCCTGAAACAAAGCAGCCCATCTCTCAAGTCATGGCTTCGACAGGCTTTGACCCCTACCTGCCCACTTTCAAGAGGAGAGTAGTCGTTCGCAGTGCAGGATACGGAGCAGGAGGAGGAATAGGATCTAGGTCTGCCTACTCCACCCACTCTGCCCCTGTACCTTCCTACATTTCCTCCCGCAGGAGTTATCCTACATCCACCCGAGCGGCTTCAAGCTACTCCACTGTGCTTCCTGCTGCAGCTGCCCCTGAGCTCCGCCTTGACCAGGCAGTCCAAGTAAGCTCTGAGTTCAAAGCCTTAAGGACCCAGGAGAAGGCTGAGCTCCAGGATCTGAACGACCGCTTCGTAAGCTTCATTGAGAGGGTCCATGAATTGGAGCAGCAGAACAAGTTGCTGGAGACCGAGCTGCTGCTGCTCAGGCAGAAGCATGCAGAGCCCTCCAACCTTCGGGCCCTCTACGAGCACGAGATCCGCCAGCTCCGTGCCGTCGTCGATGAGGCCCGCCACGAGAAGCAGGCGGCCCAGGACCACAGGGATGAGATGGAGGACGTGCTGAAGAGCCTGCAAAAGCGCTACGAGGATGAGGTTCTTGGCAGAGAGGAAGCAGAGGGGCGGCTCATGGACGCCAGAAAGGGAGCGGATGACGCTGCCCTGGACCAGGCCGAGCTCGACAAAAGAGTGGAGACCCTGCTGGACGAGCTGGCCTTCCTGAAGCGCCTCTGTGAGAGCGAGATAGTGGAGTTGCAGGCCCAGGTCCAGTACAGCGTGGAGGTGTCGGTGGGGATGGAGGTCTCCAAACCGGACCTATCCTCTGCTCTACGGGACATTCGAGGGCAGTATGAGAAGCTGGCCCACTGCAACCTTCAAGCAGCTGAAGAGTGGTTCTGCAACAAGATGAGCGTGATGACCGTAGGCTCCACTCGCAACACGGAGAGCGCCCGCAGTGCCAAGGATGAAGCTGGAGAGTACCGCCGGCTGCTGAAAGCCAGAACGCTGGAGATCGACGCCTGCCGTGAGATGATCCAAGCTCTGGAAAACCAGCTGCAGGACGTGGAGGAGAAACAGAGCGATGAGATCTCTGCACTGCAGGTAAACAATGTGACAAACAGATTTCATATGTCCATAAAAACTGTGTTCAGGGATTAAGTTATTTCGAGAAAAGGTGCACTTTTTAAACATGTTTTGTGTTTCCCTTTTTTCAGGACGCAATCAGTAACCTGGAGGAAGAAGTACGGGCCAACAAGAACGACATGGCTCGTTACTTAAAGGATTATCAGGACCTTTTGAATGTAAAAATGGCCCTAGACATCGAAATCGCAGCATACAGGTGCTCAGTGCATTGACGGTATTCTAGTGTTTTGTGCACAAAATCTGTAATTGTGGGATTCACGTGCGTCTTTGTGTGTTTCTCCTTTTGTTAGGAAGCTCCTGGAAGGAGAGGAGGATCGTCTGAGCGTGGAAAGACCGGGACATTACACCGTTTACTCCCAGGGCGTGAGCAGTGCTCCGTCCTACGGGAGGGTCCAGTTCTCCGCGCAGTCTCAGCTGAGCTCTGCGGCGCCGTACCTGCTGAGCTCCCGCCTGTTTTCATCATCGCTTCCCACTGAGGACGTGATATCTGCAAGCCAAGCACAGCAGGCTGAGGCCAGACCTCCTCAGGAGGAAGAGGAGGAGCAGCAGGAGGAGGAAGAGGAGGAGGAGGGAGAACAGGTGGAGGAGGAAGAGAAAGAGGAGGAAGAGATGGCAGATGAGGAGGAGGAGGAGGGGGGAGAGGAAGAGGAGAAAGAAGAGGAGGAAGCTGAAGAAGCAAATGGAAAAGGTTCATTTCGTCCTTTTAGTGTTGTAGGGATGCTTCTTAAAAGAACCGCTTCTAAGTTTTGTAACTTTTATTTGCAGATGAAGCAGGTCAAGCAGAGGAGGGAGACAAGGACGACGAGGAAGAAGGAGAAGAAGAACCCAGCCAGCCTCAAGAAGAAGAAGAAGATCAGAAGGAAGAGGGCGGCAAAGAAGGCGTGAAGGATGAGGAGGAACCGGAGAAAGAGGAGAAAACAGTAGATAAAAAAGTTTAAATGAACTCGTGAAACATCTTTGGTGCTCAAATAAAAATGTCCCATTTAAAAAAAAACTTGAACTCAGAAATGTTGGTAAATGTCTGAATCCCCCCTGAACAACTAATCGCATGTATGCCAGAATGTACTCACTGAAAGCAATAAAAAGCAACAATAAGATAAAGAAAAACAGGAGCTGTCAGGAGGAGATCCTGCTCGGTGGAGATCTGTTTGCAGGTGCTTTCCCCCGTCACCAAATAGTGCTTACAACTGTCTTTATGTGCAACATATGCAGTTTGAAATGCCTTCAAGTCCCCACTGAGTGCTTTAAGTCTCATCATGTGCTGCACTGAACTTCAATAAAGCCTTGAAGCCTTGTCAACCTAAAGCTGGCTCTGGGCTTTTTCATTTGTGCTCATATAAACCAGCAGCTGCATTGACGAGTCAAATCAAATCTTTTTATTTTTTTGTTACACACATACACACCCACACTCACAAAATGTAGAATTAAATGATTTTGCATGCTTTCCAGCCTGGGGCCCTGGATTCCGAGTTTAAAACAACCTGCTTCTTTCTCAGCGGAGAGTTAATGGAGGTTAATGGAAAAGTGTGGCAGGCACAGACCCGGTTGTTTCCACAGTGATGTACTGCTGACAGGAAGGGAACGCTGCATGCACAGTCAGCAAGTCAATCAAAATTTATGAAACCACAACAACATCGGCGTGTTAGCTTCAGAATTTTAACTCGACAAATTCGCTGATTTATTTTGTATTTTAGAGGATCAGAATTCAGCCAAAGATTTGTGTTAGAAGCTCTTTTGTGTGTGTGTTTGTTTTTATCAGAAGTCAGCAGATTGATTCTGTCCTGACATGTGTCTTCATGATCAGCAAGCTGACGCCAGTGCTTTTCCTCTCCTCCTCTTCACCCCACCTCATCCACATCACTGTCCATAAATCAGGGCACTGAAACCTTTATGACTCAGCTTCTCCTGCACCAGGGGAGCCGGCCAAGTGTCGATTCAGGCAAAGCAGCAAAAAAAAAAGAGAAAGAAAGCAATGTCATTATTTCATTAAGAGAGGAAGGAGAGGATGAGGAGGATCTGAGACGTAGCTCACTGCACTAAACCTTGACAGAGGACGGAGTGTTTATTATTCAGAGGTGAGGTGGGGGAATCAGGGGCGCCTCGGAGGCATTTGCAGAGAGGCAGTTTCAATCACTTAAGAGAACCCAAAACACATGCAGCCTGACCATCTGTCTTCTCTTCTCACTGACTCAGATGAACACACACACATTAGTGCAGGGAGAGCCTCTGTTTGAAATACATCATCTTATTGCATGAACAGGAGCGCATCATTTCATTTTGAAAACTTGTGGTAGCTAGATGTTATATGAAAAACAACATCAGGGTATCCATCGTCTCCTCTGTTTCAATTCACTTTCCTTTATTTATACACAGCAACTCACAGCTAAAGTCATCTCAGGTTATTGTTTCATTGTACACTTGATCAGTTTGTTACCTCTTAACAGTCGCCTCTGAAATTCATTAAAAACCTTTTGATTTTTTTTCGATTTTTTTTTTTTTGTTCTGGTGTCAAATTAAAAATAAGAACTAGAGGAAATTGTCTGACACTCAAAAACACACAAAAAAAGAGCCCATTTGGAAACGCCTGGAAACGTTTAAAGGCAGAAATGGCAGTTTTTGCCCACAAGTGGAACAAAGACTGTTAAGGGGTAAAAAATAAGAAACTACAGTAAGTTTTTATACCGTATATTCAAACATTATTTCAAAATTAGTAATCCAGTGTTTAAAAGGGAGTAAAAAGAAGCATTAACTCATGCAATAATAAAAAAAAGGAAATTATACTAACATAAACATGTCTGCAAAATAATTATTATTATAAACTTTATTCATTTCATAAAACAAATATATGTACAATAAAAAAGAATTTTTTTTTTGATAAAATGAAATGAAAGGTAGCAGAAAGAAGAAAAATCTTATAATATCTGCCCATTTTTTCTCAAGTATAAATTTGAACTTATAATTTTAAGTTAACAAAACAGATCATTGAATCTTTCAAAAACCACAAATTAAATACTTCATATTAAACCATATCATATTTTTTAAACAGTCTAGTCTTTAACATTCTTTTAAACATGCACATTGATGTGGCATTTTTGGCATCATCTTCCAATTTATTCCACAATCTTACTCCTTGAATTGAGGTGCATCGTTCTTTCAAATTTGTCCTAAATTTAGGTTTAATGAACATCTCTATTCCCTTTAAATTGTAACAGCTCTTTCTTTTTGCAAGAAGTGTCTGAATGTTTAAAGGCAAAATAATTACCCACGTTCCCACATATATTCACAATCTCATAAACTATCAAATGATAAATATTTATTTCAGAAATTGTTTATAGTAATTATTCAAATCAGGTATTTTTTTTTTAATACAAATACTTTTTAAACATTTTTAGTATATTTCTAATTTTTTTTTCAGCAGTAAAATGTTTGGACGTTCAACCATAAAGGGTGTTTCATTATTTAATTCTACAAATAAAGAAACAAAATGTTTTTGGTGTCCTTGTCTTAAACACTTTAAAATGAATAACGCTTCTAAAATTCTAGAAACAGTTATAGAAAACACACAGAAGACTGGGTAGATTCTTCACTTTGTTGCAACCTCACAACCTGAGCAGCACAGTGGTGACAGTAAAGGAATGACTCCCTTTTAACAGGAACAAACTTTCAGCCAGCAGACCCAGAACCATCCGCCTTGACTGGCTGGGGTCAGAAAGGACAGAAAAGAGATGACAAACACAGAATGGCTCGTCCAAGGGTTATTTATTTTGTAAAACAAACAAAGAAAAGCCTGTGTTAAGAGTTTAAAAATTAAGAATACAAGCACAAAGAGTAGAGAATATTAATAACAGCAGTAGAGTGAAGAAATGTGCTCCATTATTTTAAATGCCATTTCCTGCATTCTGGTGTATTTTAAAAGGTTGTTGAACAGAGTTTTACCTACATAGGAAAACACTGTGAGTATTCTATAGGTAAAGTGTAATAAATGTATTTGTTAAGCAAGAGAAACACTGGGTGAACTAATGTTTTATGGTAAATGTGGGGGTTCAAATGAATTAAATTTTAAATTTGATGGAGACAATTCCCTTCAAAAATGATTGTCATTTTATTAAAAAATGTCAAGATACATATTTTAAAGACATTTACAAGGAACAAGCTTTTTAAAATTTAAAGCTATCACCTTTTTTCTATGTATCTTAAACTTTTTATTTGCTTGTTGATGTTTAATTTTGTGAAGAAAAACTGTGATTATAAAACCCCAAAACTGGAAATAAAGACTAAAACAAGCACAATTACAAACTACATCTACTGTAGCTTTATCCCAAATTATTAATTTATTTGCTTTTTATGTCATATAATAAATATGATTTTGGTCTGTAAGAGAGAACTGGAGAACAGAAAGTTGATCTAGAAACCTTCTTCCTTAGAGGCAATATGTTGCTCTACTAACTGTGCCACTGTACTGCCTAATTTTATATTTATTATATAATTATAAAAATTATTTAATTATGCCCCCCTGCTGGCGCCCCTGCATTTTTCCCCCAGCAGTCTAAGGCGCATTATTCAGGGATAGCTCAGGAAATCTAAGTCAACCCTAACTAAAAGGAAAGACTTAAGCCTAGTCTTATAAATAGACAGAATATCAGCCTCAGTTGGTTCAGTCAGTGAGAAGCCTGAGAGCTGAAAGCTCTGCCTCCCATTCTACTTTTAGAAACTCTAGGAACCACAAGTAAACCTGCAGTCTGAGTGCAAAGAGCTGTCAGGACACTTTGGAACAAGGAGAGTTTTAATATAGAATGGATCTTGGCTGTTTAGAGTTTTGAATGACAGAAGTAAGAATTTAAAGTAAATTCTGGATTTGACAGGGAGTCAATGGAGAGAAGCTGAACAAATATCTCTCCTTTTATTCTACAGAACTCTAGCAGCAGCATTTTGGATCAACTGGGGACTTTTTAGAGAGTGTTTTAACATGCAGATAATAAAGAAGTATAATAGTCTACAGCAGAAGTAATGAATGATTTTCTGCATCACTTTTGCATCAAGATGTTTTTTTTTATTATTTTTTATATTACACAAGTGGCTCAGTTGGTAGAGCTGTTGCATTTCAGCAGGAAAGTTGCCGGACTGAATCTTGCCAGGGGACCTTTTGTGGGTAGAATTAGCATGTTCTCTCATTTTCTCCAGGTACTCTGCTTTCCTCCCACCAACCAAAAACATAACAGTTAGGCTAATTAGTCATTCTAAATTGTCCCTAGTTATGAGTGAATGGTTGTTTGTCTTTATGTGGCCCTGTGATGGACTTGCAACCTGCCCAGAGTGAACCCCACCCCTCGCACAATTACTGCTGAACATGGGCACCAGTGACTCTGAAAGGAAGAAGTAAGTACAGATAATGGATGGATGCATGAAGCATGTCATGCATCCATCCAATAGGAAGTAAGCAGTCCTGGTTTTTAATTTGAGAGTAATAAAAGATATATCCTGATAAAAATATAACCAAGTAAAAACCAAGCTTCAACAAGAGCTGGAGTGTTCAGGGTGGTACAGCCATTGATATATTTTATGAGTACAGCCACTTTACCTTACAAGAATAAAGCGTACTGATCCAACCACAGAACCCTGAGGAACTCCGTGACCAGTTCTGGTGCATAAATTATTATTATTATTAATACTATATAATAATAATAATAATAAACCTTAATTTTACCATTTTTATTCCATTTGAGATTAAAAATCTCTTGCAAGAGAATCCTGGCCAAGACTGGCAGCGGTGCAAAAGAGTTTATAGAACATTCACAGCAAAAATAGAAAAAACTTAAATAAGACTTATTATTAATATTAACACAAACGAGCTGGAAAAAATACAATTGAAAACATTTCAGAGACATTCCTGTCCTATCAACTGAGATAAAATCACATCACTTCTTGTGAACTTTCTATTACCTTCACTTGCTACAGATACAAACCAGTCCAGAGGAGCACTCAGTTTAATAGTCAGCCATTATACTCTGTAATAAATTAGGCTTTGCTCTGCACACACATTTCACTGCTCAAGGAGAAAGCAGTACTGTCAGTAACTTTCTTATTGGATTTAAAAAAGCAGCAATAATTCTGAGGCTCCTCAGAAAAAAAAGACCCAGTAAACCACGCTACCATTCGCTCAGTTCTGTAAACATGTGCCCATGTGTGCATGCACATGTTGGAGCATCAGTGGGACACAGATCCCCCAGTAAATGCAGCATCTCAAAGCCATTCGGTATTATTTTTATCCCATTTCATCTTTCAGATATCAACTTGCTGCCTGTTCTTCATCCAGCCCACTTGGTTGCTGTGAGCTGACTGCTGCATAAATCCTATGACTCGTTTTCTCCTCGGGGCGTTCGTCACGTCAGAGGAAGGAAGCCCCATCTGTGGGGGTCTGCAGAGACCTCCCAGACTTAGATTCGGATCATGAAAAGGAAAAAAAGAAGAAAAAAAACTGAAGGTGCAGCAGAAGGCATCAGCAGCTGAGTTTATTGTGTAATGAGAGAAAAGTGTTACTCCTAGACAGGAAAAAAGCCCTAGCATGATTATTTTGCAATGTTTCTGTGGTGAACTTCTTTTTTCTGAGCTATAATCACATAAAACACAAGTTAACCTCGTTATTTTTAATTTCAGATTGTTGTCAGGTTGTTGACTGTTATTTTTTCAGCAGAAAATTAAACTTTGCGTACCTAGACTGTGGCAGGACATACATAAAAAAAGACTTTCTTTACAGAAAATGTATATTTTATTGCACTTAGATACATAAAACAGTGAAATGTTGATTTGAACTGTCAGGAAACTAATCAGCAAAACAGACAGCCAGCAGCACTGCTGGTTAAACTGCAGTCAAGGGTTGCATTCAAGGTATATAAATATCCAAAATTGCATGGAAAAAAAGCCCAATTTCACTTTAAACCTTTCAATAAATCTTGGTGCGCAGAACTAAAAGCAAAAATTGTTGATCTTTTGGGGTCTTTGAATAGAGGACATTTTCAACCTTGGAAGAAGCATTTTTTTATCCAAATAATAGTGTTTTAAACCCTCGGCAGCAGCATTCCGCCCTCTCTGGCTCTTGTCCAGACAGTGATTGCAGTCTCGCTGCAGTCTGCCTTTTTTTTTTGACACCATACAGCCTCACTTTGTCTATACTAAGAAAAGGAAATCTAGATAAGAGCTGGGGCTCCCTCTGCTGAGCTGAGGCAATCACCTAATTAAGAGCCGGTGTAGAACGAGCTCATTTTTCATGTCCTGGAGGACACAACGCAGGGAGACTATTTCATGTAAAAGACATTTCACTTTAATTTCAAAGCTAGAGATTTCTTCTCCTGGCATGCATAAAGGTTACGACTGCTCTCGTTAGATTGCTTTTTGTACTCACCGCACCGAGACATATGGCCTCAGGGTCAATTCCTCTGTTGCAGCCAGGAAATGAGACGTGGACAAAATGAAGCCTTTTTTTTTTGGGTGCAGAATGAAATTCTGTAATCAGACGCGTTTATAGCTGTACTTTCGTTATGCTTGCATCATTACACATTACTCATAATGACTCACAAATGGCTTCGTATTAGTAAAAACAACGAGGCCCTTCTGAGAGATAAAAACGGTGAGTGAGTCACTTCACAATTTAAAGCCTGACCTCCACCACAGGAAGCTGAGTCCTCAGAACTGGACTGAGCACTTACCTGAATCTGCAGGTGGAGGCTCGACCCCTCTTTGTCTCTGGCGTCATGCGGTTCTGCCTGTGGATCTGTAAATGCATTAAGCCTTTCTTTCACCCCCCCTTCTTTTTTTTCCACCATGTGTCTGAGGAATTGAACTCCCTCAGAGTGGGCTGTACACCGGTGTGTTTAGATCCTCCTGCCTGCACCTGAGGCTTTGTAGTTTTGCACGCTGTAAAAAAAAATCCAAAATAAATTACAATTCATTGAGTTTAGTAATGTCACTGATGGAGTCAAGTCAGGTCAGACTTTGTTCCTACACTACAGTTCATACATATGGATGCTTTATGTCCTTCATCTTTATGGCCCATGAAAATAAAACACTCACACAGGCACAGGCACTCAAGCACACACAAAAAAAACTGCTGTAGAAAAAGTGGGGACGAGGATGTTAGAAGGGGAGCATATTTATTAGTCTGTCTGTCACTTTAGATGTTCATTCATCTGTTTGGCAACACGCTGAGAAGGCCGTCGGCAAAGTAAACAGACAGTATATCCCCACGCGAGGACGAAAACAGCACCTCCATCTCGCTGTTTAATCTCCAACGACTGCAGCCGCCGCTCACCCAGTCTTCCTCAAACCTTTCATGCTGAAAAGGAGCACAAGCAGCCTTTTTATGTCCCAGCTGTTCAGACTTTCACATGTGCACCTGTTTTTCTTTTTTTTTTTCTTCTTCTTTTTTTTTTTAACACACACAAGTATCTGGTCACTATATATTCAGATATAGATACAGACATTTGAAACATTCTTTTTTTTTGGAGAAACATTTTGCCCAATTATATGCGATATTTCACAAAATGATACAAAATAGAAGGTGAAAGCAGAGAGAATGTCAAGACAAAAAAATGAAAAGGGCTGTCTGTTCCTATTGTTCAAGTCTGGATCAAGTCTAAAGTTCAGTTGAACATGTCAAGCTGATGCAATGTGGAGGTTTTGTCCGGTGCAATAACATAAAACAGACAGGTGATGGCAATGTTGCCTTCCTTTTAGAAATCATATTTGCTGTTTTGTCACCTCAAAGCAGCTCTTTCCCTTTGATAAGGAAGATTACATATTAGAAAAATCAAAGGTGAAATGGGTGTGAGCAGATAAGAGCCCACCCCCTCCTCCATATGATTACTCAGTGAGCACCCACAGCTAAAGCAGAAATAGGTCACAATAATCTTTTGGAAAGCTCAACTCATAACCTGTGAAGAAACAACAAACATCTATTCAATATGGGCCCAATCGATGGAAACGGAATCAATTAAACGTGTAAAACATTGCACTTCTGGATCTGAGAAAAGAAAAACGTGAATCACACGTTAACACTTCTGAGTAACTTTGCGTCAGGAGGTGAAAGGGGGAAAAAATAGTAACAACACAGAGAAACATCTTAAAGAAAGAAAGCTTGTATTCTGGACAGAACTAAAGCCTCGGGCAAAAGCTGTTGATACGGTATATAATTCAAAAGCTGTGCTTTGAGGCTGGAAAAAAAAATTAAAATATTCAATAAAAGCTCCCGGTCAGATTGGGTGGTGTTAGCTCTAAATCACCACAAGCTGTTTTTTTCTTTTTTTTTTCGTAGAAACAGCCCCATATCACAATAGACGGTGTGGATATTGATTGGCACCATCCCTGAATGTCAAAAGCAGCAAACGGCTAAACAATCCTGACAGCACCATTTGGTTGACTGGTGGCGGCAGGAATATAAACACAACATGATGAGCAAACAAAAGGCTGAGCAGACGACCACATCTCTGAGCCAACAGCTGCGAGAGGACTTCACTGCTGTTTGGGAGCCTCGGCTCTGTGATGGACAAGCCACCAGATGCATCAATTAGTTGTGAGGCTTGTGTGGATAAAATATTCTGCCCAGTTAAAATGGAATGAGGCCTGCTGCGTGCGAGGACGTCTGTTTCACTTCTGCTCACCCAGAATACAGAAGGTCTCATTTTGAGGCGCTCGGGGTTTTGAAGTGTGAGCCGCAGCGTTTGCAATTCATCTGGATTTAATTAAAAACAATAACCGGGTAATCATTTATTTATGACGCAGCAGTGATTTATAAGACTGTTTGGATTAATTGCTCCCCTCCAGACTGGTAGAAACGGTGCTTCGTTCAAGACGAAAACTCAACTACTGACACTTAAAAGAGTCCTTGAAGCGACACGAAAGATAGTTGTCTCACTGTAATATGACTAATTCAATTGGAGCTTGTTATGAGAAGCTGTTACACTTATTGACTGATTGATGTCTCTGGAGCCAAATGGGACAGAGCTCCTGGAGGCACACTAAGCGAAGCGGGTATCTGTTTCTCTTTTATGTGAATTTTTTTTTTTCATTTGTATTTAAAGAAGGAACAGTTCTAAAAGCATTGTTACAAAGTAAAATCTGTTGTTTTGCACATTAGCCTTCAGGCTTTGCATTGGATAGAGTTTTTAAATTGAAAAGTACTAATGAATAAACAATAAAGCTTGTTATTGCACTCATTATATTTAAAAAATAACTTTATATTATGTTATGATGTCATTTCCTCATCAAAAACATGTCCAGAGTGTTGCTTTGACTCATTCATGCATGTTTGAGAAATCCTTGACTCTCCTGTGGAGCTGCCTAAATACTTGCTGGTACAAAGCACCGCCTTTTTGTACATAGCCCTTCCCTGGAGCTCAGTCCCCAGCTGAGCTCCCACTCCACAGAGCACCCCTGCATGGCCAATAGGAGCAGCAACAATTAGCAAACACCTGGTGGAACGGCACATCTTAAGCTTGTTATACTTTACTCATTGCAAAACGTGTCTTAAAATAGTGGATGTTCATTATTTCATTGCCAAACATAGCTTCATAATGATCTCTATTTATAGTTTTTCTGCAAAGTAGCTTAACATTGATGTGTATGAGAGGATGACTGGGAGATACAGTATATACATCAGTTTTTCAGAAAACTAACTTCCCAGGTCTGATGTGGGATCATTCGTGTAAGGTTCAACTGCATCTTGAGTTGCCATTTTCAAAAACCGTTTCTCTTTTTTCTTCACAACAAAATACAACGTTCTTATGAAAGGTTGTAGACAGCATGAAGCATTGTTGGGAAAGTGTGCTTTTTTAATGAGAAAGATGGCAATTTTAAGGCGTTTAGAAAAGGCAAAGTCAAATTTATTTTTGATATATGCAGAACTTTCACAACAACTAAAGGTAACACTTGATTGTGCCTGGAAAATACACAATACCTCGTCTTTAAGGCCTACAATGCATGACCTCCCTCACTATTACAATATTCCACGATATTGTAAGATTATGTTGAGAATGATCCTCAGCTACTACCATACCGAACTTTAGCTCAGTATCTGTTTAGTATCTGTATGAGTTAAAGCCATGATTAACATTTATCACCAGGGTTTTAAGCAAAAATAATGAAGGTTTTGGACTCACATACAGCATCATCTGCACATTTTTTTTATTTAGCACTGATAAATCATTAAGTTAAAGTTATAGTTTGGAAACCCACCCATGAACTGAACTGAACCAGTGAAGAACTTTTGGCCTAGTACTTTTAAAGTTGATAAAAACATCTCATCATGATGATTGAATCTATCAGGAGCCTTTTCCCTGCTCCGACTACATTACTGTCCTACTGGGATTATTTGATGTTTTCTGACAGTTCTGTTGGATATTCTGGAAGAAAGCCAAAGTGTTTGGGACCCAAAAGCTGGTTTTTATTCAGAGAACTGATTCAAGCATCTGACACTGACTGTTCAATGAGGCAGTAGGGGTTGCTTGTCCCCCATTTGCCCTCCCACCTTTTGTATTTTCCCCTTTTCATCCCCTCTCTGTTCTTTGTCCCCCAACTACCACCCAATATCCTGTCCTCTTTTTGTCTTCTCTTCTCTCTGTTCATCCCTTCTGTATACCCTCTCTCCCCTTCAGTATTCTCCTCTCTCGTCCTTTCACAACTTCCCCCTTTCTTAGTCCCTGTCTGTCCTCCTCTGTATCCCCCTCCTCTCCTCGCCCTCTGTTTATCCTCCCCCGTGTCCCTCTTCCTCCCCTCTCTCTGTCCCATGTATGTCCTCCACCTGTTCACTTCTCTCTTCTTCACCTTTTGTTTCTAGTGTCACCCTCCCTCTGTCCTCTTCTCTCTTCTCATTTCCCCTCTGTCTTATTATGTGTCCCCTTCTCCTCCTCTCTCTCCCTTTGTCTCCCCACTTCTGTCTTCTCCTCCCTCTGTCTCCCTGTCTGTCCACCCCCCTGTCCCACCCTTTTATGCTTTCCTCTGTCCTTCCCCCTCCAGTCCTCTCCTCTCCTCCCCCTGTCCCACCCTTTTCTCTCCCCCCTCCCCTCTCCTCGCGCAGCTCAACACAGGAGTCATGATGGCGGAACTGTAGCTTCGGGACGAGCAGGAGAGCACCGCCCGTCCTCTCTCAGCAAGTGTACATAGTAATTTATTTATTCAGACAACTTTTGACTTCCTCCCGCCCCCCTCCCTCTCTGTGTCCCCCCGCTATGACCCGCTGGATTCCCACTAAAAAAGAGAAGTACGGAGTGGGTAAGTGTTTTTATTAAACTGCGTGTTTTTAACTCGGAACAAACAGCGGCGGCTCCTCTGAACTTCAGAGAGAAACAAACGGGACTCGGTCCAAAAAAACAAAAACAAAAAGAAAAGTTGGGAAAGAGAACCTCGTTTTTCCTCTCCGCTTAAATACACAGTCTTGAAAATAAAGAATAGTTTTGTTTTTCAACTTTTATGAACTTTATTTACCCTCCTGGTTGTGTTTTTTTAAGGAATGCCTCAGAGTAGATGATATGGTGGAAAATAAGGGAAAGATCCCGAAGTTCAATGAGCATAGGCTACCAGTCATTCTTGTGCTAAAAGTCACGAATAATTTCCTGTAAACTTAAATGTAACTTTAATGCTTTGAAGGACTGTTTATTGCCCCCTTAAGGACTGTTGTTTTGACTCCACCTTCAGGAATCTGCATTGAGCATACAAGAAGTTACATTTATTTGGACACCTGATAGAATATGAGCCTGTTTACACAGCTTCACAGTCTTGTTGTGAACTCTGATCATGTTGCATATTTACTTGTGCTGCTAAAAACACAGTCATTTAGACCACAATGTTTTACAGCAAGGCGTGGCTGTGTGTCACCTGGACCTGTGTGTTTGTAGTTTGCAATCTGTGCGAAGTTATCAGGAAGCAATTCCCACCCTAAAGGTAAATCTGGGCAAACTATTTCCTGCTGTGCTGTGATGGTTTTACAGTAAGCACAGGTTGACTGGT
>JARVGW010000750.1:21438059-21450425 GCA_031762495.1 Anablepsoides rubrolineatus
TGCACCAAGGAGTCAGATTGTGGAATGATCTGAAAAATGATGTTAAAAGTGCCAAATTACTATGTTTAAGAGAATGATAAAGGTTGGATTGTTGAAAAAATCTGAAACAGTATGTGCATTCATATAAAGATTTATAGAAAGATTTGATGTGTTTGTTTTGCTTTGTTAACTGAAGATTATTATTGGTTAAATTTATACTTGAGGAAAAAGGGGCAGATATTATAAGATTTTTTTCTTCTCTCTGCCGCCTTTCATTTAATTTTATTTGTATTTTTTTATTGTACATAGATTTTTTTTTTAAGGAATGAACAAAGTTTGAAATAAAAAAAAGAAATTATCTATCAAAACAGCATAAAATAGGCTAATTTTTTTTTTTGATCACTTGAACTGTGAAGTTTAATGTAGCCTATTTCAGTTTACAATAAATCTCTTCTCTGAGCTGCATGTGGGACTCCTGGCTGTTCTTTGCGCTGGCAGTGAAGCTTCTCCACGCAGAGCAACCAGTGTTCCCAGAACAGGACCGGTTCTGTGTGGGCTGAGGAGAGTCACTCAGTGACCAGGAGAGGGCATCTCGTGTCCTGAAACGGATCCGCAGCCAGCTCTCCTCCACCAGCATCATCCCTGTTGCTGTAGGACTGATTTATTCTGGGTGTCACGGCCAACGCGTCTCCTCCACAGCCGCCCGCAGCTTCTCCTCTCCCCACCTGAGGCAGGAGGACGCGGGAACTTGGACCGCAGTTTTTTTTTTCCTTCCTTCAGCTCTGCTCGGTGTCTTTAGACGACTTGGTGGAGAATCAACAATTGGCGGCTCGGTGCTCGTGATGTCTTTTTTTTTCTTCTTCTTCTTTTTAAATTCTCCCCATCATGAAAAGCTGAGGGGTGTCATCACCAGCTTGAGTGCGTCCTTCCTGTAAGGTTGCAGTCAGAGAATATGCACCATCAAGCTGATGTCGCGCGCTAAAAGCTGCAAACTCCAGACAGAAGCTCTCTGACGCACACCTTGTGGAGCTCCTGTCCGACAGGTGTGCGGCTGTCTGCAAAGAGCGGAGGAGGTAGGGGGGAACACGCGTCCTGGATAGATGCGCAACTGTTAGAACAAAACGCTGAGTGCGTCTTCTGAACATGTGGAGCAAAAAACGAGATCCGTGAGGATGAGGAGAAGCAGACACCGCGCAAGTATGGGTATGTTCACTGCTCTAAGCCTTTATTTGTCCAAGTGTTTAATTAAAGCTGATGTTCCTGGGGGGGTCTCTGTACTCCCTGCTGTTTCTGAATGATCACAGCAGGCTGGTGGATCTGAAGGTTTTTCTTTCAACAACTAGTTGTCAAATGATACCTGATGCATCACGGATCAGGTTACACGTGTTAAAAAAGAAGAGCTTAGGATAAAATAAATAAATAAATCCACCTCCTCTCCAAGCAGATACCTTAGAGTCTAATTCTTGGCGTTTAAATTCAGTGAAATTCCATCATGCACTTGACACATTTACATGTTCTCACAGCTATCACTTTTTTTGTGTTTTCTCCAGGACCTTCGGTGCTTTTCAGATGGCTTGTATTCACAGTGGTGGTGCCTGCCTGGCTGCTCGCCGCTCCAAGTGGCATCCGGGAGCGCCGCTGCCCCCAGAGCTGCAGATGTGATGGGAAAATAATATACTGTGAATCCAATGCCTTCCGCGACGTGCCAAACAACGTGTCCGTGAGCGCCCAGGGCCTGTCGCTTCGCTACAACAGCCTGGTAAGCCTCAGAGCTCGTCAGTTTGCGGGCATGAGCCAACTGGTTTGGCTTTACCTCGACCACAATTACATCAACGCCGTGGACGGTCAGGCCTTCCACGGGATCCGCAGACTCAAAGAACTGATTCTCAGCTCCAACAGAATCACACAGCTTAAAAACAACACATTCCACGATGTCCCGAATTTACGTAATCTCGACATGTCCTACAACAAACTGCAAGTTCTCCAGCCAAATCAGTTCATTGGTCTACGGAAGCTGTCCAGTTTACACTTGAGGTCAAACTCCCTCAAAACAATCCCCATGCGTGTTTTTCTTGACTGTCGCAACCTGGAGTTTCTTGATATTGGCTACAACAGGCTGAGAAGCCTAACACGTAATGCCTTCGCAGGACTCCTGAAGCTCATTGAGCTTCACTTGGAGCACAATCAGTTTTCAAAGATAAACTTTGCTCATTTTCCTCGCCTGACAAACCTGAGGGCGCTCTACCTGCAGTGGAACCGGATCAAGCTGCTAACCCAGGGCCTGCCGTGGATGTGGACTTCATTGCAAAAGTTGGACCTCTCGGGAAATGAGCTGGAGGTACTGGACCCAAGCACATTTCAGTGCCTGCCTAATCTCCAGACTCTGAACCTGGACTCCAACAAACTAAGCAATGTCTCTCAGCAGACAGCAGAGATGTGGATCTCTCTCACCACCATCAGTCTGGCTGGTAATTTGTGGCACTGTAACCCCAACATATGTCCACTGGCGTCCTGGCTCAAAGCCTTCAAGGGTAACAAGGAGACTACTATGATTTGTGCAAGTCCCAAGGAGGCACAGGGAGAGAAAGTAACAGATGTGGTGGACACTTATAACATCTGTACAGCAACTCCGACCCCCATCCCCTCAACAACACTGCCGCTCACGTCTGTGTTTCAGCCTGAACTGCTGCCTCTCCCCACAGAGGCTGCGGTGGACATCAAGCTGACCTGGAACAGGACGGCCTCTCCGACTCCTTCCGAGGCCTCCCCCACCATACCTATTCCAGACACCGAGTATGTGTCCTTCCACAAGATCATAGCTGGAAGCGTGGCCCTCTTCTTATCCGTGGCTATAATTCTTCTGGTTATTTATGTCTCGTGGAAGCACTATCCCAGCAGTCTCAAACAGCTTCAGCAGCGCTCAGCGGTCAAAAAGCGCCAGAAAAAGACACGGGAGACTGAGCGCTCATTTAATTCACCACTGCAAGAGTATTATGTGGACTACAAGCCTTCACACTCAGAGACTATGGATATGCTGATTAATGGGACAGGACCTTATACATACACCATCTCAGGCTCCAGGGAATGTGAGGTATGACTGTTGCCCTCCAAAAATCCATTTCCACTGCGAGGCGTGCGAGGTAAATTTTCTAACACTCTGTGGGGAAAAAATAACCTGTTTTTCCTTCGCTCTTGTCTGCTTTGGGATAAGGAAGCAAAGGTCAGTGCATGGTGACTTGTTTTGCAATATGCTGGGTATTTCAGTTCCATATGAGCAGCCAGCTGTTGCTCGGCATCATGTAATGCTATTGGTAAAATATGATTCCCATTAGCTGAAACTGTTGTGGCAGCCCCCCTTTTTTGGGGGGGAAATTGCACACAGTGCGATGCATTATACGCAGAACAGGTTCATTTTTCATTACTTACATGAAAGGGTCCCTTGATTAATCTGTGTATTATCAGCAAGCCTGTTGTTTATTCATAAACACCTTGCTATGCTGGACTGAATGAAAGCTTAGAGTTAGATCAAGTCACTGTGCAGGTGGTCCTCTCCTATCCCGTGTGTTTGCTGCAACAACCCCAGTAACAAATGCACAATTTATGTGAGTCCTGATATTTGTTTTTGTCTTGTATAAATTATGTAAATCTTTACTATTCTACCTACTGATGATCATATTACCCGTTTTATTTCTCTGCTTCCAGCAACTGTGTACTTAGCATTTTTCTCATTGGTTTAATTTGCAGAGTTCAAACAGTCTTCACAAGCTGCAGAACACCACGAAGGCCTCTAGCCAAATAGAAGATAAATTATGTATTTGGGCTCCGTTTTTGTCGGGTGCGCCGCGGCAGTGAAACAAATTGAAGGAACTGTTCAGACACAGAAGTGAAACTTTTGTCTTGTAAAGTTGAAATTCTCATTCCAACGCTGGATTTAGGGCAGAAAGCCCCGAAACAGCCTAATGAATTTGCTCATGCTTAATTAAGCACTTTTTCCCCTCTGTGTACCCCCCAAATGCTACGCATCTGTCTCCTGTTTTTGTCATTTAGCTCTATGGTTAAGTGTGATTAACAGGACATGTTGTGCTGGGAAAGATGAAATGCCATTGGACTCTTTTGTATTACTAACCAGACATGCTGCGGAGTACAGGGGACATCTTTCTTTTCCATTGTATCTGTCAGTGCGGCTCAGAGTCGAACTTTTATCTCTTGCTGCCACACAGCTCATTTCCCATATTCTACACTGAAACTATAAATCATTTTAGAAAACGATTTAAGTCAGAGGGTTGTACCGTAGGACCTCTATGGTTCTTATTGTGTCCTTTACTAAAGTCACTGGAGAGGCTAGCACAAATGTGTTTGATTGGTTTCAGGAATGTCAAATACTAGGAGGTACACAGGCAGCTGAAGCAGTTCTTTTGTCAGGTTATCTGTGCCAGAGCATTTCTCAAGCTTGAGGTGAGAAGCTCGATCTAGGAGCTTTCATGAGAGACTGTGGCGTGGGCGCATTAAATGGCAGACCTAATGGGGCTTCTGCTAGCTAGAATAACTAATAGCCCATCAGAGATAAGGAGCCGAGTTGTCCCTCAGCTTTGTTATTCCTTGCCCTCTGCAGCTCAAGAGGGAAGCTTGTGTTGGTAAAAACGTACGGGGAATTCTGCTTCTCTGCATCTGTGCTGCCTTTCTGGCTGATCACGACGTGGCAAAGTAAGAACAGATCATTTTTAGGACTGCCATGAGGTTATAGTGTATGTTTAATTTATTCTAGGGTATTTAAATATATGATTAATTATTGGATCAAATCTAAATTTGTGTTAAAAAGTCCTGAAAGTTGCTGTATAACAGTCAATATGATCATACACTGATTATCTTTACAGTTTACAAAAATAAATAAATAAAAAATAACCCCAACATTTTATTTCTGTAGCAGAGTAGAGTGAATGCACTATAGATGCAGTGCCTATGCAGGCATGCTGAACCTACTGAAACACCTGCCAAACATTACCTTTTCTTTCCTGCAGCACAGCTTTTTCAATTCCAGTGACTGGCAAACAGAATGGTGGAAAAGATGAAAGTTGGGGGAATGATTTATTCAAAACAGTGGTTTCAGGGCTAAAACCCACACTCAGAGACATTTAGCAAATGCTGGAATCCAATGCGCTTCCTGCACATATTTTTTTAGCTTTCCCAGATAGCAAGCACTTAAGCTATTAGCTGCAGTTTCAATTAGGAGAAAGAGCTTTGTAATTGAAGCCCGTTATCTTGTGCACATGCCCAGACCAACAGACGTGGAGTTAATTTGTTTCTATAGATTTCCTGCAGCACAGCTCAGCAGGTTGGTCTTAACGCTGGAAACTGAGCTCGCAGGGTGAGAGTTTTGATGAACATTTTGAACTGTGGTTCTCCGCGGTCTTCCTGTAAGCCCATTATTTGAAAGAAAAAACTAACCTCCCTTTTGTGTTCTATTCACTTCTGTGCTCACAGAGCAACCACGGTGGTTTCTGTCCACCCACAAATGAATCCCTGCGTAGTTAGTTCAGAAAATATTATGGTAAAAATCCCTCCATCGCCAACCAAAGGCAATCCTTTGCACTAGAGGAGATTGTGCAAGCATTAATAAGGTGAGCAGTTCCTGCTCACAGATAATTAAAGTGGCTGTGTGAAGCCAGATGACGTGAGCATGCTACTGCTGCATACACCTAGCCGACACAAATGCTGCCTTGGGTAATTAGTTTTAAACGCAATAAATTTTCAAGCTGAGTCCTTGTAAAATATTTGACTTTTGTGTATTAATTTGAGAATTTGTTCACACTGATGAGTTTCAACCAGAACAAAGTCTATTCATCTCATTTTTATATTGTATTTGCTGC
The DNA here is from genome assembly GCA_031762495.1 of Anablepsoides rubrolineatus. Classification (NCBI taxonomy): domain Eukaryota; kingdom Metazoa; phylum Chordata; class Actinopteri; order Cyprinodontiformes; family Rivulidae; genus Anablepsoides; species Anablepsoides rubrolineatus. Next base: position 21,443,906 of record JARVGW010000750.1, read on the forward strand.
AACCTTGGTTTTTTTTCCTCATCATAAAAAAACTGGGTGGAAATAATTGCTTTGTTTCAGACAAAATCTGTATAAAGTTCATACAGTGGTTCAGTCAAGACTGTTTATTCTGCTATGCTGAAAAAGTAAAGGTTGTGTATTATGTACAGCTGAGTGCAATCAGCAGGTTAGAACCTATAGATATTATTCTAAGACAAATGTGAGACTATTGGACTGTGAGTCACCAGTATACAGCTTCTCCTACCCTGTCTCCATGTGTGTCATGTTGTCTAATTTGTCGAGCCCTCGGAACGGGCCAACCAAGAGCTAAGTGTGAAGGCAGCGGCTGTGATGAGACTAAAGTTTGATTTGGACAACCTATACTGCGAGAGCAGCTTGCTGTCATACTGGTAGCAGAGAGGCAAGTAAAGCCTGGTTTGTGCTTCGACAACATGATGTGAGACAGCAGAACAGTGCTAACGTCATTTCAGACATCTTTTTTTTTTTCACAGTGCTTATAGTTGGGCTGAAGACGCGTGGGGTAACCCCTCCCTTTGCCCTCCCACAGCACTCCTAATGTAGCAAAAGTCATACTTATCTAAACATATAAAAAGCATAAATATACAAGGACAACAGTGAAAATATTGTAGTTTTTTTACTTTTTTTTATCAGGTATTGGAAGAGTGGCTTGTGTTGTTTGATGAGGAGTAGAAGATGGAGCAGGAAATACTTTGGACTTTTTGTTAACTGTTCAGATGAAAGAAGACATTGGTGCCAGTTTCACGCTAAATCTAGCGGCAAAGTTGCTAAGTTGGCAACACTGTTTCTAGGAGCGGACCATTTTCAGCAAAATGATATGGAGAAGAAGCATGTACTGATCCTCATAAACAAACACACCCACAATGTTCTGAAAATCAAACAATACAACTCGCATTGGTCTGTAAGACAGAGTTCAGACTGTGGGCGATGTATAAGACAGGGGAGGGGGGGGACTTGTCAGCGGGAGATGACAGACGGAAGTTATGTAATTTTTGTCATGCAAGACGTTATAAATCAGCCTTTACTCATGCAACTGGAAGGTGTGTCCTATAAAGAGTCCACAAAAGAACAACCTGTACTTAATGTAAAGCTTTCTTAGGTTGTCAAAATGTATCATTTTCCCCCAGAATCACCATACGCACATTAAACCATTCAGTCAATGGCAGTGTACTACGTTCACTGCTTTCATTTGGACCTCTTTTGTGAAAACAATTGAACTGCAGATTTCGTTGACTTCTTTATTGATTTGTACAGTCTGCAGAACTTAAGACACCTATTATACTGATTTCTGGGGAATTGTTCCCACTTTTAACAGGGATCACACAACAATATAAAACGCTGACAAAGAAATCTTACCTCCTAACATGAGGGCAACAGATATATCACATGGTTCTTAGATGTAAGCTGCACATGCTCTACTACGTGGGCCAATTTTAATGATCCAAATATTTGTTTAATTTGCAGGTTCTATAAAACGAGCCCCGATTTTAAAATTCAGGGACAAGAAAGAGGATAAGACCATTTCGTTTTTACGTGCCAGAATAACAGCTTGCACTTCATCTGTGCGTAAATGCACAGAAGGAAGGCTGCCTTCAAGAGACGAGAGCTTTGACAGGTTGCAATATTTGTTGCCAAATTAAGGCATGCACATGAGTAGATTAGCTTGTATGAAAGTGATGTGCTTTCAAAAAAAAAATACCCCAAAAAACAAATGTCACTTTAAACATATTCTATAGGACAGATTTAGCTTAAAACATGTGATGACAATATAACACAAAATTATTAAAAACATGGTAAGCACACGTTTTGACGAATCAATGGCTTTCCTCTGAAAAAGCTGTAAGCTCTGCTATTAATTTTCATTTTGCTTGGTTGTCTGCTTGTTTAGTGGAATTGAAAATTACTCTAACTGCACGACTGGGCAGCAATGATCCATGGTTCCACAGAAGTAGACTACCTACCTGAGGATTTTGTGAAAAATGGGCTTTGGTCGACTCTATTCATACCCACCTGCAGCAAAATGCAGAAAGAAATAGCCTATTAAGTGAATTGGCTGTAATGGCTGTTACACAACACAGTTTATTGCCATTACATGACATTCAGGTGGTAAATTATAGATTAAAAAAAGGACTGTTATGTATGATCAAGCAAATATACAACACCCTAAACTGGTTTAGAGTGCTTTTGTACACTGAGGATATAATTATAGATGTGTATTTTTTTTAAAGCTTAGCTTTAGGAATCTGAATCTAAAAGACTGCCCACATGAAACGAGTTACATGAATAAATAAAAGTTTAGATTGTTTGTGACAGAAAAACACATGCTGGATCAGTGTTTTGTTAGTTTTTATTTGTCTTTTTATGTTTCTTTATGTAGATTTCTTGTATTTTCAGTGTTCTTTTTCTGGGGACCATCCCTGTTCTGGACTACTTGTCCCTGGGATAAACAGCCAAGTGTATGTCACCTTCAGTTGTTGAAAATGAAATCTAAACATCTAGAAACTGACCTCTGTCTCTTTAAGAACCGCCCACCATTTCTGACACTCCCACTTCAGCACGTCTTCACAATTGCTTCGCTTAGTGGGGCGGGAGCTTGGCTGTAGACTGAGCTCCAGGGAGGAGCTTTGTCTAAATAGGTGGTGATTTGTACCAGCAAATGTTTAGGCAGCTCCACATGGCTACCACAAGAGATTCAAGCATTTCTCAAATATGCATGAAGAAGTCAAAGCAACACTCTGGGTATGTTTTTGTTGAGGGAATGACATTATAACATGATATAAAGCTCAAAAAAGTCCATTTTGCATATATTAGCCTCCCTTTTATAGACATTCACGAGTGTAAAAATGAGATGTTTTGGTTAGTTCACGTTCAGGTTGGTTAGTTCATGTTTACGTCTCTATAAATAAATTGTGCAAATACTGTAAATTGACACCATGAGTGAGAGATATTTCCTGTGTGTGGAAAGTTTTATGGTGTGAAGTTGAAGTGTGGATTATTGGAATTTGAAGTTTGAAGGAATTGGAAGTTTCTACAATGCTTAAAAATGAATGAAACTGTTGTCCCACTTTCTGTATTTCATCTTGATAGCAAATAATTATTTTTTATTTTGGAGCAGAAGTCTGCCCAAATTTAAAGAAAAAAGTTATGTTTTTTTTTAATGAAAGTTTCGTTAAAGAAAAATCTCTTCAGAGGACCTACTTAACTTTTTAAAAATAAATTTCTAACTGGAATACTGAGATACATCAGGATGTCCACATATTTTATTTAGGAAAATTCACCTTACATTTAAACTTTCTTTTTTTTACCTTCAAAAATGCTAAAATATTCATGTTGTGACACTAGATAGCAACAATGTCCACATTAATGACATCACAACAGAAAAAGGAACATAGGCGTAATATTTCTAAAAACACTTTCTTTTACATTTTCTTGATACCGCTCACAGTTTTATCTCAGTTATTATTTATTTCAGCAAAAATCAAAGTTTGACTGCGGCAGGATCAGAATAAATCAAAAGAGACTCGGAAAAAAGTGCAACTACATTGTGAAAGTAGTTATTGTTTTTAATAATTAGTACATCTCTGTTGTCCTGCTCTTATTAAAGTAACTTTGGGAGCGCTGACAAGCTGATGTTAGCTAGCTAATTAGCCGTGTTATTAGTCCATGTAGTGAGCCTGAAGTGCTGTTTATTTCAGTGATACACATGCTAACTCCTGTAGCTTGTCCTAAATGTTTGTTTCAAATAAAGAAAACATGAGGGGTTCTTCTGTAATTGCTACAATTTTTCTTTTCTTTTGTTGACAAAAGTCCAAACAGCCAACTTTGTAAAGGTTGAGGAGTCAGAAAAGTTCAGGAGGTTTTCCATCTTGTTCACATCACACAGCTGACTGACAGCTCTGAGCAGCAGAACACAGAGGAGGTGTTGCTTTATGCACTAAATGACAGGAGAAGACTTGTCCCTGGCCTTCCATTAAAGAGTTTAAACCACCGAAACAACGTGATGTAAAATTTTAGTGATTTGGAAACTGTTATGTGAGGGATTTAGTCCTAAAACCAAAATCTGGCCCAGGCCTAGTTCTGCCTGTTATCGCAGTGCATAAAAAGATGTGAAGCGATAAAACAATGACACTAACACCAAAGTCACCTTCAGCTGTTTTGTTGTGCTCAGAGCAAAAAGCTTAACAAGCGTAGAAAGACTTTTTATGTCCGTAGTAGTTTTACCTTTCAGGTCACTGAGTGACAATCCAAGCTGGTGGGAATTTGTTGGAGTACTGAGACACTTTACTGTGACTAATATTACAGTGGATTGCAATCTACAGTTTTACTATTGCCCGTTACTGAAGGCGAAGGTGAAACAATTATGATTTTGCACCTGTTTGTCTGTATATGATTGTGTTTATATAAACAAAAATAAATCATTAGATTAGCATCTTCAGTCCCAGTCAAGATGGACGCCATAACTTAGTGAAGTTAGCAAATACAAAACTGTCTCTGACCAGAGCTGGGTAATAATTAGTTACATTTACTTGAATACAGAAGATGCATGTTTGCAGAACCATGCCTCGGTACCATTGTGATACATTTTATATTACGTTGTTTCAGTTGTTTATTTCAAAGTATAACTTCACAAAATTAACTTTTAATAAAGCAATGTGACAAGTAAATGAATAAAAAGCATTAATAATTTGAGTTTAGCTCCAGGATCAGTAGTTGTAACATTTACTGCATTTGATTTAACATCTCATCGCGACAAAAACGTTTCATCAGTTACATTGGCCGTATGACTAGGCGCCTACCATTTGGGACAGCCTACGAAGCGGGGCAGTGAGATAAACGGCTGACAAATGTGGCCGACGTTGGCTGCAACCCATGGATTGAAACACAGGCATGGTTCCACCTGTGTAACATGATGACATAACGTGTTCAAAATCGAACAGCTCTGGATCTCTTCAAAGAGCCATTTATCCCATCTCTATTCTAGTACTGAGCTACAGTTTGGTGTAGACACTCTAAGTCCAACATCTTTGCTTAAATCGTTTGGCATTGAGTGTTAGAGTCAACACCGTCATGATGCTAGAAAAATATAGACTTGTTGTAACATTTTGTTGCTCCCTCTTTTTGTACTCATTTTGACCCGTTTTACCGTTTTTTTACAACAAAAATCTTGTTTTCATGCAAAATATATTTTTTATTCCTGATGTAAACATATTTTTTATTATACCACAGCATTTCATAAATAGAGCAGTTCAACATTCCCTTATGTTTTAATGTGAAATCATTGATAATACATAATTTATACGATGAAGTCAGGCTACTCTCTAAATGTTTAAGATGTTAAAACATGCGTTGCTGTACTTATACAGTAAATCTCAATACACTCCAGTCTAGGCTGAGGTTTCAAGCCGATTTAAGATTTTCCAGTGGGATTCATTTGCACAAATGCAAAGAATCAGATTGCAGACCTATCTTTGGTTAAGCACCTCTCGTGGCTGCTGTGCGTGGGGTGAGATCTCCTCCAAAAAAAAAAAAAAAAACCTACTCGGCAGTGTGCATGATTCAGACTTTTGACAGATGTTTCTCTTGGGGATGTGATGTCTGCTCTGGTGAGGAGGTGGGAAACACAAGCAAATAAAAATAAAAAAATAAAGACTTAACAGCAAAAAGAGGCAACAGGATATCTGTTTAATAATAGCTTGCAGTCGAACGTGGCCCGTTGAAAGGAATGTGACAATTCTTTTGTTTTATAATGGTTATTCTTGGCATCTCCTCTTCATTCAATTGATGTTTTCGTGTTTTTATTGTTCTCATTATGATGTGCTAATGGCACATGTCGCAGCCAGCTAATGGCCTGATCTGGCGCTGTCGGAAAATATGATGTTGTTCCTGCAAGCTTTAACATGGACAATATTGAATTTCACTGGAGGTTGGACAGACTTATTTACAGAACACGTGTGATGAACTGCTGTTTGTCTCTGATCACTGATCATTAGTTCGCTGACTCTTGAAGAGAGGGCAAATAGCTGCTGAAGTATGGGACTGCTGAGGAATAAACAGGGAAAGTCATGGCTTTGCTGACCTCAGACCTCAGTTTTAGATTGAGGTCAACAATAATTGACAACATCATTAACTCTGATATGTACTTGCTGTTACCTGATAATGTCCTTCACTTAAACTCAGGATGAAATAAGCTGCTTAAATTAAAGCTGAAGCAAAACAAAGAAGTAGAAGTTTGGACATGAAATTAGATTTTCTTTCCCTTCAACATGGTTTCACACTCATTTAAGAAATTTAAAGACCTATAATTCCTTGAAAGTATGTTTTTACTTGCTGCCTTTCATGCTGTGGTTTTAAACAAAGAGAAAATGGGGAAATGACTACAGGCTCTTACACAAGTGGCCCCGTGCTGTTACTGACTCGTGTTCTGATCACCTCGGTCCATTCAGAAGACACAGAGGCAGAGAGGTGGGAATGAAACACCCCACCTCTAGTGCCTCTGGACCAC
>JARVGW010000750.1:21477673-21493250 GCA_031762495.1 Anablepsoides rubrolineatus
TTGTGTCCTTCATCCGAGGGACCAGAAGGTTTGAATGAAGACCAGTGTCTTTTTGGGGAGAGCAATAGGCCCACTTATGATATTGATTTTATTGCCATCCCCACTAACCATAAACCATACATGATTGTTATGTACACCTTAAGGTTTTATTTACAATAATTCATGACTTCTCTCATCCTTATACAGGATGTAATGCTATAAAATTAAGAAATCTAAAAGGTGCAGTCAAATACAATAGTTTGTCATGGGAAAATTAGCTTAAAATGATTAACTCACTTGTTGAAGTAAAAAATTAAATAAGTTATACAAAAAAAAACAATGTTTTTTAGTTTTCCTTTTAATGTCATTTCAAGTAAAAACTCCTATTTTCTTTGCTTCAGTTATTAAACCTTTAGTGTGTTTAACACCAGCCATCCATCTTTTTATTCACTCTGTGCAGGGTCACATGTAGCTGATGTCCATCCTCAGCAGTTGAGAGAGGGGGAGAGACAGGGTACATTTTGGCAAAGGTCCAACTCCATCCTGGGTGGAAAGGTTTTTTAAATAAATGGTTATGGGCTATCAAATAGTTTTTACAGTTTCTAATTCTAGTAGATAAAAACTTTAGATTTTATGGATTTTGAAGTTCCTCAAACCAGTCAGACACTGTAGAAAAAAAAGTTAAAAAATAAAATAAAAATAGGAGACATGACATAAAGATGGCAGCAAAAGGTTGAAGGGTAATAAAGAGGAGGGTTGAGGTAGGAGCACCACGTTTTTATTCTATTTTACAAATATAATACACTCTTTATTGAAGCAGTATGTAAAGGTTCTTGGTGTCCTATAGTAGTATAGGCAGGATGTGCAGGGTCAAAATGTTAAAGAATCAATCATCTTCACCCTTTATATCACAGATAGACAGATTGTATCTGATGTATCTTTAGCCTTTTTTAGGTTTTCTTTTTTTTTTTTGAGTCAGATTTTTAGAGACATTTTTATTCTACAAACAGGCACTTCTGATGACAAAAAAAATGTGTTACTGTTTTGTTTTGCTATTGTTCTTACGTGTTCTTCCAAATGTCTCAAAACGCCTGCAAATGTTTGCTTTGGAAAATGGTCTGTTTGGTATATTTCAAGTCAGATTTTTTCTTAACCAAATCAGATAAAAATATTGATCAGAATAAAGGTAATTAAAGAAAAACATATTATTTAAAAAAAAAACATTTTAAAATAATACCAAATGTATAGTCAAATTAGTTCCTAAAATCAGCTCAGATCATGGTGGGAACTGTGGGATAAATCTTGTGCCAGCAGGAATTGATTTGAATTGTTCAGATTGAATCTGAATGTGCAAAATTTGAAATTGAATGCATTGGTTTGAAAATAAATTTCACTAAATTGAAACTGAATTTAATGATTTGAAACTGAATTTAAAGTTTTGCATCTGAATTAATTTGCTTTGAAACTGTATTTTGGTCTATTAAAAATTCACTTTCAGTTCCAAAATTCAGATTTTTGTGTCACTCATCCTGGTCCTTGCAAAATCCAGCCAGAGTAATCAAACACAGATCGACAGATTTACATTTCACTTTGGTGAAGTTTCCTTTCTGTAATGTAACAGAGATGATGCAACCTACTGTAAAAGTGACAAAAACAGTTATTTTATTGCAGTGATTAATTTTACCTATAAATGTTACATTTACATCACATCATGGATCAGTCAGCAGCAGAGTCTGATCAATATGTGATCTATGACGTGATGTAAATATAACATTTTCTACATATAGGTAAAAACTGATCACTGCGATAAAATAATTTTGTATGTTTTTGTCACTCTTATAGTGAATTGCATCAACTCTGTTACATTACAGAAGGGAAGCTTCACCGAATTGAAACGTAAATCTGTCGATCTGTGTTTAATTACTCTTGCTGGCTTTCTCAAGGTCCAGGATTAAATTCACCATTAAATTCAGTTTCAGTTTAGTAAAATTCATTTTAAAACCAATGCATTCAATTTTAAATTATGCACATACAGATTCAACATGAGCAACTAAAATTATATTCCTACTGGCACAATATTTATCCCTTAGAAATCAGCCTCAGACCACAATACTTCCTCCACCATGCTTCACTATTGAGGTCCATCTGAAGAGATGTCTTTAGTTACTAATAATCATCAAGCAAAAAAAGGTTTTGTTAATTTTCATAACTGCTTTATGAGAAGAACCTCCATGTTGTTAAGCAACAAAACAGCACACTAAAAACATTTTCTTTCTTTACTTATACCTATGTGACCTTATATTGTGGTCTACCAATGATTTCATAACTTATTCAAGGAAAACATTTTAAAATTGTGTGATTCGTCATGTTTAGCTGTTTTTATAGTTGTCATACTCTTGAGTTTTCCCTTCTTTTTTTCAGTTGGCATTTTTGAAGCATGCAGCAAACATTTCAGTGACCCCTTTGTAGCCCAAGTTTTCACAAACCATCTCATTGCTCCATAAAATGAGATCTGTGGCCTTATTTGCACCAAGGTTCCTGTAAGGTTCCATCTCTGATACAATGAGAGAAAATGGTCAAAAGGCTGGCAGATCACATCCAAGGGCTTGAGGTTCAATTACCTCAGTTGTCATGGAGCAATAAATGACAAATTAAGTGGCTGGCACTGAACGCTGCTCCAAGGAGGCTGTCAGAATACTAATGTAAGCCGTGTCTGAGAGTGGACAAAGAGATAAACAAAGTCAGGACTTGGGCAAAAGAAACACAGAGACAGCTGTTTGCCAGGACCGTCTACTTTCTACTTCTTGAACTTAGCTCTGAATGATTTGACTATATTGGCGTCTTTGTTGCCTGTGAAGCCTGTGAATGAGGTTTTAATAGCTGTTAAAGAAAGAGCCGCTTGTTTATAAGAGCTACAACACACAGCAAGTCACGTGTTCAGCTGTATTCAATCAGATTAATTTGCTTTGTCTTGTTGTTTTGATTTCAGCTGTCTGAGATCTTTAACACCGTGGCTGACACTGTAATCCTGTAATTAATAAAGTATTCACTGAGAAATAGAACAATAGCTAATGAAAGAGCTCCGATGTGCCACTTTTCATTAGGCTCAAAATCTTTGTGTAAATGTTGATGGCTTTAGTCGCACTCTGAGGCTTTAGATGCAACATAACATTTGATCACTCTCAGTGCCTCATCACTGTTAGAATGAGACTGGCATCAATTTAAATGTCACACTTTTAGCTATACTAACATCACCTAGCTGAATCTGTTTAAAGGAGTCATATGATGCATTTAAATCCTCTTTTTTCACATTTAAATCATTTAGTTGGGTCTTTATAAAGTGAAACTGCAGCGCTTTGAACTGAATTCCCCCTTTTTTACCGCTTTTCTGGGATGTGTCTCGGATCAAGGCTGTCTCTTTAAATCCAATGAGGCACTTCACACCCCGCCCCCTGCAGCTTCCAGACCTGTCCATAGAGGGTTTACAACTATATAACAGTGCAGACAAGTTTTATTTACAAATTAATTAAAAGATATCAACAGGGGAAGACTTGTCCATCCAGTCTTACATGTTGGAGCCGAAGTCTGAACCAGAGTCAGAGGAGAATGAAGATGAGGAAATTGTAGATGGAAAGTCCTGACCTTAATTGGCAGTTCTGTCTCATATGATTTGACAAATAGTTCAGAAAATGTCACAAAAACTGACTGGGTTGAAAAATATGACCCAAAAAGAATATAAATATATCTGCAAAGAACAGGGAATAAAGCAACTTTAATTTTATCTCAACACATTTTCCAACCATCTCAGAAGATTTGACCAACATTGCATTTGTAAATGCTTAATTTACAAAGTTTGATTTAAACAACTGTATTTCTGTCGTTTCATCATCATAAGATCATCGCAGTTTAAAACTGGCACAAAAAGCTATTTAACAAATCCTGGTCTTTTATTTGTTTTTGTCTAGATGTAACTAATCTAAAACCTATTAAATTTCTATTTGTAGTTTTAATTTGCAAAATAATTTGCCTACTGCTAAAAACGAGTGCGATGAGCCGGAGGGTAAAGAAGCACAAATTCTCTCCAGACTTTGGCAGTGCTGCTAACTGTCATCACTATCATTTTCATTTACGCACTCATTTGATTCATTGTTGCAATAAAAAGGGGGAAAAAATGATTAGCGCACAGAGTCAACTTAAGTTTTGATTTAAAGGCTTTATTGTGCCAGAAGCTGGACCAACAAATCAGGCCACATTTCAGCAGCCCCACTGTCAGGCCTCTGCTTCGGTTAAAGCTCACGGCTTCAGACGGGCGCTGTGAACATCTCTGTGCTCAAGTAATCAGAGGAAATAGTAGATTATCAGGGAAGCTTAAACTGGCTTGTTGTTTGTCTCTTAATGTGAGCACAGCTAAGAACGTACTGAACCACTTGACTGTGTAATTAATTACATTTACTGTCTCCAGTCCTCCAGGGCACAGAGAACAGATGCGGGGTTGTGCCTTTGTCCAAAAATATAGATTGGTACAGTATTACTGTGAGACGTGGACAGACTGCGCTGGCATTCTTTACAACCTCCTATCATTGATCTTATCAGTGAATTTAAATGTATGTTGTTCAGAAAACACTGAGGTTGCTGACCTCGCCTCCCTGCCTCCCTTCAAACACCCCTCCCCTCCCCCCTCTTGCCTTTCCTGTGTGATTTATTACTGTACATTCTGCTGTGTACATTGCATTCTGTCCAGTGAATGGACAGTGTAACTGAGTCATGCTGCAGCAGTTTTGTCAGGGAAACTAAACGTTTGCGGAGGGACCGTGGGCTTGCATTGCCAAGGTGACTTTCAGGAAGATCCTGTCAGGCTACCCAAGGTGATGGCTGAGCACCTGAGGTACGCCGGGAATGGCTGCAGTAAAAAATCAAGGAGGGCATCACGCAGATGAGACTTATTCATCTTAATTAAGTGGACCATCAAAGTGATGGGCTGGTTGAATGGAGGAAGAAAGGCAGAGAGTCAAAGAGGGAGCGTGGACGCTAACAGGGTTTTGGAAAAAGACTCCTTAGCTGCAAACAAAGTGTCTTTTTTTTGCTGTATCAGTCAGTTCCCCCATCACCCACCCCACAGCCAAAAGAAAAAAATAAAAATAAAAACGAACAGTACCTGTTTATCTATTGGGAACAATTCTTACAAGTGCTGCAAACCAGATTTTAATTTGACACTGCAGACGTTTGGCAGCATACTAAATCTTTCACACAAAAATCTGCCACAGTTTCATAAAAAGCACCGTGTTTTGCTGCTCAACATGATTGTGTGACACCCTGTAGCACAACAGTGTTACATCACGGATATTTGCTGCATAGCGGGAGTGATGCATTTACCAGCAGTGTCTGTAATAAATACAGATAGTTAGTCCAAGAAAAGAAGAACAATCATAGAAAATGTAAAGCATAGAAGAGAATTCTTCATCTTGGGAAACTGTTAAAATATCACCTCAACGTTTTTTTTCCCAACCATATGACCTCAACATTTAACCATTCATTTCTTCTTGCAACATTTCAAGGCAAAAAGGCACAAGCTCTACTCCAGAACTGTTGGGACATTATGTGAAATATAAACAAAAACAGAATGTGATGATTGTCAAATCGTATCAATGTATATTTTCTCCACAATGCAGCAAAACATCTCCAAACATTTCAGACAGCGGCAACTTAAAGCTGTCAAATTAAGTGGTAAGGATAAGAAATAGCTTAAGGAGCATTTTGTGACTAATTAAGTTAATTGGCAACAAATCAGTAAGAAGACTGGGTGTAAACGATCATTTTAGAGAGGCTGAATGTTTCCGAACTAAAGATAGGCAAGTGGTTAAGTGGTCTGTGAAAAACTGCAAAACAATTTTAGAGTAATGTTCTTCAACATCTACAGCTCATAATAGCATCAGACGATGTCATAAGTCTGGAGAACTCTGTGAAGGATCAGGCTGAAAGTCAATATTGGAGCTCAGTGATCTTCAGACCCTCAGGAGGCCTGATTCTGTTGTGGACGTCACTGGAGGGGCTCAGGAGCACAAATCACTGCCTGTCCACACAGTTCCCTCTGCCATCCACAAATGGTGGGTGAAGCTCTATCATGCAAGGAAGAAGCTGTAGGTGAACACAATCCTGAAATGCTGCAGACATTGTCATTGTAAGACAAAGCTAAACCATTATAACAGCATGGCTTCGTAGTAGAAGAGTACAGGAGTTTAACTGTTCCGGCTTCAGTCCAGACCTCTCCTCAACTGAAAGCATTTGACACATTATGAAAAAAAAACAATCCAAAACAATCGGCAAACCAATCCAATCATTTTAAACTTCAGTAGAGGCCACGCCTCCAGCAAGAATCTCTTCTCTATAGCTGAGAGTCCAGACCCTCGTTTGAAGCAAAGAGAAGGACAAGGGTCTGTTTTTTTTTACCAGGCTACATTTATTAGGGCTTTATAAGAATTTAAAGTCTTTCTTACATTTTCTCTGGCTGATGTCTGATGGTTGTCTGTAAACATCCCTGCACAAACCTGTCAAAGCAGATTTTTCTTTTAGATTTTGAAGCAGATCAGTATGAACAACGAGGTCACAGATTTGCATTAAAATCTGCACTTTTCTCATATTTTAAGCTCCCAGTGTGCGGTCCTTGTAATCTATGCACTTTTCTTAGTAAAACTTCTTCCCCAAATAATTTGATCGCTGACAGTTTGTTTAAAGATTCAGGCTCATCGTCCTCACAGCAGATAATGTGGCTTCAAGTCTCGAGTTTTAAGTAGAGATTAGAAACAGGTCATAGGTTTTACTACTTTCTCATTCTCCACTCACACGCTTTTTTTCTTTTTTTTTAAAGTTGAAGTCCACACCTCAAACTGACAGTAATGCAAGTCACATCATTTGAGATTTATTGGATTCTGCTCAAATCCCTCTGGAGCCACAGGAGGCTTTCTAAACTTTCCTTTCTCAGGTGCCTTAGTGCTTCCAAAGACCGCGATACAGACTTTGATGTGTAAAACGTGTCAGTGGATATCTTCTTTTAGCTAAAAGCAAGACCAGAAATACAAGAGAGGAATAGGGTGACAAGAAAAAAAAAATCCTGCGCCACCGCTGCTATCAAACTTTGTGTGATACGATGTTTTCTCTCTGCTTCGGTGCACAGTCACACATGTTGAGCAGGTGACGACAATTTAATGACAGTGCAATTATCCACTGTTCTGGGACTGCGGCAGCATGTAAAGACAGCATGATTAAAGCTGCTTGTTGTATTTGAGCCCTTTAGGGAAGTGACATGAGCAGCTCCAGTGACTCTGAAATAAAAGCAGAACCATTCATCTTGAAGATCAGTTCTGAGGAAATGACAGTTTGAGACTACTAAAAGTGGGGCAACACAGTTTCTTTGTTTGACAGGGAGAAGAATGACAAGATAATGTAATTCCATGCTGCAGCTACTGTGTCACAGCTCTGGCTTCACGCCACTTCGCTCGAGTTGCATTAATATCCTCTTGCAATTTTCACATCTCATCACCGAGGATGAATCTCTCGCTGCGCCTTGGCCCTTAACATCCACCCGATCCTCCCAGTGAAGATTGTTCCACGGTAGAAATATCACAGGAGGCCAACAGCTGGCTGCGGTTAATCTCTCGCCGCCTCCCAGTTTCACCCGCATCAATATTAGACAAGTCTGTTCAAGTTCACTGACAGATGGCCGTCTGCTGGGCCTCTTTTTGAGCCAAGGAGCAAACAAAACAAGATAAAACCAAAACAGATCATGTTTTTCCCTCTATTTTTTTTTTTCCCAATTGCATACAAGCCAAGTTGTACAGACTGTCTGTAAATTACACAGATTTCCTCTCATTTTGCAGGTGCACTCATGGATTTAAAAAAAATATTTAAAATTTATTTTACGTCTCAGAGCCGGCCTGTAAATGCTAAGTTCCCATCCTCTTCCTCCTCCCACTAGACTTTACCTGCCCAATACCACCCCCACATTACACACAGCATTTCTGTGTGTGTCTGCTACCAAAGCTAACTGACCTTAGGAGACTTTAACTCAGATCAGTTTACAGATACTGACTTAAAAAATTTTGTGCGGTAGTAGCTGAGATGGATATTTGGAGCACTGCGTTGGAATTTCATGTAAAATTTTCACCATTTTATATTTAGAGTCAACTCTATCGGTCTGTTAGCAAAACCTGAACAAACCCATGCAAACACGTGGAAAACGTGCAAACCCCACACAGATAAACCTCAAATTCAACCTGAGATTGACCCCCAGACCTGGATGCTGTGAGGGAACATGATATGCCCACTTCTGTACCCCCACAGCTGATTAACCTCTGGAGCCAGTCCAACTCAAGATGGTGACCACGGCTAACTGAACAAACACAAAAATGGCTACAATTTAGTCCTTTTTATTGATACAGAGGTGGTGAAATAGCAGCTGAGAGTCAGTCACACAACAAGCCGTGTTACTCATTGTGCAAGATAGTTGATTAGAACTTTGTTTATCTGTTAGCAAAATATTTCATAAACCACTGTATTGAAACATTTAAGAAATAATCATTGGATTCCACAGCCTGACACATATTCAGCTATAATATGATGTGGTAGTAGCTGAGACCATTTACTTTGTGCATAACATCTTACATAATATTATCTTCAGGTTTTGGCAACTACACATCAGTCTGTCAGGGTGTCCGCGCATCCTTAAAAAGTCTTAAATTTGACTTGCTAAAACCTGCAGATACCCTGGTCTGTTCAGGATGATCCTTTTTTTATTGCCATGTATAGTATTTTGTTTATTTTTTACATTTTTATTGTTATTTCTATTCTATTACCATTACTACTATTGCTATTGGTGTTTAGCGATATATTGTTTTTTTTGTGAACTGATGCTGCTGCTGTTACACCTGAATTTGCCCTCCAAACAATAAAGGATGTTTCTATTTCTATTCTATTCTATCTTGGTCTGAAACTCTGGCATGAGGTGGTTGATGTGCATTCCTCAAAAGGAGTGCTAGGCCTTTAATTTCCTTCAATCAATCATAAAACCCGAGATGAAGTTCAGCATTCAGGATGTTCTTACTGCGAGCGACTGATTCTGTGAGGTTTCTGTCCTTAAATATTTGAGGTCACCGTGACAACCAGTGGGGCTTTACACATCAACTATCAGGTGACGTACACGGACACATGAATGTGTAATACGCACAATCTTCCACTGTATTAGGAGTTCGACATACAGCTCGTTCTGCGGAGTTATCACCATGGAAACTGGACAGGAGTGAAAAGCATGTTCTGTGGTTGGAACAATGGCATCACAACATCTGAGGTCCCACAGTACATTGTGACATTTATATGAGGTGCTGTAGCACTGTGCAGAAACTTTATCTGTCCAAAAAAAACAGCATCCAGCTCGTTTTGATTTGTGTGCATCTATCTTCATCAGCTCAGAGTTTATGCAGTTCATCTTGATTTGAAGAAAGTGACAGTAAATGATAAAAACAAATGTGACTGTGAATGTTAACCTAAAAAAATCACATTTTAGTTCTTTTTTAAATGGTTTTCCTGCAATGCAGTGTCACAGTCAGTTTCTTAAATTCTGAACAATCAGCTGAGAAACAAGATCAAAAATAGTGTCAAAGCTGCTGACGGTGACTTGTTAGTGTTGCCATGTTAACCACACCTGTGTCCACCACTCCCTCACAGCACTCCTACAAGAGTAGAAAGTCAAACATCCCGAGCTGTAAGAGAAATAAGCATCTGTTTGTTGCTTTTATGTGTCTGCATTTATTTGTTTAAAGTGCCTGTGACATTAAATCTTTGTAATAAAAATGAATGTAGTTTTCAAAAGAAAAAAAAACTCGTAAAATATTGTAAAAAAAAAAAAGATTTCATGAAGCTGAGATGAACAGTTGTTGAGATATTTGCATGTGAAATAACAGGAAGTGATGTCAAAGGGGAATGCCTGAATGTAAACAGAGCAGTGCTACTATGGTTAACACCACTGTAGAGAAGAATCTGGTGTCTCTTTAGATTATTTAATCACTAATATAGTGAGATGAGAAAGAGTCGTAGTTCAAATAATATTGTTTAAATAAACAAAAACCAGGAAGTTCTCATTCTCAAAGAGTTCCCCTTTGATGTCACTTCCTGTTTCACTTTAGCTGAGTCGTATTAAAAATATAATGTGTAATATAATTATACACATAATTAAAATCATGTGTATAAGTTTTTTTTCTTAATCTTTTTGTATTTAATGGATATGCATGTCAGAGGCATTTTAAGCATGAATTCATTTGTGCGACTCAATAAAACAGATATAAAAATGCAGATAAGTAGCTTTTTTAAAGAATATTTCAAACTAAATTAACAAATATATGTCTATCTATCATGAGATGCTAAAAAGATAATACAGTATAATAAAACACACATGTATCTTTTAAAATCTTTTATTTACAATTGGGTGAAATAAAAAAATATTAAGGGTGTCAAAATTCCTGTTCTTTTTCAGAATCTCACTGTTTTGCTGTAATTTTGACATGTGGTGTTCCAAAGCTGCAAAAGGAGAAGCAAACCATCAGTCATGATGGAAACATAAGAATGCTTCTTTGCAGACTACAAATCTCTAAGAGCTGATATATCCAGTTTCTTTATTGTTAGCCTCCACACAACCTTGCCAATTCCCAGGTAATTTCAAGTGGCTAAACTTAAAACGTCAATTTGCAGTAAATAAAAGGTAAAACTACATAATGTTTTTACAGAGACACAAATCACAGTTTTCTCTACAGAAGCTCTTTTACCTCTTTTTTATGTAGAGCACTCAACTTCACTTATCTGTCATTGCATTTGCTGCTGTCACTTTAAGATGCAGAAGGCAAGTTTCAGTTCAAAAGATGCTGAGCACAACAAGACGGTTTCTTTTAAGCTCAGCATCTTTCTCAGAACCTGAAAACAGGGTCTTTATTTCCACACAGGTAATTTATAGATTTTAATCAGCTTAAGTTTACATAATGTTCCTTGTGATTTTACCTTTGTGAAATGGTAGAGAAATAAAAGTATGAAGCTTTCTGTAAATAAGATTATGATGGCGGTAAAAGATTGAAGAAAACAGCCCGTGCTATTTATAGGACTCGGGTGGTGGTTTACAAGCAAAGCCAAGCAGGCAGCTTGAGTTTTATGAATGCAAACTTTACAAGATGATATACGCACACTTTTGTTTGCTTTCCCCCTCACTTACTGTTCCCAGGTGGCTAAAAGTATTTGCTAATGAGGTTTGAAAACATATTAGCTGATTGACAGGAGTCTTGGCATCACATTCAGTGTTGCTGATTTGCTTCATCTCTTCCTGGTCAGAAGTCTCTTCTGCAGCTTATCTGAACAACCAGAAAGCTCCATACTAGTTTGTCTCTGCAGCACTCCTCTAATAGTGCAAGAAAGTATAAACTAATATCCCATCTGATGCACAGGTTTGGTATTTGTTTGTGTTTTACTTCATAAGAAAACTTCTTATCAGCTCTTAACTTTAAAAGTTGCCTCATTTTGTTTGTATCATTTCTTAAATCATGTAAAGCACTTTGTATCACCTTGATGCTGAAAAGTTGCCTTACCTTATTTCGTCAATGAATGCAAAAGTAAAATAGATTAAGCGATAAATATTGTATTAAAAGCATAATTTAAATCCCAAACTTCACAAAATGACCAGGAAATTACCCAATGTGAGCCTTTATCCTCTGTATTAATACATTTAGTGGTTATCTCCCAAATTAACCTCTAACACAAAGTTACACCTGCTTTTTATTTTCTGTATAGTTATGGTTGAACGTTTCACACTCATTATATACATTGCTGCGAGCGAGCCAGCACGTCTCTGATGTCCTGGAATGCCAGCAGATTTTTCACAGAGTTTAAATCTTTTAAGCAGAAAGACAGACGCCAAATATCTCATTCTGTAAACGCTTCCTATCAATTCTGTCTGTCGTGTGAAGCAGCCCTCAGCACAATCAGAATGCATTCCATCTTAACAAAAGTGACCTTATTATTGCCTTATCCATTACACACTCCTCTGTCAGGCACGTCTGTCTTTCCCATCTTTTTTTCTGAACTGAATAAATTACCTGAGATGTGCAACATTAGCTCAGTTTCTCATGTGGACAAAGCAAGGCTTTATAAACTCCAGAGATCCATTAAACAATGAAATAGCTTGGACACGGTGTGCGAGTCCCTTTTTTTTTTTTTGTGAGACGTGGAAGGTGGGATGAATCTTGAGAGCAGCAACCCGACTGTAATCTTTGATGAATCTTAGGTAAAAATTTGCAAAGCCCAGAAAACATAGCAGTTGCTTCTGGTCAGACGGTGTTGGCCACTCAGATACCTCACGGACCTTCTCGGGGTCAGTATTGAGTGCATAACTGAACATAATTATTTGAAGGTTGACTTTTTTTGTATTAAAAAAAAACACTTTTCGTTTATTGTCGGATGAAATATGCAAATTTTGTGAGTTAAGGACATGAAAAATGTGCCAAATATTCTCTGTCAAACAGCTTATTTTACTGTTGCTATTGACTCTTGATGTCAAGAAGCATTGTTACAACAGAGAAATCATCCACCAAATTTATTTACTTTTTTTTACTAAGGACATACAGTCTACACGTTATTTTTCTTTGGCTGCTCACCTCTCTGATTGCAGTGGTCATCATGGAACATTTGGCAGTTATTTTAAGCCAAATTCTCTTCTTAATGCACACTGGGCTCCAACCCGCAATTTCAGGATTACAAGATCACAGTCCTGACCTCTAAGCAACTGAAGTGGATCTATCTGTCTATAAAAATAGAGAAAGATAGGTTGAATCATGATCAAGAATTTAATTTTAGTTCTTTAGAAAAATGAGTTTGACCAACAAGAAATTAAAAGGTCATTTATAGTTGAAGCAGTGTTCTAAGTTCTGATGCCAAAATGTTGGAAAAAAGGTTTTTCCTTAAAAAAAAAGTTAAAATTTCATCTACTGTCATGATATAATTATCTTGTTCACCTTTACCACTGTATCTATTTATTAAAGGATTCATATCCTGCTTTTAAATCATTTTACATTTAAATCATTTAGTCAGGGTCTATATAAAGTGGGACTGCAATGCTTTGGTCTGAATTCCTCCTTATTGTAACTCTACAAGCCCCTCTTTCACCATTCATTTTTTGAGGTGTCTCAGATCATTCTAGTCTTTTTAAAGGGGGGTTTTATGCAAAATCAACTTTTTGAGCTTTGTATCATGTTATAACATAATTTCCTCATCATAAATACACCCAGTGTGTTGCTTTGACTCATTCATGCATGTTTGAGAAATCCTTGAATCTCATGTGTGACCATGTGGAGCTGCCTAAACACTTGCTGGTACAAAGCACTGCCTTTCATAGCTCCTCCCTGAAGCTCAATCGTCAGCCAAGCTCCGCCCCACAGAGTATTCCTCCACCAATTTCAAGTTGTTTACATAGACCAAGGGTGTCAAATGGTCCTCGAGGGCCGTTATCCTGCATGTTTTCCTTGTTTCTTTACTTCAACACACCTGATTCAGTGCTTTGTTAAATAACTTCTTAAATTCTGTAGAAGCCTGTTAATCATCCATTCATGCAAATCAGGTGTGTTTGAGCAGGAAAACAAGATAACATGCAGGACAGCGGCCCTCGAGGACCGGAGTTTGACACCTGTGAGATAGACAGTGATACAAAGTCAAAAGTATTTTTGATATATTAATATTTTAATTGTGATATATACAGCATTTTCAAAACAAAGGTCGACATACTTGATTGTGGTAGAACTATGAACTATGTGCCATAACACCCCTCAAATGGGGCTCTTCACACCACCTCCAGCTTTCAGAGTGGTTCTTTCTAGATTGGTATAGGATTTATGACTGTCTAGCATCTCAGAAACCTTTATTTACAAATTATCTAAGCAGCGGGAGAGACTAAATTAAATTATTCTGCACTCCTACATGCTCCATGTACAAAACTAAATGTATTATTGGTTTCTACAAGAGACTTTTTCTACTTTTGAAGGGACATTTTTGAGCTCAGGGACAGTAGAAGTCAATGACAGTTTTGTGTGCTCATTCTGCACTTTCAGAAAGCGACAACCATCACATTCAAACAATCATTCTCTCATTTGTCTCAGTGTGTCTCTCACTAGGATAGGATAGGAAACACAGTTGTCTTTCAGATCCCCTAGAAAAGTGCCCACTCATTATGAGCATGATAATAAAAACACATCAACCTCACTACAGAAGTCTTATGCAAGCTCAAAACAGACATCCATCTCACCTCCTTCAGACCTCCCAATGATCTGCAAAAAACATCCACATTCTGCGTTTCTTTATTTTTTTTTTACAGTGTATAAGGGGTCATCTTTTAGTGTGAAGGGGGTCTTACCCTCAGAAAACATTACATTACATGTGATATAGAAAGGCTTTTATTATAGCTGCATTTTAACTAGTATATACACAGAAAGCTAAAGAGAACTCTGACTGACCATTTAGGATTGATTAGTTGAATGTGATGATTTTTTTCACAAATGACACAAAACCAGTTTTATTAAGAGAAACATGTCAAGTGAAAGACAAACATGATCATGTAAATAAGATAAAAAATAAAAAATAAAGAAAGGAAAAAAGTGCTCAGTGAGTAAACCAGCAACAATAAAAAAGGAAGATGCCTGAAAGCTCCGGAGAATGGAAATAAACAGCAGAGGTGGGTGTTAATTATGTATGGTTTCATCGTTAGGAGTGACCTCTTTTTTTTTTACATAGAAGTGCAATATAATTACTTCAGCTCCAAGTTTATTTCAGCTGCCTGAGGAGAAAGTTTACTGCTCTGCGAAACTTTAAAATATAACAGAAATTTATGGAATAAAATCCGTCTTTTTTTTTTCATTCCTCTGGATCTGGAGGAGAACTGTTCAAAAAAAGAGTTTCTGGGCCAGTCCAAAGCCTTAAAAGGACTTTATTATATTTTCCCCCAGAAATGAAAGTTGGCTCATGTGTTTAAATTAAATAACACAAGTTCTGGCTTCTTTCACCCATACATACAAAAAACTAATGATTTACATTTTATCTTACACATTTCCCCAGAGGACACATCAGTACAACATCTGGTTCTCCAACAAACCATATTCCTACTGGCCTTTGTCAACAGAAAAACATGTTGGAAAATAAAAATAAAAGATTAAGAAATGACCTCTCCCTCCATCCATGTTTTATGTTTTTAAAAATTCCATGAAGAATCATCGCATCAGGATCAGCATTTAGAGAAGGAAATAATAATAATAATAATAATAATAATAATAATAATAATAATAATAATAATAATAATAATATTATGTATAATTTACAGTAACTAGCTTTGTATAGTTAAATATAGTTAATTATTATATTATTAACTATATTACAGAAAATAAATCTTAATATCCAATTTTATCTGATGGCACAACAATTTTTTTAGCTTAATGATATCTCTCTCTCGATCTCTCTCTCTCTCTCTCTCTCTCTCTATATATATATATATATATATATATATATATATATATATATATATATATAT
>JARVGW010000750.1:21557747-21568591 GCA_031762495.1 Anablepsoides rubrolineatus
CCCACTCCCTTCACAGCGTTTGATTCTGAGGCTTATAAAACCAGCGTTGTGGGTGAGTGAGCTGACACAGTTGATGTCTGATTGTTTGGACTCTTTTCTCAGGAACTGTGTTGTTGAGCTGTGTTCTGCCTGTGTTGTAGGTCTTTTTATGAGACACATGCTGTTGGCGTACAACAAGCTGTCTTTCAGTCAAGTTTACAAGCTTTATAAGTCCCTGCAGCACTACTACCACAGCCACTTCGCCAAGCCCACAGATGGGCAGACAGGGCTGCCGGTGCTGGTCGCAGACGACTCGGACATGGACCTCACCAGCACCGAGTACACTGTAGGGGACAGAATGGATAAAGAAGAGCTGGACATCCCGTTGCATGAGTCAGAACTTCAGTTAGTAGTGCCTTCTAAAACTATAAATCCTCATAAAGTCTTTTCCCTGGTGAATATAATAATGGCAGATTCTTATGTCTGTTTTAGAAGTGACCACACTCACAGCAGAGGTCCTCTGTCACAGAAACAAGCTGAATATTTTCTTGCACGACAAGTAGGTGTAGAAAATTTATGGCCTGAATTAAATCATTTTTAAGGATTTTGTTCGGATGAGTTGATTTTCCGCCTCCACTGTCGAACCTAGATGCTCTGCTGTGTCAGTAATAACCTTTGACAGATTTAGAAACCATCTCCCTGCAGGCATATCTTCTGAAGAATGATGAGAACAAAGCCCTGAAGCCCGCAGCGCTGCAGGTGGAGCTCAACAACATGCTGAAGTTCAACCCAGATTTTGCAGAAGCGGTGAGGTCCTTCAACATTTAACTAACAAACCTGAGTGAATTCTGTCTCCTCCTGCAGTCTCACGGCTCGTCTCTCTGTTTGCAGCATTACCTGAACTACCTGAACAGCATGAGAGTCCAGGACATCTTCCTCTCAGCCCACAGCCTCCTGCATTATTTTGACCGTCTCATTTTGTCCAGTAATGAGGGCAAGAGCAACGGAGATGAAGGCTACGGTCGAAGTCTCCGCTACGCTGCGCTCAACCTGGCAAGCCTCCACTGTCGCTTTGGCCACTAGTAGGTTTAACAGCTGGAGGAGTCTAATGAGGAATTTTTTTTTTTAAAGAATAAACAATTTTTTCTCTCCTTTAGTCAGCAGGCTGATCTGGCTCTGCAAGAGGCTATCAGGATTGCCCAAGAGTCCAATGATCATGTCTGCTTGCAGCACTGTCTGGTAAACTTTTCTTTTCGTTGTTGTTTCATTAGATTTCAGTGAATTTACCCCTGAATGGTTGTGAATTAAATCTGCACGTCCTCTATCAGAGTTGGCTCTACACGCTGGAACAGATGAAGGGATCCGACAGCACCGTGCTAACTGAGGACTCGGTGAAAATGGCCGCTCATTTCTGCCTGCCAGTGAGTTCAGCTTCCTGCCTCTGTGGCCCTGTTCACACGTGTCTTTAATTATCTAATTATCTTCAGAGAACACTAAACACAGCTGTGAATTCTCTCAGTGTGCAACGTTTGAACTTAAACCGCCTACTTTTGTGGACCCCCTGAACAGCTATCCATCTCAATCCATGGTTGAGGAACCCTTCTTTATATTATACAGGGCTTAAAGTTCTCCGTCACCATGACAGATTTTTGTCACTTTGAAAGTGGCCAGGATGGATTTCCGTCATCTGTAAGGGAGGGGAAAAAAAACAACAAAAAAACCCAACTCTGGTTGTTTTCTGTTGCAGTCTTGTAAAAGCCACCCAGTCTACTCCTAAACGCGCCACCACTTTGAACAAATGAAACAAACCCCAGAGCACTTTTATCCAATCAGAGCAGAGCGAAGGGGAGCAGGGCAGGTCAGTAAAGCCAGCAGGTGAGCAGCAGTCTGTACTCTGTAGGAGGCAGGAGCAGCACAGCGCTCAGTCCTGAGTAAGTGAGTGAAAGTTCTCCTCCCTCATTTCGCTCCTTGGACTTTGGTCTATAAAATTTACATTTATAATAAATATTTGTGCTCAGAGCGCCGTTATCCAACAGATCCAACTTTGCGTACGTGATCAAGCTCCTCGTGCAATGGCTATGCGCGACGCGAAGCATTCAGTTTGTTCATCTGTCATGCGTTTGCTCTCCTATCCTACAACATTTCACAAGTTATAAAGTGTTCTGCCATAATGTCCTATTTTACTACAATAATGTTAGCGCCAAATATAAACCCCTCCATCGCTAACGAGGATGTGCGCGCTCTGCGCAAGTACCAAAGCGCGAACCGAGCCGAGACTGTCACGGGAGTGCGCCGCGGCGTGCACACACTGAGTCAGATTCACTGTTTACTGATGAACATTGGTTTATTAAAGCAAAGATGAATCTCTTAACGTTCACCTCCTCATCCTCACCAGGAGAACAGCACCATGTTCTAATTAGTTAGCTACTGTTAGCAATTCTGGATAAATACAAAATAGATACATTTTTGCTCTCATAAATCTTAGCTTGGACCTAAATTTCACATTTCACATGTAAATTTTATGAACATACTGCAATATAAGATGTTTCCCAACTTTAAATGAGTCATCAGTTCTGAAGCTGAGAACAATGAACTGAGCCAAAACATTTAATATTTGAGGAACAAAGATGTGGTATCAGGTATGTTTGTACTGTGAATAGTCCGTATATAAGTGTTTATTTTAGCTCATCAGTTGTCAGTAACGTGATATGTTGTTGTGTTTTTCCGCTGTAGTACTTGGCCTCTCTGGGCATTCAGTCGTTGGTCCAGCAGGGGGCGACGCAGGGTAAGACTGCCCACAAGCTGATGGATGCGCTGAAGGACACAGACATCCTGCACTGGAAGCAGAGCCTGTCGGAGCTGATTGAGATCAGTCTGGCTCAGACCACGTCCATATGGAGGATGTACGGAAAGAGGTCAGGCTCTCCTCCTCATCACCGTAACACACACTTGTCTGTTCTGCTCAGTGTTGACCGCAACGCCGGCACAAAAGCTCTTCCCCGTTCACTTCAAATCAAATCAAACAGAGGAGTTTCAGGCGTGGATAAACGTGTTGGACAGCTGAACGTTCTTTGCACACTTCAGATTTTTCCGAGCTTAAAAATGGGAGTCAGAGGAAATATGTTTTTGTTTTTTTATGGTGGCCTGTCTTGTTTCATGCAGCACCATGGCTCTGCAGCAGGCCCAGCTGCTTCTCAACATGAGCAGTCTGGAGCCGGTCAACTTCGGGGTCCATCAGAACAACACGGAGGCCTTCGCCGTGGCGCTCTGCCACCTGGCCGAGCTGCACGCTGAGCAGGTAACACACCTGATCTTTTTTTGTGTCCTGCTGGTGGACACTCACTGGGAAGGTTCATTATCTTCTCAGTAGTGGATGTGGGTAATAGACATTAAATCAGTCTGGCCTTTCTGCTTCTGGGTGAAGGGACTCATCG
Source organism: Anablepsoides rubrolineatus (assembly GCA_031762495.1). Classification (NCBI taxonomy): domain Eukaryota; kingdom Metazoa; phylum Chordata; class Actinopteri; order Cyprinodontiformes; family Rivulidae; genus Anablepsoides; species Anablepsoides rubrolineatus. The sequence continues at coordinate 21,561,161 of JARVGW010000750.1, forward strand.
TGTCTTTTTGTTTTGTTTTGTTCTGTTTTTGTTGCAGGGCCTTTATGGTGCCACAGCAGAGATTTTGCAGCATCTGAAAGAACAGTTTCCTCCTCACACACAGCATGCGAAGGTGTTTATTCCTCTTATCTATTTGTGACATGCTGACAGCTTGATACTGAAAAAAACACTTTCAAGTTTTCAGGGTGACAGACTGATCAGAGCTGGGTACAATCCATATGTGGATTTTATAACAAATCATTTTATATGAATTATAAGATAAATAAAGATTAATAATCTATTTTTATAGGTTTTATTGAATAAAAGGTGATGTTTCCTTTCAGTAAATACAGTATGTGCTTTTCTTGTTACCTAGGAGATGTAAATAATTCTGTAATAATTTTATTTAAGAGTAATAGCAATACTTTTTTTGTTCACGTTGTTCCTGTTTAGCTCTGGATGTTGTGTGATTTGAAAATTCAGTTTGAAAAACACATGAACGAAAGGAAGTACCATTTAGCAGAGCCGCTGGTGAAAGCCATCTCTGCTCTAAACAAAACAGAAGGACTCTACAGGTAACACCAAATCTTTCTTTTTGTGCACGTGCAATCTGTGCTGCAGCTGTAACTGCATGTTTTATGACAGGAAAGCTCAAGTTCTGAAGGCGCTCGGCCGCAGCACCGAGGCGTACAACATCTTACAGCGTTTGCAGGTTGACTGTGAGAAGACGAAATGCACCGAGATAATCATCAGGTTACATCCTCTTACATATATTTGTTTTAATACTTGCTTCCTGCAAAAGCAATGAAACTCAAGTTCAAGTTTATCCTTCAGCTTTGCTGTTATCTTCTATTTTTTCTAGTTGGCCTAAGTCATATTTTAACCATTGTCTGCATCGATTCCACTCTCTGTCTCGTTCAGAGTGATGCTGTCCATCGCTGAGCTGCACTGGGAGTCGTCCAGCTTCTCCACAGCTCTTCCTATTCTCCTGCAGGCTCTGACTCTGGCCAGACAGCACCACCTTCAGTCCCTGGTGTCAGAATCCATCCTTCATCTGGCCTTCACTCAGGTCAGCCACAGCAACAAAGACGGGCTTCATTTCTGAGCAGTCAGTATCTTACCTACAACAGAGAGCGGTCAAGCTAGAAGCTATGTAAAAGAAAACTCTGCTGTCTGAAACAGCTCAAACTCAAACAGTAACTTTAGAATGAAACGTCTGTTTATGCTGGGGGTTCCTAAATTTTTTCGCACCATGGCCCCCTAAACAGCATTAGCTTCTTTTAGGGCTGGACTGAAGTACTCCGTTCCTTTAAACTTGTTCTAAATTTGGGTTTAAAGAAAACATTTCTATCCCTTTGAGATTATAACAACTCTTTTAACAAAGTGTAATTAAATGTTTGAAGGTAATGTGTTTTTATGAGCCCTATACATGACTGATAAAATACCATAATTAACCAAATCATAGAATAATGTATTTGATGTGTTATAATAATGCTTTCTGGTGATAATAATGGGCGGCTGTGGTGGAGTGGTTAGGGGAGTCGTCCTGCAAGACACTTCACCTGCCTTGCCTACTGATGGTGGTCAGAGGGTCCGGTAACGCCGGTGCATGGCAGCCTCGCCTCTGTCAGTGTGCCCCAGGGCAGCTGTGGCTACAGTGTAGTTTGCCATCATCAGTGTGTGAATATGTGTGTGTGCATGTGTGAATGTCTGTTAGTGTAAAGCACTTTGGGGTCCGGAGAGACTTGATAAAGTGCTCTATAAGTTCAGTCCATTTACCATTATTCATACGACTCTTTTCTGTAAAAAAAAAATTGGGTTTGTAATTGTTTTACATTATTTTACCCAAACATCAATGCAGTAGATAAAGTGTGGAACAATTATCAAATCATGTATGGATGGATGGGTGGATGGATGGATGGATAGAAATTTAATGATAATTTATTAAGTTTAAACCAGGTTTGTAATTTTACAAATTTTGTTTGCATCATTTCCAACAACCATTTTATATTGTTACTACAACAAAAAAATGTAATGTCATCTGCAAATAAAACACATATAAACAACCCTGACACATTTACCAAATCCTTTACATATAAATAAACAACTTCAGTCCAAGTACAGAACCCTGAGGAACTCCTCATGTAATACTACTTAATTCAGATCTTGTATCATTTATTTGTACAAACTGTTTCCTATCCTTTAAATAACTATACCCACTGTAGTGCTGGTCCTCTTATATCGTATTTGTTCAATTTTTAAGTAGAATGGTGTGGTCAGTGGTGTCGAATGCTTTGTTCAAGTCAACATAAATACTAGCACAGTACAGTTTTTGATCAACAGCAGTTATTTGCTCTATTAAGTCCATTGATGTAGCTTCTACTTAAAGACAGTAAAGAAGTATTTGTACTTAGTTACATTGCTGTTTTCTTTGAAGAAAAAAGATGCATATTTATTTATATGTTTCAGTTTTTCATCTTTTCTTGCAGAATGGTAATTTAAACTCTGTTTTGGGTTTCTTTAGCTCAGATTTATTTCATAAAGCTGAATTTGCAGCTACAATTTCTGAAGTAATTTGTGAAAATACATTTTTATTTTGTTTTGAACCCATGGTTGTTAGAAATGATGTATTTACTGTTCTGGTTTGTGTTTTTAAATTCTTTCTCCAGCTGATGCTGGGAGTCCCTGAGCGGGCCCTGAGTGTTCTTTATGAAGCCATGGAGCCAGTTCTGGCCCACGGGGCCGTCATTGACAAAGGTCGTGCCATGCTGCTGGCTGCTCGCTGTCATATGGCTGTGGCTGGGTTTGGGCCAAACGGACAAGGTCAACCAGGTATTATTTCTCCCCCACATTTTCCACTGCATAACAGAGTCCTTCTCCCTTCATGTGAGGCATTTACCTCTGCTTCTTTGTGTCCTGGCAGATTTGCAGTTGGCAGTTTTGGCTGTGGACGCACTGAATGAGGCTGCTGTCTATTTTACCAAGCTGAACTGTAAGGAGCGGCTGCGGGACGTCCACTACCTGCAGGCTCAGCTCCACCGCTCCCTGGGACAAACCCAGCAGAGCAACAAGAGCGCTATGCACTTCCGGCTGCTGGACCAGGAGCTGCAGTCTCCAGCACCGCCTGTCTCCATGCAGCTCTGACAAGACAACAACAAGCTGCGTGTTTTAGCTCATAAAACAACAAGACAACAACAAGCTGCGTGTTTTAGCTCATAAAACAACAAGACAACAACAACAAGCTGTGTGTTTTAGCTCATAAAACAACAAGCTGTGTGTTTTAGCTCATAAAACAACAAGCTGCGTGTTTTAGCTCATAAAACAACAAGACAACAACAAGCTGCGTGTTTTAGCTCATAAAACACATTTCCTTTAAACTGTGAGGTGAAGTTGCCACAACTCACCACTAGGTGGCAGAAAAGTTTCATCTTTATTTTCTTGGCTCAAATATTTTGAAGGAAATTAAATTTTGAAACTTTGATCACTCAGTGCTGCACTGATAACTGAACAGAGTGAAACTGAGAAGTCATGATTAAAGATGCGTTTGCAGATGATCAAGGATGTGTACATCAGGTTTTTACTTGTGGTTTGGTGCAGCTTTAAGCGAAGGCTCTAAATAAGACAAGCTTTTGTCGTTTCACATCAGCAACACGGCATAAATCCCAGCTAACTGTATGAAAATATTTATCAGTGTTTCTGTGCTGACTTCCCCACAGCTTTTTGATGAATGAGGGTAATATCAGCATTAGGTACAAGATTAATGTGTTTCAGGAGCCTGGCTGATTCTTGTTTCACTCTGAGAATACTGATGAAGCTGGAACCCAAAGGAGCACATTAGCCCTGTGATGAGACAACATATCTGTGATAAACTTAACATCTTACATGTTTGTCACAAACCTTTTACCTGGTTGTATTTGTGTTGTCCTGCCTGAACTTTAATTCATCACTTAAGGACCTTTTAAGGTACATTTCCATCTGTTCACCGCTGTTTAAAATGAGTTGTACCAGATGTTTAGAGGAATAAAAAAAATCAGCTGGGATGGTTGTAATTCTCTTGTAACAATGTTTTAAAAATATTTTTTAATATTTGATTGAATTTACCTTTCTGACAGAAATGCTAACATTTGGTTACCGGATGTTAACCAAATCGTTAACTGATGTTAACCATGCAAATTCATTGGAAAAGTTTGCTTTTCAGATAAAGTTTTGTTTACCGTGTAAATACCAGTGAAATATGAGATAGAGCTCACTTTCACAAACAATTCCTCAATAAAGATGTTGCTTCAGGCATGTTGCCAGAATGTGCGTGTATTTACATGTTTACAACCATGTGTGGGTTTGGTATGCACGGGAGTTTACAGTGAAAGGAGTGTGTGTGTTTACTTGTGTTTGTTACCTATTTTGGACCGTTTCCGGTATACACACTTACCTTGTCAAGACCAGTGGTCCTAATGGGGACCAAAGGCCGGTCCTAAGATCGTGGAATTCCATTTTTGGGTTGGGGGTTTAGGACTAAGGTGTGAATTGAGTTTAGGTTAGTTTTAGGGTCAGGTACCTGTGAGGTTAACCTTAGGTGGTCAAGGTTAGGCTGTAGAAATGAATGGACGCCAAAGAGCGGTCCCAATAAGGATAGAACTTGTTTTTACAGAGTGAGGACCATTTGCACCATAGTTTATATCAACGTGACCTCTTCATGTCCTCACTTTGTTTACAGCTCTGCTGCACTTTAGGTTTAGAGGTACAGTGTGAGTTAAGTTTTGGTTCAGGTTAGGATTAGCTATAGACTAGTAATGGTTAATTCTAGGAAAAATGTCTGGGGTAGGCATGAATACAATTATAAAAATGAAGTCAATACAAAGACTGATGTAAATACAAGGATGTGTGTTGGAAATAAATCATTTGACGTTCAGTTTTTACCAGAAAAATAAAATCTACTGTGTGACTGAAATCTTTTTTAATCAGCTTGTGCATCAAAAACAACAAAAATATAAAACCTTTAGGAGCTCATTTTCAAAGTGCAACAGCAATTTTATGGGAAATTATACTGCAAACATTAGAGAAGACTTTTTAAAGACTGAAAAACAAAATGCTCAGTTATAAGTCCTGTCGTTACTCGACTCTTCAAATATTCACCAATATGACTGAAAACACTGTATGTTTTCCCTGTGTGTGTTTTGGTGCTGGAATCATAAATGTGTTTCTGAGACTTGTCTGCCTCTGAATGAGTGGAACTAATGAATCCTGTTCATCATTAATTAAAGACTCATTAAGGCTACATCTGTAAAACTGGCTCTGATGGCGACTCGCTCCAGCTCCAACATGTCTCAGCAGCTTCTCTCAGCAGGACCATCAAGGCAAACAATTCTTTATGTCGCCTGTCAGGAAAACATGAACCTGTTGTTGACCCTTCATATCAATGTGTGTTTGCTTTGTAGGTGGATTTGTGTTACAACACCTGATAAGTGACAAAATGTCAATATCTATACAAACAGTTGTTAAGCCTATGTGGTGTCATTACAAGCTTTTGTCTTTTGTGAAGCATCACAGCGATTTTGTGGAATGCCTGAAAACTTCAAAAAAGTTCAAATTATCTTTTCATACAGAATCTTATTAAATAAATCACTTTTTTATCAAATATCTGCAGCCCTTCTCACTCTCAGTTATCACCAAAACATGTAACCACAGATAAAATGATGCAAACCTGTTTCTTTTCTGCTTCCTTGATATAAAGAAAAAAAACATACTTTTAATTCTACTAAATATATTTAACAATCTTAGTTACTTTTAGGGTAACAATCCAATCCAACTGTTTGTTCGGTGCTTTTAACAGCCAGAAGACAACAGCAAACAATAAAGAAGTAGAGGTCCCACAAACCACATAAAGTGTCTTACAGTAATCCAGTTGGGTCGTGACAAAGGCCTGGATTACAGCCACAAAGTGCTGTCTTAGTATAATGGATTTTACTCTGGCCAGCTGCCTTAAAATTATAAAACCTCCTGCCCTGATCTAGTTGTCTAGCTGAAGTTTAGGGTTCAGTTCAACCCTAAATTATTCACAGTTTGCTTTACTGGGCCAAAGAACCTAAATCTACAGAGGAGGATCCATGTTTTCAATAAAGCTCCAAATGTTAAATATCATCAAGACACTAAAGTAGATAGAATGTTTGTTTGTCTCATTTGGACAACCTGATGGTCTCAGATGACCAAAGATCTCTTGAAGAAAAGACAAAGTCTCAGATTTAACCTTGTAAAGAAGGGTAGGGACACAAACAGAGGCAAGCAGAAGGTGAGATAAACTTCTTTTTTTTTTTAAAGAAAAAGTGTGAAAAAGTTTCACAAAGATCAGAGGTGGCCCCCATACAGTATGATGAAACAAGACCAACAAATTAAAATGTGTTACCTGAAGCTTGTGGAAAAATTGACCCTTTTCAGACAACTCAAAACTATACTTGAAGGTAAAAATGTAATTTCACTAAAGTTGTACACAGCAAAAATGACAGTGTTAATTTAACACCCACAGTGTTAATTTCAGAACCAATGTTCCACACTAACATTTGTGAAAGAGTTAAATTTTAACACCCATTTGTTGTTAATATCACACCAACCAAGTATAATGGAATCACCCTCATTATTTAAAAAAACATGACGGATGGTGTTGATTTATGATCAATAACACAAATTTAAACTTGAACAACTTGATCAAACTGAACCAGAAAACTAACCAGAACAACTCATTTTTACTCTCATGAACTTCTTTAATAGTCATAAACATACAAACACATAATTTCTACAAGATTACCCAGCATCTCTTGCTGAGAAAACACTGGTCTGTCTGACATGAGGTGGACTTAACAGTGGGCGGAGCTTTTTTAACACTGTCCAGTGTTGATACAACACCAAGGAATTCAACACTGGTAAATAACACCAACACTGGGTGTCAGTTTACTTACAAAGTGTTAAAATAGGGGGTGTTAAATCAACACCGAAAAGTTTAACACTGAAATTTTAACACTCCTGTTTTTGCTGTGTAGTAGTTTAAAAAGTGGACTATAAAGAAGGAAAAAAAAAATCTGCCTTCTTTTCTGTCCCTTTTATTCATCTTATTACCTACAAACCCTCTAGGCAAACTTGGGTATGATTTTTTTTTTCCACTTCTCTAAAAGTTTTAATAGTAAAATACAGTTTGTCAAATGATTAAAACATTTCTTGTTACATGAATACTGAATCATGTTTAACCCAAATCTGGCTTGTTTTTTCACCAGTACATTCACGCATCACCTGATATTTGTATTTACTAAAAAAACATCTTCTTTAAACAGTATATCTGTCAGAGGGACAAAAGGAGCATTTTTAGCTTGACATACAGGACATACAGGATCATTGATGCTGGACATCTTGTGAAATATTTTTATATTTGTGGATTTTTAATTAAAGTTCTAAACACATTTCTCA
>JARVGW010000750.1:21658132-21672174 GCA_031762495.1 Anablepsoides rubrolineatus
CTATCTATCTATCTATCTATCTATCTATCTATCTATCTATCTATCTATCTATCTATCTATCTATCTATCTATCTGAGCCATATGCTTTTAAATCCTTCTTTTTCACATTTAAATCATTCAGTTGGGGTCTATATAAAGTGGAACTGCAATGCTTTGGCCTGAATCCCTCCTTATTGTAACTCCACAAACCCTCTTTCACACCTTTTCTGAGATGTGTCTCAAAATTAACTCGTTTTGATGCTGTCTCTTTAAATCCAGCTTCCAGCACGGTTCATTCTAATTTGATAAAGGGGTTTACGACAATCGTGCAGCACAGAAACTTGAATTATTTTCTTTTTACAAATGAATGTAAAGATGTCAACAACAACTGTCCATCCAGCCTTACATGCTGGAGGCAGAGTCTGACCCAGAGGAGAATATATGTCCCCTTTAAAACCCTGACATGACAGTTGATTCGTATTCCTTCAAGAAATGATGCTTTTAATTGTCTGTTTGAGCCCTACTGAAAATATTAAGGAAAAAGTGCATTAAACTTCAGCAAAATCTGTGTAATTTTTAGACACTTTTATTTTCAATACCATAAGTGTTTTCACAGCTAACTAAGGCAGATATAACAATTTTATCCAAACTATAAAAACATTAATATGTAAATAAAAATCTTTACAAGTGAAAGAGCCTTGTAGTGTTTTCATGGTTCAAGTCTAATAATCTGGGACCAGCCAGCCTTGAGTTCACACAGTGTGTGTTAAAACGATCAGCACATAATCGCAGTCAGATGTTATCCACCATGCACGGATGTACCTGCAGACTTTAAACGACTCAACAGTGTCGATGAAGTAACTCACCCCCAAGCTGTGGCTGAAGCCGGCGGTTGGTGCAGGGCTCGCAGCGCTGAGGTAACTGCTGACAGCCGACTCCTGACTGGCGGTTCCATAAAGGTCCGCCATCGGACCCGGGCTGCTCGTGCCTAAAAATCCAGCTGTGCGAGACGGGGTGGAGCCTGAAAGCAAAATCATGCTGATTGAACAGATATTTGCTCAGTTTAAAGCTAGTCACAGATTAAATCTTACAGCCAGAGAAGTAAAAACTGCTTACTGCTAACAGAGCACTGAGTACATTACTAAAGACAGGAATTAAAATGTAAAACCTTTAAGGATCTAAAAGATTGTCTCCAATTGTGTGTATCTTTTTCACCATCAAAGAACTGAGACAACTCTAAAGTGTCTCTCAGCCTCCACTCTGCTTAAAACCAATAAGAAAACATCATCAAGTCGATTAAATTAGATTTCAGGCCTTTCACTTCATCTGTTTCTACCTCTGACGACTGCTGCCGCCGCCGCCGCAGCTGCCATTGGTCCATAGGCAGTGAGAGGAATGGCTGCGGAGGCGAAGAGGAAAAGATCCAGATTAAACATCTCTTAAACATCTCTTATTTCCAGCCTCCCCCCACACATTACTGTCAGCAATCCTGCCTTCAGACTGAAGCCGAGGAGGACAAACACAAACATGCAAACCAGAAGTGATCAGGTGACGTTGTGTAGCAGACTGATGACACGCTGCTTGTAAAGTCCAGAGGAGGGACTGACTGACCTGTGAGCTCAGGGGGGTGGGGTGAAGTCAGAAGGGGAGTCCTCTCTAAGTGGAACTCTAAAACAGAAACATCAGAGTGCTGTTGAGACACACACGGCTGCAGCCAGCAAGGACAACACACACACACACGCGCATACATTTTGACAAAGGGAAACACCTCAGAGGTGAGGAGCTCAACAAACAGGACTTGAGGAATACAAACAGAAATTAAAGGAGGGGAAGGTGCTCTCTCTCAACAAAACATGAAGCAAGTGTTACAAATCTGTAAAAAACTAATAACTTCATCTGAGATGAGAAATTATATTACAAAAAGCAAGAGTCATATTTTTCTTTTGTGGAAATCTAATTTTGGGATTATTTCCCAGATGATCATCACACATAACTCTCTCTCGCTCTCACACACACGCACACTCACACACACACACACACACACACACACACAACCTAAGCAATTCCATTCTCTGTTATTTACAAGCAGCCATTTCCACTCTGGGTGCATCTATGGAAACGTGTTTGTATTTGTGACAAAGTGTCGTCACTGTGAGCTCAGGTAAAGCATCTGTAAGCTGAGGTGGGACAACCAAAACACATTCAGCAGTCAGTTCATTTTACAACAATGCGTTCACTCGACTTTACCAATCACTGAAAGCAGTCAGATAAAATGATCAGACATGAACTGATGTTAAATATGGAAAGTGAAGGTTTGCTTTTATGTAAACACATGCAGAAAGATGGGTTTCTTTAACTGAAGTGGTCTGATATGTTTAATATTTGTTTATGAAAAGTAAAAATAAAAACAATTTGGTTTTAGGCAATAAATCATTTGGAAGTCAATAAAAACAGAACCTTCTGAATAAACAAACCCAAACATATCAACTCTGGATACAGTTTGTTGGATCTCAATAACAATGATATAGTCTTCATGTGTTTGTCTTGTTCATTTTGCCATATTTTGAACTTAAAAACTCATCAAATTTGCACTGAGTGCAATGTGCACAACAGACTTACAGCATACATTTAGTGTTTTCCTTCTATAAGACAAAATGTTATATTTGTAGTTATATTTACTAGGGGTGCACGATAAATCGAGCAGCTGATTTATCGGCGCCGATTTCCTTAATTTTGGGAGATTGGAGATTGTCCCTTTCTTAGATAAACATCAGTGGAAAAGATCGGCTTCTCTACCTCCACAAAGGTCTGAAAATCAGGTAAAACTTCTTAAAGATCGGTGACAGGCCGGTGCACCCCTACTATTTATATCTTCTTTATATTATTGAATTTAGAAGTGAGTCAGTCCAAAGCTTGAAGATTTATAATTTACAAATTGGTCATGGTAAGAAAGAATCTTAGTGTCGGAAACTGTAGGAGAACCCCATCCAGTGTTAAAGTTTTACTTCAGCTCAATGATTATGTTGTCACTGTGTCATAAAACTATTAGTCAAATTAAAAAATTGTAACTTTTTAAACTTTAAGATTATTCAGTGACCCTGTACAGAAAATGGATGGATGGACTAGGGCTTATTTTCATTGTTGCTTACCACAGGGAAACTATTTAATAAATGTACACGTATTGTTATTTGTTTAAAATCACACTAAAACTATAGGAATGGCTGTAAATCATTTCAGATGTATTTCTTTTCCTGTATCAACCTTACATTTTACGAAACAATAAGGACTTTGTGTTTGGCTGTTTTAAAGGAAATTAACAAATTTATTCAATCACAACTTTCCCAAGAACCAAGCATGTGTTTTTGTTGATAAGGACTTTAATTTTGCCTAACAGATGATTTAATATGACATGAACAGTGAGTATGTTGTGTTTACCAGGGAACTGATAGGTGTATCCAGGAGTGATGCCTGCGTAGCTCCGGCTGGTGTAAGTGGCAGTCTGGAAGCTTGGGTAACCTGCAGGGGACAAAATCAGAGTAAACATCTGGGTTTCACCAAAAACTAAAAAGGACACGTGCTCGGGAGGTGTTTGATTTAATAAGATTTATAAGAGAACTACATTACAACAGAAACTGAGGCCTTTTCTACACTTGTGATGGAGCTTTTCCACTAGAACAGAACTGACCAGCTTACTGTTTGATGGTCAACATCAGAGAAAGATTTTAACTATTAAAAAAAAATGCTGACACAAGAACTCAGTTTTATTTGGTCTAAGATTTACTTGCTAGTTGTATTTCTCAGACTGGACAGTAGGTGGCAGCATTGGTATAGAAAGGTCAACTTCTGGAGCTCAAAGTTGTGATAAAAAATGTAAAAACCATATCGGGAAGTGTAGGAAAGTTTTTTTTAACGATGAGAACATCTGAATTCCTGAACATTCACATTGTTTTTTTAAAGCTAAGTAAACCCTTGTTAACACATTTGACTCAAAGCGTCAGTAAAATGCCATTATCTTATCCTGAACTCCAGAAAAATAAAAAGAAAGGGTGACGGAAGACGAGACTATTAAAGTTGCATTGCAGGAAATGTAAAATCTTATTTTTAATTAGCTTAAACAACACAAGAGCTCCATGTGTTTTCTTTCATTTAACTGAAATGTAATTATAATATTAGTGTGTTTAACTGTCAATCAACACTTTTGTACATGACATACTGACTTTTTGAAACATTGTTTTAGATTCAATCTGAGCTACATGATGAGGAATTACAGGCTGCAGCATCCAGCAGCTCCCATCAGTGGTCAGCTGTCTCCCCATGAGGCGTCATGTGACCTTTAAGGCAGCGGGGCCTTTTAATGCAGGAGCAGAACCTGTCACGTCCAGGTGTGCACGCACATCCTTCCTGTCCTGATCGATACTGACTCACCCAGCATACCGATGCCTAGCATGAAGGCGTCCATCCCGTAGGGCATCACCCGAGAGCGGCCCCTGGCCGAGCCCGTGGGGGACATCACCTCCTTGGGCTGGGCTTTCTTACACTCCACCTGTCGGAGCGGAGGAGAGAGGAATCAGCGCCGCTCGTTTCGTTACGTCCCGTCATCAGAGCACCGGCCCAGCTGCTCACCATTTTGTTGTTGATCTCGTGGAAGTGGATCTCGCACACTTTCTCCACCACGTCCTCGTTCTCAAACGTCACGAAGCCGAACCCTGACGGGCCACAAAGTGAGTTTGTGTGAAAACAAATCAAATGCTTTATGGTTAGTGTTAGACTGTAGGAGAGCCAGTAGTCTGCAGCAATTAGTGCAGTAATAGCTGCTTAGCACATGTGTCCCCCCTCCCCCACTTTCAATGCTGCTACTTTGCAACTCATCCTGCCTTCCCTCCCTTCCTGGACAGAAGGACGGGGCAAAGCTGGTAGGCTGTCATAATCGATCAATCCCAGGGTGGGGAGGAGGTGCTTAAGGAGGTTTTATCCTGATCCCGATTAACGGACTGGCTAATTAGACTAGCCGCGTTTGTCTCCTCCAGCTCAGCCCACAGGAAGGAGACTCGTGTGGGGGGTGGAAGAGGATCAATAGACGCCCAGGAAGGGTTGAAAACAGAGTGGTAAATGGAGAATAGAAAGGGACGGGAGGGATGAACGGGTCAGTGTGTGTCTCACCTCTGTGTCTGTTTGTGGTCTTGTCGAACATGAGCATGGCATCGTCGACCTGAGGGGACACAAGCAGCACAGGTTTAGACGCAGGCCTCAGACCTGCCACGCAGCATATTGCCTGACCTCAGCCCTTCTCAAGTTCTGCAGAGAGGCTCAGCAACAGATGGACAGAGGGGAGGAAGGGGGGGTGGCTGCTGGAGACGAGCGACAGGTTACAAAGTGGTGGTCCAAAGTAGAGGGGGGTGGCATAGACAGAAAAAAAAACACTGAAAACTGTACAAAAACCCCAGTGTGTATGGTCAAGAGATGAAACAAGAAGCATAAAAAGTTGCGTCAAAGAGCCTAAAATGTGCCCCTCTTCGCTTCTCCCACTCAAAAAAAGTTCTGCGAGAATAAAAAGCAGAGGAGGAGGGGGGGGGGCTGCTTTTATGAGTGCTGGGAGCGTGCCAGTGACACAAAGAGAGAAGCACCGACACAAACAAGCGGCCAGTCACAGGCAGAAAGGTGAATCCTGCAGGCAGGTGGAGACTCGATGAGAGCCCAGACCTGATAGTGAGAGGAATGGCGACAGGTGGAAATATGCTGAAAGAGAGTACAGAGAGTCCCCGTAAAAGAGAGAGAGAGAGAGAGCGGGAGAAAAAGATTGGGTCAAAGTGGAAAGGGAAGAAAAAGAAGAAACAAAGAGAGTGGGAGAACAAAGAGGCCTGGAGGCTTTGTTTGTTGGCACAGTCAGCTATAATTCCTCCTCCTCTTTTCCCTTTGACCTCTCCCTTCGGCCCAGCCTCCCTTTATGGAGCAAAGACACAGGTGTCTATTCAATACACACACATAGTTCCTTCAGTCAAAGTTGATCCACTTTTTTTTTGTGACTCTTCCACTCCTTTTTTCTTTCTTAGTGTTGGGTTGAAGACAGGATCCGTGCAAACATTTGGTAAAATCATCCTGGTCTAAAATAAGTTTACGGGGTATGTTCCACAGAATAATCTGTCAGAGTCCCATAAGGGTGTCAGTGATAGGACAGTGTGTGTGTGTGTGTGTGTGTGTGTGTGCGTGAACCCCTGAGGGCATTTTGCCCACAGAAAGGTCAAAGGTGAGCGAAGTGTGTCAGTGTGAAAGAGGACCTTTCAGTCAGCCGCTGTTTGCTTCCAGCCTGCCAGTTGTTCATTATGACTTTAAAAATCTGCCATTTTTATTGTCAAACTTCAAATATTTTAATAAAATAGAATTCATCCAAACTTCAGGGGAGAACGGGCCAACTCTCACTGAGTAAGCAATAATCTAATCAGAATAAATCTGACCTAATAAGGTTTGTATAGTCCTGACATGAGCCTAAACGCTCCACTAAAACCCACAAATAGAGTGGACTACACATCACCAGTTGATAATTCAAACTGGGCATTATTTTAAATGGCACAGAGCCAAACAATATTCCTTTTTCACCCCCCCACCTCTCATCTTCCCTGTTATTTGCCGCCCATCCCTCTCCGCAACTCCTTTGTCCTCACCAGGACGGGACACAAAAGGTCCAGTGAGGCAGTCTAATCAGGAACTTCCATGGATGGCTGCAGCCTACATTTCACCGGCCATCCCTCCATATCCCTCTCGGCAAAAATTCATCTCCACGTTATGATTGAAGAGGGAGCCCAGAGAAGCTCGAGACCGAGAGCTTCGAGCGCCCGAAAGAAAAGCCACCACGGTCGAAAGGGGAAGAGAAAAAATAAATGTGACGACTTAAACGTTGGAAGGTTCCGAGGTGCAGAAAACTTTTAGACTTTTTTTGTTTTTTGGTGTTCGTTAATGTAACTCCAACAAAAACGGCACCACAGCTCACTTGTTAACATTCAGGGGGCAGGAACGTTCTGCGTGCAGCTAACTTCTGGACAAACTCACAAAATATTTGCCGAGCTTTGTTTTGGAGGCCCTGCACCCCCTCCCCGCCCCACTACCCACCCCATCTTTGCCCCAGTTCCCTCTCCTATGCCTCCCAAAGTAAGGCCCTCCCTCCCCAGTCGGAGCTTTTGTCATCTATTCTCTGCCTTTCACACTTTTAGAAAGATAAGAAAGAAACTTAGAAAAAGTTCAACTAAAATGATCATTAAAAAAAAACACAAAAACTTTATTGTTCAACAAGTTTTCCTACATTTTAAGTTATTTAACTTGTGTTTTATTGTAACTAACCCACACTCAGTGCAGTGATTCTAAACACCACCTCATCCCTCCTCCTTCAGACCCCCCCCCCCAACCCACAGAATTACTTGGGGACAATGGGCAAGCCAGGTCACCACGGTAACGGGCCAGAAGGGGGTTGTGGGTAGTAGCAGCTGTTACATCAGATTAATTCAGATTCTGATAATCTCCCCCCCCCTCGTCTCTTTCTTCACCATCACCACACACTTTGTACAAAACTTTTCTACACCCCCCCACCCTCCCCAGTTCACCCGTCGTTCCCGGAGCCTCTCAGCTCCATTTTTTCCCTCCTCCAACCCTTTCTCTCTCTCTCTCTCTCTCTCTCTTTCCTTTCGCGCCCTCCTCTTCCTCGCTGTAACTCCTTCGTCCCCGGGCCGCCACTCGGCTCGAAGTGAAGTTTTTCTCAGAGGAAGAGCGGTGAATCAGAGCCGGCGGAGCTGCTGTCGGTTTCTGCACCGACGCCACCCAACAAAACGTAAAACCAAAAACCTGACGCTGAACTTTTAAAACTCTTCGTCTGCATCACTCACCTTCCCAAACTGGTCGAAGTATTGCTTCACGTCTTCGATGGTTGTGTTCACCGACAGGCCGCCCACAAAGATCTTCTTGGTTCGAGTCACAAGCTGGAAGAAAAGAACGGCCAATAATTTATAAAAAAAACTGCATTTAGTACTAAGTGTGACCCATGGTAAAGCATTAGGCTCAGAATGTGTCCTGACTTATTAACCGAGTGAAGAAACACAAAGAAGATGAACATCTTTTCAGAAGACAGATTAAAAATATATATATTTCTGTTCAATCAGCAACATTTTTACTAATCTGACAGACAAAAAAGTAAACAGTTTAACAAACAAATGAGTAAAATCAGATTAATTACACAAGGATGTTCATTTGTTCTTGGAGGACAGCGTGCTGCATGTCAGTGATTTGTTAAAAGAACTTTTAAAAAGTTTGTGTAATATCAGATTTTGACCAGAACAGAAAAATCGTATTTATTATCATATGATATTTTAAAAAAAGGTAAAAAAAAAAAAAAAAGTTAAGCCACAAAACTTTGGGTGAAAATATAAAAGAAGTGAAGATATGTTTAATATTTACATGGCATCCATAAAATGACTAAATTTAGAAGTATTCTAACTACAAAAAGTTAAAGAGTGTCCTTTACACTCGAGGTTTACTCAAAAGGACAAAGTGGCCACGATCAGAACAGAGCAAACTAAAAAAAACAGAACAGCGTTCCAAACTAAAGTGGAGGTTTTCCTGTTAGCAGACACCTAAATGACACGTCAACACGTTCATCAGATCCCACAGCAGATAAGAGAGCCCAACAACTGGACGAAGGCAAACCCCCTCACCTTGGGCTGAGCTCGTCGAGGGAACGCCACCTTTGGATCGATCTACAAGAGAGGATACAGAGGAGGTTAGTGATGTGCTGCGATACGGACAACTCTCCAATCACAACCTTATCCTTATGTGTCATAGAGTGCCAAAGAACTCGTCTTTTACAAAAAAAACCCCACTTTTTTTAAGCTCGCTCCTCTGAAGTTAAAAACCTGAATGACAACATTTATCAGAGCCCAGGCAGAAAACTCTAAATGAAGAAGACGTCACATACAGTACGCTCTAAAACCAACACAACACTACAGACCAATACTGTAAAAACAGGATTCCAGAAAACATGTTAGAGTTTATTTAAACAAAACTTTAGCATTAGTCAGATGAAATCAACTTTGAACAGGAGATAATGTTTTTAATAGTTTTTTTATAGACTAAATATTATACAGAAGGGAATTTATAAGGAACAAAACAAATCAGTGAATGTGTCCTGTAGGTAGTGTTTCTCTGTAACACCATCAGAAGTATGAAAAATTAAATTGCAAAGGTAAATTATTTAGGAAAAATAAAATTTAGAAATATAGATTTTGTTTATTTTTGTAACTTTTTCTAAACACTGCTTATTGAAAATGCTCAAACTCGGCTATAAAACAATGTGCAAGATTATTCCTGGTTAAATAACAAAGTTAAACTAAAAAGTCTTGATGTGTGAATCTCGATGCTGGTGATTCATTTCTTTTAGTTTGAAATAAAAATGGGACAATGAACAATGCACAGCCATGTTTTCCACGTTTAATTTTCCTCCGTACAGCTTCAGCACTGTGTTTGCATCTTATATACTTTAATTATGAGTTTTCAATTGTCTGTTTTAGTTTTTTAAATTATACTAATGAAATTATAGTGAAAACTTTATGGGTGCAGGCTTGATTGAACTTAGAAAATCAACTTTCTAAATCTTTACCTGGTAGATCTCAAATTATAGATATTTAAAAACAATGAAAGCAATAAAAATAATAATGATTATTTTTATTGCTTCCGTTTATCTTTCATTGTCTTTTTTAGATTCCCTACTGTATTTACACAACACAATCAAATTGCAGCTTTCTTTGTTACTTTGTCTTAATTCAGGGGTGCCACCGCAGGAGGGTGGGGGGGGGGAATGGTGGTCCTCCCACTGCCCCCTTGTCTGAACAGTTCTGAGTCCCAAGCTTTTGCTTGGTGTGCATTCTTAATTTCTTCTGGCTATTTAGTGTTAGTTGATCATCATGAAGATAAAATACAGCTTTTGAGCAAATAGTAGTTAAAACATAAATATATACTTTATTAAAAAATTTATATAAACCCCCTGAATAAGAACGAATGGTCTAAAACCAATGTCTTCAGCATGCAGGTCTCAAGAGGTTAGTTGTATAATACTTTTTTTTATTAAATATAAATTTAGGATAGGGAGAAGCTGCCATGAATTCAGTAGAAATAGTGATTTTCTCAATAATTAATATCAACTATAAATAAAAATAAACTCAAAGTGGACATATATCAGAAGGTCTAATTCCTGGTTTGGTATATTTGTCAAATAACCTGTAAATAACAACAACACAACAAATCTCCTGAGATTCTGTTCTGGGTTTTGGTTTTGGTGCCAGACCTGGATTTTCAGTCGCCCCCACATTAAAACATTACAGGAGGAGGCGTTTCTAAACTATGTTCAGGAGCTCTTCAAATACTTTTTTTTTTAGTTATTATAAGCTGTGGATACAACATTACAGCTCCAAACGTTAAACAACTAAAGGTGCTGGCTTTATTTATTATAAGTACCTGTGCACTGGAAAATCAAAAAAGATCCTTTAGGATTTACTAAGAAATATTGTTTAGGTTTAAATTTGTTTACTGAACTTATTTGATGGGACTTCTTTAAAAATAATAATAATAATTTGTCAGAATATTTTATGATGAGTAAACTTCCAGAAAGCTTCACTGGAAAAATGTCTTAATTTTTGCTGTGGTTACTGTGTACTGAGTCTTTCTATAACCGTGATTGATTTACATCATCTTCTAACACTGAAAGCACCGATGTTAAGGGTTTAATCTCTATTGTAAAGACCCTAAATGGAGTTCTTCTGTAAAAGACAAGAGTTTCATTGCCTAATGTTTTACTGATTTAATAAGTTAGATTTTTTTAAAGAAAGCTCTACGTTCTTCAGGGTCAGGAGCTTTTGCGTAACGGTTCTGTTCGTTCATATTGTAACAGTATTTAGTTCATAAACAGTAAAGTTAAAAGGTACTCATTGCAAAGTATGAACAATAAAAATAGATTTTCCTGATCCTTATCAAATGGTGCAGTTTAAAATAAGTTTACTCCCGTAGTTTTCCGAACACATTGAAACACATTTCTGAAACGTGGGTGCTCACTCAATGTCAACAAACAACTCTGCTGCATCCATCGTGTAAAAGCTTGAGTCACGTGATTAACCTAAAACTAATATTTATTGTTTGACTTGTTTTTTTTTTTACTTTTTGCTGTTTCCAGTAAATAAACGCAAGTAGCATCCAGTCACAAACCAAATTTTCAGTTTAAGGACATGATATGATCTTTTTTTACTGACATTGCAATGAGTACCTTTTAATGTAAAAATCACTGGCAGGTGGTCGACGAGCAATAAGATTACAATTTAACAAAGGTCAAATCAAACAAAAATATCTGGCTGAATGTCAGTGGATGGCTGTTCTACATTTAGCAGTCATGTTTTGTGATTAGAGCTCTTCAAAAATGTTTTGTTAAATAATGTAAACACATCATTGATTTGCTTGTGTATCTCTGTATTTAATGTAAATGTATGTGAGAGCACAGGTGAGTTTCCTGGGAACATCCAGTGAACCCTCTCTCTGCACCAGCGTGTGACATGTGATCTCCTGGAATCTCACACGAGCACCACAATCACAAACACGCCTCACCTCCCTCTGTGAGGACGGCCGAGAGAGAGAGAGAGAGGGAGAGAGAGAGTCTGGAGAAAGTGTGAGAGGAGTGAGGAGAAGGGAGCTGTCAATCACGCCCCGCTGACACTGGAGCGACACCGCTTTTTGCTCGTTTGCTCTGTCAGCTTTGTGACGCAAGCGATGACAACAGCAACAAGCCGCTCGTGTGCTCGTGCACTTCCAGGTGTTCCGGATCTTCCTTTGCCTTTATTTCAATGATACAGCTAAAAAAAAAAAACATTAAACTATAATATGATGTGGAGGAGCCCATTGAATATAATCATGGTTAAAAAAAAATAATAGGGAGAGAACCACACCATGCCATGAAGATGCATTCATAGACAGTCTGTAAAACTGAAATTTGAGACCTCTATATTAGTCTATGCTGGTCTAAAAGAGCTAGAGAACAACTAGACTACACCACACTGTACTGCTGTTACACTAACAGATGGTGAGGCAGTACAGCGCTTTGATTAGTCCGTAACCATGAGAGGGTAGAGTTCAACTACAGTAGAGAGCTAGAGCCTCTATGGTAAACCACATGCGTTTACCAGTCAGGGCAACAGTGCTGCTTCTAGTAAAGAGTTGACATCACTGCAACTTTTATTTTTATTTTTAATTTATTTATTTTTTTACTTCTGTTCTAGACAGCAGAGTGAAAAAAAACTATATGCTAAGACTTTAGGATCAGATGCAGAGTCTACTGTTTAGTCTCTATGACGGCTAGACTACTCTGATAGTCACCTCCGGTCACCAACCCTCCTGATGTCCAACACTCCTGTGCACATTCGAAAACAAACAGACACACACACACACACACACACAAACAGACAAAATCAAACACGTGGCAGCACACAGCACATCCGAGGGCAGGAAAATGTGGACATTAAACAGATCAAATGAATGCATGAATGAAATCTGTTTGTTTCCTGATGTTGATCAGAGTAAAATCATGAGTTTGATGGTTGAAGCTAGTTCACATAGTTCAACTCAGATATTCAGTACTTACCAAATACCTGAGCTTACACACAAACATGAACTTAACATGTGTTTATATGAGGTGTAATACAGGAAAAACATCCAGACTGATCGGTTTCTAAAGTTTTTGCTAAAGGGGGCAAAATTTCACAGAGGAAAAACAAAAAAAAAGAGACACTCAAAGCACAATGTTCTAAATGACGGTGTGAGAAAAGACTTGAAAGGCCTGAGTGGGTCTGCTTAAAGAGGTCTGACCCACAGCAAGGTAACAGAGAAGAAGCTGAAGGTAATTCCAAGAGAGGTTTATGAAATCAGGGCAATTCCCCTCCACCAGCGCCGTCCCAGCTACGCAACAGTTGGCCGAGCACGCTGCCTGTCACAGCTTGAGCCTGGGAGCACACTTTAACGCAACCTGCCGATTGGGCAGCGCCGCTCGGCATCTCCGAGGAACAACTCGAGCCTGATGGCTCCAATCCTATTAGTAAGGAGAGCCATAGTAATCACAGATGGGGTCATCGTACGCCACCCCCACTAGCTACACTTTTTTTCTCTCTCTCACTCAGCTCAGAACGGAAACAGTTGGGGGGGGGGGGGGGGTCACTACAAACGCCTGATGTTGCTCTGTGAAGAGCTGTGTCTCTGTGTGGTGAAACTCTTTTTTTTTCTGGTCAACTTTGTCCTACAAAAGGTGCAGCCATGTCGTCTGTAACTTCGCCAACAGGCCGGGAAGCTGAAAGGCCGTCCAGAGGGCCAAGGAGATGAGCAGCCGTTACGTAAATCACAGTAAAAAAAAAAACGCTGTTCTGTCTATACTGGTCCGAACTGGACCGCATCTGTCCTTCAACACAAGAAATTCCTCCGCAGCGCTGTATTTGCTCTTTAGCCTTGCTGCTGTGCAAAGCTCTGTTAATTCCAGCGCCGGAGCGGTTCAGTCGGTCACAGCATGGCACATTCTTTGCTGTTGCCAGTGGAGAACTTTTCTCTTTCCCCACTCCAACCTGGTTCAGAGAGGGGAAGGAGTGAGGGGAGGGGGGGGGGCTACGCTACTCACCATCCGACCCCTGTAAGTGATTACGGAGCACTCCTCGCACACTGAGGCCTCTGACAAAACGCCACCAACAAACCTCAAGGAGACAGGCCCTGCCACAGGCCCATGAGCAGTGCACAGATAACCACCCATGAGTTTAAAGAGAGAGAAAAAATCTCCACCTTCAATAAAAATAGATCATTTATATAAAAAGTCTTTTGTGTTTCGACTGAGCAAGTTAGAGAGAAGACAATCTGTCAGTGTCACGGCCTCTGCTATTTAAGACTGCCGTGATTTTTGGTTTTTAAGAAAATGATTGTAACTGATGTGCATTGTTGTCTTTTCTTCTTTTCTTTGTGACAGAGTCATTTTTCAACTGTAGAAATGCCGGGGGGGGGGGGGGGGGGGT
>JARVGW010000750.1:21798240-21836926 GCA_031762495.1 Anablepsoides rubrolineatus
ATGAATGTCTATTATAAGTATGCCACTTTATAACATGTCTCACCGTTACAACCAAAGAATCCGTTTCAAAATCCCATCAAAATTGACAAAGTTATGGATGTTTAAATAGAAAATACACCACACACACATTCCAGAACACCTCCCTAAAATGGCTGCCGTGTGAGGACGCCGGTCTCCATTGGCCAACAGCGGGTATGACATATCTAGTATTTATATATATATCTATGGTGTAAAGTGCTTTGAGTATCCTGGTTGGGTAGAAAGGTGCTATACAAGTACAGTCCATTACATTCAGACATTCCCCTTTGACATCACTTCCTGTTTCTTCACATGCAAATATCTCAACAACTGTTCATCTCAGCAGCATGAAATTTGATTTGCATATGTTATCTTTCCAAATTTGATAAGGCCCTTTAAATTCACCACAACTCAAGAGAAAATCAAAAGCAATGAGCAGAAATTAGAAAAGTAAATTCCAGTTTGCAGATTAGCACAAGGCAGTATTAGTATAACAGACGCACCTACCTGGTATGTAGTTGTTTGGAGGTTCGATTCCTGCAGGAAAGTTTGTGTTCTCAGGTATGGAATGATTGTAGTCATCCAGAGGTGGCAGCTCTGGGAGGATTTCTGAATGTCTTGGCACAAGAACAGGAGGCAGCACTACAGTGGAGGGGAGAAAGTTCAAGAGAAAATGTGCGTCAGTTTAAAACTTTTCAGTTTTACACAATATGATTTGTCATTTGGAAAACAATCGTTTTCAAACCGGTTTCATTTCTGTAGCAAAAAAAAGCTGCAAGTACATTATGAAAAGTCCCAAGTGAACATTAAACTGAAGGTTTAAACTATTTAATGGATTCAAAAAGCAAAGTCATTAACAATTCCCAACCCAGATCATCTCAACTCCTTTCAAATCAAGAACACAAGACTAAAAAACAGCTCTCCATGCCCAAAGTAAACAAAAAGCTGTTTGGGATCCTTCTGGAGTGAAAGCTGAGATTTTCTTCTTCGAGGAAAAAAAAGTTACAACTTTGTGACTGTGAAGGTTACAAAGATAACCCTGTCAGATACACTGCCCTTACTGTACTGAAACACACTAGAGTTGTAACTCTGTGGTGGTCTTAAAAGAAAACTGTTGTTCAATAAATTACAAAACAAAGTCTAACTATTCCACCTGAATACCACATGTGCACATACCTATTCACAGCAGCTGTTACAGCTACAACACAACTAAGTTTAGGTAAAAACTGTTGATTTTTAAAGGGTTAATGAAAAATTTGCCAACCAAATATTTACTCGCCTCCCTACCAAGCTTCAATTCTGTGCCAGTAAAACTTAGGAAATTAAAAGAACAAAGCCTGCCAGTGGGTTTTACACACTTACAAAATAATTAATGTTGTAAAACAAAAACAAACTAAATAAAAAATTGGAATGAACAACAGTCTGATGCTTTTTATTAATAAAATACTCTTCTCTACAGATATGAAGCATCCTGAATCAAACTTTATGTGGAGCACAGAGTTAAAGGAATATCAGACAGAGAGCTACAAGTCAGATGAAACAGCCCGGAGCTTCTGTGTTTACATCTTTATGCTACAAATTAAATCCTGTTTTACAAACGTTTCCATGTAGGTCTATAAAAAGGATCATGGATCATTATACCTCGAGTGTTAACAACTCTCCTATCTTTAAACTGATTTAGATTGAAAGAAAAAACTTCAAGAAGACAGATGACAAAAGCATTGGGATCATCAAAGGACAAGTTGTTGAACTCAAACGGACTTTCAGGTTTCATTCAGAGTATCGTAGATTATGTGCAGAAGTATTCAGCTCTTTGTCTCTACACAAACACAAGCCTGTAACCAGCTACAACAACACCCTGACATCTCCCTGGACAGAGCTATGCAAAATCAGGGTGGTTTTGACATTTAATGGAATAACAATAATGTGGACAATAGCTTTTTTACTGATAAATAAATAATAAATTACTCTTTGTGGTTTGTGTGCACAGTTGGGAGGGACAGTGTGGCTCTTCTGCTGGTGAAAGAACTCTGGGAGAAACAGCTGGGAATCACCGGACCAATAACTTATTATGTTGCCTTTTTAATAAAAACAAAGATTATATGAAACTCACCAAAAACACTAGATGTCTGGTTAGTTTAAACCTTTTCCAAAAGTCCAGTTTAAGCACCTTTTAAGATGAGTTTTAGGATTTCCTATCACCTTTCCAAAGGATTATTATTACATGTTCTCATGCCTTAAACAGACATCAGTTGCGGTTAAAATTATGTTTTTTTTTATCCAATTATTGACTAATCTTTATGCCTAGAGTGCTAATGTTTATTTGAGCAGTCAAAAGATATATATATAAAATTGCAAGTAATAAAGCGCAAGTTTTATAAAGCAGATTAATTCTATGCATTTTGACATGAAAGGTGGTGCTAACCCTTTTTAAGTTTATTATAAATACTGTGCTGTGCCACATTTAAACTCCAGCAACATTGCACATTGTCAACTTAAAATAGTGACAAAGACATAGGAGCAAACAAAAGTGAAACAAAATACTGAGTAATGAGCAACTCTTCAAAGGTTTAACTAATCATACAGTTACAACTTAGACATCATTTCAAAGATCTGTATAAACATTCACAGGTCAGATTCTCCTCACCTGGAGTCTCCACCCTCTGGTAGTGGTAGGGGTTGATGCAGACCTCGTCCTTCTTGAGATGGAAGGCGTACTCACAGGCTTCGATGGCGCGCAGCTCGTGGTGGCTGTGAAGGTCCGGCCATCGCCACAAGCGGCAGTAGATAACATGGGGAAGCCCCTTTCTGTGGGACACTTGCAGGCGGCCATCTAGAGATCTGATTGAACGGTAAGGATGCAACAAAATATTAAAAAGCACAGGGGGGTGGGGGGTCACAACACATATTGCAGTCAACTAAGAAAGGTAAGAGAGTGGTTTGAGTCATGACGAAACAAACATGCCTACATCTGTCACCTCCAACATTATAATGACAGGTCTCCCACAGAAAAGGTGAAAGCAACACTTTATAATAAATAAGGATAGTCACCTGGTTTGGTCAGGGTAGCTGTATAGGCCTGATGTATCCCACTGTTCTATCGTATTTGGTGTACTCAGTCCCCATATTTCAGAGCAATTGCTGTGCACAGAGAAAACAACAAAACAGAAAGAAAAAAAAAACAATAAGACATGGGATATGGCTAATTCAGATATATCAGTATGGGTGTGTGAACATGAAAACATCTCTCTTGTTGGAGTTATGGCAAATAAAGTAATCAAAATCAGCTGTTGAGATGAAAGATGGGACCTTCAAAAAAAGAGAGGCCTTTTTTGACTAAATTAGGCAATAAAATGTAATATTAATTTGCTGCCAAAGACAATGAATTGAGACAAAGAGCATTCAATACTGTGGCATTGCATCACACTGAAGTTCTTCTTATTACAGTCAACTAGGAGAAAACCTATCTGGAGACATTCAAACAAAACACTGTGGATACACAATGACACAAAAGAGAGAGAGAGAGAAAAAAAGAATGAGTGGAGACAAACCTATTGTCAGACATTTCCAAAACATTTACAGGAAAATAGCCAAGAACAAAAAGTGGGATGGGAGACAAATGAGAGTAGTTGCTTCTGAATATTTGGACAATAAATCGTATAGATCAGTGCTAAAAATACACAACACAATAAACTAAACTAAACCTGATGATTAAAGTGGGATCTTATTATGTGCCATTTAATGTTGCAATTCATTAATTCATGACAGGGCCATGAAACAATATTTTCCCCCCAAGCCATAACAACCTTTAAAACACTAAAATTAAACTATCAACAACTTTTTTCAATGCAGGAAGCAAAGCAATAACAAAACAACAAGTCACATGATAAATCAATGCATTTCAAAAGGTGACAAGTCATAGAATCATTGTTAAAAATGCACCAGTTCAAACGTCACTGGTAGATACGCTCACGTGCAGCAAGTTGTGAGTTTGGAATCATGTGAACTTTATTTGTCCATTCAAAGAGATAAAACAAACACACAGAGCTCCAGACTATCCTTCACTAATAGTGGGGTCTAAGAAACAATCCATCTTTTATCTGTAGACATAAACATTAACAAATCAAAGAAGACTGAATCTGTTAACACGGCGTTCCCACTGAACACGAGTCTGGCTCATCAAGGCTGGTTGACTGATAAGGACAACATACTTTTTTTGACCTTAAAATACCTGTCTTTTTTTCCTTTTGTTACAAGAACTCTACAAATTGTTTAACCGTCACTATAAATAATCAGCTGATGCTTATGATGTGCAACTCTTTTGCATAAACTTTGATGTCTTTAGTAAGTATGAATGGAAAGTATGAAAACACAAGTAAAAGTGATCCTGGCATCCATAAAGAGCCAAATAGTTTAGGATCTATGTTTGGCAGAGGTCTCAGCTACACACAACACACAAAAAAACTTTCCAAAGGTACTATTTTCCAACACAAGTAACTAAGCCAAAGGTTTGCAGTTTACCTCGGGATGGTGACACATTTTGTGTTGCAGTTCTGTGTGGTGATTGCTTTCTCCAGTTCAGCAAGCTGGCCTGTCTTCTTCAGCTTCTTTACGAGGCTCTTCACAGCCTTCTCGCACCACTTCTCCTCTTGTCCATTCTGATCTCCACCACCTGCTACGCCTGGTCCACTGCTCGACTTCTTCCAGCCCAAAAGCTTCTTCACCACAGGAGGGGTGAAAGGCAATATGGACGACATCTCGACTGCCGGCAGTCTCCAGAGGACTCAGCTCAAGTTTCCTCACAACCAGACGGACGGGACCTGGAGCTACAGTTTTGGTCCTTGCACTAAGAGCCCTCTGGTGACAAATCTGTCACAGGGAGGAAGCCTGTGCTAGCAGCGTACACTCAAAAGATATGGACGGACACCTTGAAAGAAAGTCACACAAATCACAACATTAGTGTAGAAAACATCACACAGGAAAACTTTCATTGTTACCCTTATCAATACAATAAGACAACAGGTCTAACAGAACATATATTCATCATGAACAGTGATAAGAACTGATGCAGAACCAATTATGAGTTCTACTTAAAAAACTGCAGGATGATTTTGTGAGTAAAAATCAGTAGCTGGACTTTTTAATTAAAGACAAACCAAAATGTCATAAATAATGAAGGCCTATGAAGGCTAAATGAATGCCAGACCCAGGGGCCTATAAATTATAATAAAATAAGCTGCTCTTATCTAACATTTTAAACCATGTAAGAACTGGCTGCGTCTTGCAGGACATCCTTGAATTTACAAAAAAGTGCAAAAAAGAATGTCTGAGTTGGACAAACACCAATTCTCTGCCAATACCACAACTGTGATGTTTCAAATTACAGATTAAATTAAAATCCAGTAAGTTACAGATAGATCAGATTTGTTTTCTTTTATTTTTCTGACAGTATGCCAAAGTAAATATAATCATGTTTGTTTTACAACAGCAGAAAAACTTCACTTACTGGGATATTAGCCACAGTCAGATCTGCTAACTTTGAAAGTGTTACATCCCAGTTAAGACAATGTATTCATTCGTAAAAACACAACACAGCTATTTGAAAAGCAGAATTGACCGAGTTAAACTAAAGATAAACAGGAATGTCCAATTAGTTTAAACTTATTATAAACGTGGATACATAGTTTGCATATTTATAGTAATAACACATTAGAAGTAGACTTTCCTGTTGCATTATGAGATATGAATAAGCACAAAAAATAATTCAGTTAATGCTGCCAAATGAGTGTGAACGAGGAAAATATTTTGTAACTTGAAAGTCCAGCTGCTAGCTACCAGGAGGGGCCTGCTGAACTCAAATCACATCATTATATCTGCTGGCATTAGCTTGGAAAACACCTTAGTATGTGTTGGAAACAAAAGCCAAAAACTAAAGCTAACACGCCAGTAAATTCAAGTCAATATATTGAAAAGTAATGTTTTGGCTATGAAAGCTAACGTTAGCTTAACATAGCTAGCTGCCAGCTTGTTATCAAAAATCCTTTTGTTGTGATCCGAGAAAACACCTCCTTGACTTTGGTGCTCATCGCCGGGTTTTCACAAACAACTCGACTGATATAAACTCAGCATTTGTTCTGAGATAGGAACACCAAGTAGCCTAATTTCAAGGCGGATGTTAAATGATCGATCTTCCATCAAAACCCTCGCACCAAAAACGAGTTAGCATCTTAGACGAACTCTTCCAAACTGGCTCCCACTGACTGGCTAACTAACGGAGCTACATCATCAAAACAACACGCTTCAAAGTCGAGAAAGCTGCTAAACGTTTCAGTAATTACCCAGCTTTACAGTCCAAAAGTCCACTTCTAAAGAAATAGATGTGCGTAGTAATTGCAGCGCCCTATTTACATAAATACATAAATGTCAACTGTACTGTAAAGCAGCTAATTTTGACACGGCTCCTCTCCAGTAGCTACCAGCGCTGCAGTAGCCTGTTAGCTTGACCGGAACAGCACAACAAACGTGATAGCAACGCACGAGCTCTTAATCCCTCCTACTCACAATCTGATTGGAGAACAAGTCAAAATATTTAGTCTGAAAAGTGGGTGAAACTAATGTTTTAAGTGGTATGGAAGTCAGCTTTTGACCATTTCATTTAATTAAAAATCACTCTAAGTTAGAATTTGAAGATAGTCCCTCATACTAAGTTCAGAAATAGTGTTTTGTAAACATGAGGTGCTCATCATTCAAAATTGTAAAATAACATATTTTATTTTCAAGATATTCTCTAGCATCTCATTAATATGACTTAGCCTTTTAAATGATGAATTAGTGTATTTTAATTATAACTTAGTATTGTAAAAAAAATTAAGTATGACTTCATTATAGGATGCTATAAGTCATCATTTTGAGGCAGTGTATCATAATTATTATGCTATTTTATAATAGCTGGCCCTGGGATATATAATTTATAATTATATGCTATCAAATAAATGTCAGATAGTACAAATTGAAATGGTGAGATAGTATCTAATAATCATACATTCACTTTATTCCCATGCAGCATGTCTGTTTCAGCAGTCACTGTAAAAAAACAAACAAACATGGAATCATGGAAACATTGTGGGTTTTTACATGTAGTATTTGTAGTCATATAGTAAATAAATACATTTACTGTGTTACATTACATAAGACATTTTTTGAGGATTTGTAATTTTATCAAGTTTTTCTTAATTGCAACTTGTATTTTTATTTATTCACATTCAAAACATAAAACTGCACGTCTTTAGTTTAAAATATAACATTTAGTTACACGTTGCAAACTTGAGTATGACTGGAACTCATCATGAAAAGTGTTCTTTATGCACTCTAAAAATGCTGTTGAATTTAATTAACCAAGTGTCAACTGGTTCCACTAACAAAGTGTTGAGTAAATTTAAAGCAATTTACTCAATTCAGATTAGTGCAACTAGTTTGATTAATTAAACTCAACACTTTGTTTCTTAGATTGAAACTATTTTTTAACAAAGTTTTAAAGTATTTTTACTTTTACTTAGTTATTTCTTTCAGATACTTTATAGGTCTCTGATGATTTGTATTGTTAAAAAACAGTGACACTCAGGAAGAAGATGAAGCTCCTCCCCTGACTCAGGTGTTCAATTAGTCTGAATTGGCTTCACCTGCTCCCTTTATAAGTTGACCCAGTTCAGTGTGTTGGAAGTGTCTTGTCTGTTTTGTTCTGCTTGTGGCAATGGGAGGATGGGTATGTCTTTGTTTGGCGTTACTGGCATCATACTTGCAAGGTAAGTCAGGTCTTTAATGTCTGTCCTTTTATAAAAACCTTTCTGTCACAGTAAAGTCTTTTGTCATGAGCTCCTCTCTTGTTAGTTGTTTCAGCTGGAAGCAGTCTTATGAAGTGCAACCTGGGCACTAAACTGTGCAAGGATGGCTCAGAATGCATCCCCTACAGCCATGTGTGTGATGGAGAGCGGGACTGTAAGGATGGCTCAGATGAAGAAGATTGTGACTCTGGATGTGGTGATGGTATGACAATCTATACAAAATTATTTTCTCTCCAATGAACTGGCTTTTAAATTTCAATGTGGCTAGTCCTCTAATACAATAGTTGCATGTACACTTGCTAACTTGGCATGTTAAGTAGATTTATTTATTTTTTATTTTTTTTTCTCCCTATGTCATTAACTTTACACACCAGAAACTAATGGCTTTAATTTTTTTTTTTTTTTTTTGCAATGAAATGTCAACTTTGACATAAAGTTGCTGACTTTGTTTTAAAAATAAAAGCAGCAAACTACAGATTTTAGCAATGCAGTGGGTGACCATTTACTTAAATCCTTCCATTGTTCAGGAAGCAACTTTTCAGCATAGCTGACATTCTGAAACCTGTGATTGGAAAGTTTCAGTCAGCATTAAAAGTGGTGTAAATGTTGCCTACTTTAACTGAATTTTGTTTTTCACCATGAATTTGACAATCAATCGTTTCAGAATGAGTAACTTTAACTCCATATGAAGCTAAATGAACACTTAAGTTTCCAACCACCTGGTCAACTTAACATTAAGTCAATATATTTCCCTTTCTGATCTGCACCCAGATCAGTTCCAGTGTGCCCATGGCATGAAGTGCATAGACAAGAACCAGGTGTGTGACGGTGTTATCCAGTGTCAGGACCTCTCAGACGAGCAGCACTGCATGAAGCAAACTGAAAACTGTGCTCACCATTGCGACGACAAGAATCGCTGCCTGCCTGCGAGCTTCATATGTGATGGAGAGAGGGACTGTCTGGATGGCACCGATGAAGCCAGCTGTGGTACAGCTTGACTTTGGAGCAATGACTTATTTCTGGCTTTTTTTTTTTTTTTTTTTTAACTCTATGAGTCACTTTATTCCACTCCTGTTTTTCAGAAGACAAAGATGATTCCAATAAAGTTCCAGTGCCTGCTGCTCCGGCTCGTCCCATTAAGTGTCCTTTAGGCACCAAACTCTGCAAGGACAACTCTGACTGCATTCACTACAACCATGTTTGTGATGGAGAGGCAGACTGCAGAGATGGCTCGGACGAGGAAGACTGCTTATCAGAATGTGAAAGTGGTAAGTGACTTTTAAAAAAAAAAACAACTTGTAAGTTGCAGCTTCAATGAACTTAATGTCAAGGATAACTGGTGCATATGCAATAGGCATTTTAATAAAACGACTGACTCACCTTGCAAATTGAGCCACATGAACACTAAATCCAGAATAACTTTACTTTAAAAATATAAAGCAAATGTCGGAATGATTTGCCCTTTATCCCCCGTCAAATTATATCTGTACTCCAATGATTGTTTCTGCTGCAGACCAGTTCCAGTGCCACCATGGAAAGAAGTGTGTAGAAAAGGGCCAGGTGTGTGATGGTGTCCCTCACTGCCAGGACCGCTCAGATGAACTAGACTGTGCCAAGCGCATGGAGGGCTGTGCTCACCAATGTGATGACAAGAGCCGCTGCATTCCCAGCAGCTTCCTCTGTGACGGGGAGAGGGACTGCATAGATGGCAGTGACGAGGCAACTTGTGGTAGGTTGTGCTCCAGGGCAAAGCTTCCAAACCTGGTCTTGATGCCCACGATTTGTCAAAGATGTTTCCCTGGTCCAGTGCAGCTGATTAACATTTTGACAAATTCAGAGTGGAACCCTTAACTTGTAGTTTTGGTTGTGTTGAAGCAGGGAAATGTGTATTGAATTCTTATTCTGAATGAGTTTGAAGTCAGACAATTTAAGTTGACCAGAAGAAACAAAGGAATGACTGGATTCCCCCCTCTCCTCTGCAGATGAACAGAAGTGTAGTTCTACAGAATTCAGGTGTACCAGTGGTCAGTGTGTGTCTGCGTCAGTGCGCTGCGACGGTCACCCAGACTGCTGGGACCGCTCGGATGAAGAGGGCTGTACCAAAGCACCAGTCTGCACCACTAAACACCGCTGTCCCCAAAGCAAGGAGTGTCTGGTGCACGAGTGGATTTGTGATGGAGACGAGGACTGCAAAGATGGCTCGGATGAGAAGGTGGATGCTTGAACCATTTGGTTCAATTCTCTGATCTTTTGTGCTAAAATGTTTCAGTTTGAAATCTAAAATGTGAAACTGACTTTTGGAAAGTGGGTGGGAGTCAAAATTGTGCATACAGTGGGCATTTAAAACCCTCTGACTTTGGTTTAATAGAAAATGGAGTGAATCTTTTTAAATGTGTAAATTGTGTAACTATTTCTATTTATTCAATCATGGTCAAGGACCATAAACTGTCTTTAGTGAAAACACACTTCCAGCATTTTCTGAACCATTGCAATGACTGGACTGCTCCAAGAGTTGTTACAGAGCCCCCACCCAAAAGTTAAAACTAAAATTTATATTCTTGAATCATACACTTGACTGTCTAAAATCCTTTTCTTTAGGACTGTCCTGTGGTTCCGCTCAGCTGTGGTGACTTCCAGTGGATGTGTAAATCCAAGACTAAATGTGTTCCTGCAGTTTGGAGGTGTGACGGCATGAAGGATTGTGACGATGGCAGTGATGAAGATGAGTGTGAGTAGATATATTAGAGTATGTACTGGGAAGTAAGTCATTGTAAGACATTTACTAGTGTTTAATTTGACATATTTAAATTCAAACTTGACAAAAGAACCAGTGTAAAACTTTGCAAAGACAAAATGTTATATGCTGCTGGCATATAGTTTGTGAATTTCAAAGTGCCAAATTGGGTAATATGGTGTATTACTGACTGTACTTGCAGGTGGGATGGTGACGTGCCTCCCTCATGAGTTCCAGTGTGGCAGTCGTGAGTGCTTAAATGTGGTTCTGGTATGCAACGGTATTACAAACTGTGCAGATGGTTCAGACGAAGGAGGCAGCTGCCAAACAAACTGTGCAGATGACTCTCACTGTTCTCAAGGCTGCTACAACACACCACAGGGACCTGTGAGCGCTTTTTTTTTTTTTTTTTTTTTTTGTATATAAATGTGTTACAAAGAACTGATCCTGCAGATTCTAACTTGTTTGCTCACTGAAACATTTATACTGACTTGTTTTCCTTTTGCAGCGCTGTCGTTGTGCAGCTGGTTACAAACTCCTGGAGGATGGACGGACATGTGCTGATGTAAATGAATGTGAAGGTCCGACACCAGGTGTGTGCAGTCATTTGTGCATCAATACTGCAGGATCATACCAATGTGACTGCCATCCAGGCTTTATTATGGAGGCAGGTGGACACCAGTGCAAGATCACAGGTAAAATATCTTATTTAAAATGTAAATGAGATTCTTCAACTGTAAATTGGAAATGCTGGCTTTCAAAAACAAACTGCTACAGAACAGTAAAAATAAAAACTTTTTGTATAAAGCTTGCCCTCAAATGTTTAACATCTCCCAGGGGAGGGGAAAATCGAATGCAAACTAAAACTACATTTTAACTGCTATGATGGGAAAATTATGCAAAACATGAGTGTTCTCAATTGAAGCAGTGATTTTCATTATACAAACACTAGGCCCTACATCACGTTTACAATTTTTGTGTGTGTATATAGGTCTTGAAATGCCATGTGGTAAACTTGTACCCAATAAATGAACAAGGATCTCTGCTTTGTAAATATTCTGGAGCAAATAAATTTCATGAAACCATTGAACTGCAAAGAAACACTCTGCTCTTAGGTGAACCCTTCCTGCTGACGTCAGTCCAAACAGAACTCTACTTGTATGGCCTGCGTGGTGGAAATCTAGACATCTTGTCGTCTTCTGCCAAGAAGGCAGTTTTGTCTCTGGACTATGACTGGAGGGATCAGAAAGTGTTCTGGGTCAGTGTGGACACGGAGACCATCAGGTGGTCTTCAATAGACCAGAAGACTACAGGAATTTTAATCAAAGGTTAAAGCATATCTGTATTGAACATTAAGAATGGCATGAAAAGGTACCACCTTAATGCTGCTTGTCTCTAGGTGTCAGGGCTGACTCTGTGGCTGTGGACTGGCTTGGGAGAAACCTGTACTGGATTGATGGTGTGAATAGTCAGATTGTTGCAGTCAAACTTGCAAAAACGTCTGTGAAATCACTGGACAGAAGCATCATCCTGGATGAAGACCTGGACCAACCTCGCTCTCTGGCCTTGCTGCCACAAAAAGGGTTGGTTGGAAGTCTTGAATGAGTGGAATTTTAACCCCCCAGATATTCATTCTCTTTACCTGTGTTCTAGGCTGATGTTTTGGACTGAAATTGGTAACGTAGTAAAGATTGAACGTGCTGGGATGGATGGATCTGAGAGGAGGGCAGTGGTAAACTCCAGCTTGGGCTGGCCAGGTGGAATTTCAGTGGACTTCATCTCTGAGAGGGTCTACTGGACAGATGAACGACTGGGGGCCATTGGATCTTCCACATTAGATGGTGGTGATGTGAAGGTAAAATAACAGTTCAGGAACTTCACCAATTTAAACGCAACTTGCCCCACAGCCAGTAAAGTTAAACATGTGAGGTGCATTTTTAAACTGACTCCAGTTTAGTTAGTTTAAATCCTGAATTTAAACTTGTAATGTGTCCTTGATGATCATGGCCTCTAGCACAGTTAAGACTGACTAAAAATCCACTTGTGTAAATTTTCAGATTCTTCAGTTGAAGGAGACAACAAACCCTTTCTCTGTGGCTGTATTCAATGACATGCTTTATTGGTCTGATGCCAAGAAAAGGGTGGTTCAAGCTGCTAATAAGTTCTCTGGCAAAAACTGTCAAATTCTGCTAAAAAGACCAGGACAGCCTTTTGCTGTGAAAGTGAGTAAAATATTCTGATTCAAAATGAGCAGTTTTGATTTTACAAAGACTTAAAACTCTCCTGTATTTCAGCTCATCCACCCAATACTCCAGATGGACACAGACAGTCCCTGTAAGAAGATGGACTGTTCCCACATGTGTGTGCTGGCTCCAAGACGCAGAGCTGTCTGCATGTGCCCCTCTGGTCTTGTGCTGGCTGAAGATGGCTTGACCTGCTCCAGTCAGGTTTCTCCAACAATCCTGCTGCTGCTCTCTCCCACAGCTGTCACAAAGGTTAATGTTCCCTCATTGATTCAGAGCTATGTACTTGTGCCCTAAAGGATCCTAGCATGGGAATCAAAAGGGGAAGTTTTGAGAAATTTAAACAAATCTTTATACAAACTCTTGACTACAGGCTTGTACTAACGGTTTAAGTTGCACTTAACTTCCAGCAGTGTAAATGCACTAAAGTGTTTGCCACTTTTGCAGATCCAGTTGCAGTCCCAGCTGGCAGCTGCTGAGTTGAAGGGTTGGCCTGAGCACTTGTCACTGCAAATCCCCAACATAAATGAAGCTGCCATCATGGACTACAGCCTACAAGACAACACTCTGGTTTTAACAGATGATGCCACAGCTTCACTCAACTCCTTCAAGCTGAAGGATTCTGTTTTGATCTCCCAGGGCCAGCTTCTCAAACTATTGGACGATAAAATTACCGCCATGGCTCTTGACTGGCTAACCCTTAACGTGTACTGGAGCAGCAGAAAACAGCCACGCCTACAGGTCACTTCAAAAACTGGAGCCTATACAGCTGTTGTCATTGAGGATGGAATTAGTGGAATTGGTAGTCTTGCTCTCCACCCTCCCAGTGGGACCATTTGTTTCACAAACTTAGATCTGCACGATACAAACAGCAAGGGTGTGATAGAATGTGCTCACATGGACGGTGCACAGCGGAGAGTTGTGTGGAAGGAGGCAGTCCAGCCTGCATCATTGGTCTTTTCTAAAGATGCAGATGCAATCTACTGGGTTGACATAGGTAAGTATTAAAAATGGAAAAATTGTAGCTCCAATGTGGTTACAATAACATGTGTTATACATTCTCAGGAATGGGAACAATCAATTCCATTCACATTAATGGATCTGGATATAAAAAGCTGGAGACTGTTGATGGCCTGACTGCAATGACTCTTGATGATGATGATGCACTGATCTGGATGACTACTAATGGTAATGGCTCTGACTAAATGATAGTAATTCATTAGTGTATAGATGGCATATGCTTAAATGAGATTAGTAAAGTGCATGCACTGACATATCTGATTTGTTTGGCTTCAGACATGACGAGGCTCTGGTACAAGAGAGATCGGCAACAAAAGTTGTGGTTTGAGGTTGATGCACAAGTGGTTGGCCTAAAATCCTTAAAGTCCAGTCATTCAGGTTAATGGCGCAACTAAGTTGTCATGTGACTTTTTTTTTTAAATGTTTAAAATCTAAACTAGCTGCTCCAATGTCCTAGGTTCCAATCACTGTGCCAAAAACAATGGAAACTGTCAGCACTTGTGCCTGGCCACTCCAGCAGGTCGGACATGCGAGTGTGCTCATGACCACATGATGAAGGGTACAAAGTGCATCCTACAGGAAAGCTGCTCACTTGGCAGCAGGCCATGTTTGGACCAAACCTGCCTTCCTGTTAACAAGTTCTGTGATGGGCATGCAGACTGTGCTGACCACTCGGATGAAAACTGTGTGTACACTGAAGGGGGGGTGGGAGGTTAAAATGCTTAATGTATTGACTTTATATCTCTGTTAAAGGTGTTGGCCTCAAGCAGTTGTCAGGTCCCAAGGTGTCTCCTTCCATTCAACCTCGTGGCTCCGCTCCTCGTCCTTCTACTTCTCCAGAGATGGACCAAGACAACTCGAGTAACAATGAGCTCCAGCTCCACCAGGATGCTCTGAAGTGCAACCAGAACCGCTGCAGTGGTAACGGGCTGTGTGTGGAGACTGAAGGAGTCACTACTTGTCTGTGTTCAGAGGGCTACAGCGGTGCTGCCTGTAAAGACCCTGTCACAAAAGGCATGCCGGGTGCAATCATCTATGGTGCAGCGGGTCTCTGTGCAGGGATCATTGTCATTGCTGTAATATCAGTGGTGGTCTTAAAAAAGAAGGGTGCATCCAGGTTGGTAAAGACATCCAGTATGTCAAATGCAACCAGAGGCTTAAAAGTACAAAATGTAATTTCTTTCTTTACAGGAGCAGTAACTCTGAAACTGCAAAGGAAATGAGCATGAGTGAGCTACAGAACAAAGAGACTAACCCCTGCACTCCAGCTGCCCAGGCAGATGTGGAAAAACCTGAGGTAGCTCTCTAAATCTACACAAGACATTTTTACTCCTGGGATTGTCTGACTTCTCTTCTCTTACAGGAACCATCTTCAGGGAACTGATGCAGATTATTTAAATGATTTTTAATAAAAGCTTTGCATTTTCAATTGTCTATTCTGGTTATTTCAGCACAATTTTCTAAACATCTTTACAGGAAAAATACCTGAATTCAGTCTTTAGCTGTTTACATCTTACACCAAAACCTTAAACAATGTTAATGTCAAAAGCAATTGCAGTAAAACCCTGCAAAATGGCATCTAATTTGAACAGAGCTGTAAATTGCTTGGTGGCTCTTTAAAGTAAACCTTATTTAAAATGTTTTACCGTGTTTTTTTTTTTTTTTTTTTTTTTTTTTTGTGGGGGCAGGTGAGATGGGAAGTCACTGGCCCACAGGCTGACAGTTGACTAGACCTGTTGTACAAAAACTTCTCTCTCAGGAACAGTTGCCTGCAGCCTTTAAGGTTTTACCTAAACTGCTATAACTTTCCTCTTCAGATTCTTAGTGAAACAGATCATGCAGTTCATGCAGACTTCAATGTCTTGACTGACTGCAGCTCTAAAATTGACAGCATTTGTGTTCAAAGCATTGTGTGTATATATAACAGCTGGAGTGCTCAAACTATCGGCTGTAGAAGCTGAGCTAACAGTCAAGAGTCTAGATTTACCATTCCTCTACATCAGGGATCAATTCCGGTCCTCGAGGTACACAGCCCTGCTAACCCTTCTTTGACAAGTCTGATTTGAATGGATTATCAAGTTTCTGCAGAACTTGGAGGTAATTCACTGAATCAGGTGGGTTAAAGGGGAAAGTAAAACATGCAGGGCTGATGAGCCCTGCTGTACATGTTAAAAGAGCAGGAAAATGACAATGTAGAAATCAAACTCTTAACCGTTATTTTACATTTATATAATCTAAGGTTTAAATGTCCAAAGCTGTATTATGGATTTACCAACAGAGCAGTAAAAGTCCTAATTTCACAACACAAGCAGATTTCCTCTTATTTAGCGGAGTGTGATTTGAGCAGAACTGAAGCCAATATGGTTTAAAATCTTAAATTGATGTAATCACTGTTATTGAACTGGTTAGCAGATATTAGCTTGTGGAGCATATAGATTGTAGCTCTGCTGAATTATGCTACAATTTAAAACCAACTATTGGATATTACAGCTGATTTGTCCTAATATTTAGACCTACAAAGTGTAAAATGTTTTTAGGTTTGTTAGAGGAACCTGACCTGTTGATGGTAGAACATTTTCTGACTGGGAAATATATATTTTTAATAACTAGTTGTCATTTTTCAACTAGCTAAAAGTTTAAGGCTGATTTCAGGTCTGGTTTAGATCATAAATTCTATACTTTTCTGGTACATCTGTTTTACATGATGAATGAAATTAACATTTGTTGCAAAAACCTGACAATTTGTGAAACAGATCCAGTTCGGCTTGCTGTTAGTTGCTATGGTGGCTGTGAGCTGATGCCCTGTTAGGTCACAGTTTCTGCTCCTCCATGCTGTCACAGACAACAGCATGGAGGAGCTCAGTCTATGGTTCAAATGAGTTGTCTGTAGGATTGGCTTCAAAGTCTCAGGTGTAGATGTACATGGCTTCATGAAGGTTTCATAAACTTGTCCGGTGAGTTTTTTACAATGACTTCTCAGGGCACTGATGTTGGTCTATAGAAGCTAGGCTACACTGAATCTTTCAGTCTCCCATCCTTGGCAGCACATTGACAGTGGAAAGTGTCAAAACCTCCAGAACCAGACTCAGGATGGAAAGCTGGTCCAGGTGCAACTTCTCTGGGAGAAATGGAGGTTTAAAAACCTAATGTCAAATAAAGTAAAGAGTAATGTGCTCAGTTAGTCTATAGCATTAACACAAAGGGATGGCTCGGGGAAACAAGACAACCGCAATTATAGGATCCATCCAAAAGAAAAGACTTCAGTCTAATCCTAAAAGTAGATTGTTTGCCTCAAACAAACTGGAAGTTAACAAAAGACTTATTTTTAGGAACCACAAGTAAGCATGCAGTCTGAGAGCAAAGTGCTCTGTAGGAAATATGGAACAATAAGTTCTTATAAAATGGAGTTTGACAGAGCTTTGATCTTAAATTCTTTGACGAGGAGCTAAAACTGAAGAAACACTGCCTGGCCAAAAAGAGGTCACACCTCTAGTCCTCCTCACACAAGAGGACCACCTTTAGCTTTGATTACAGCACACATTCTCTGTGGCATTGTTTGGATAAGCTTCTGCAATGTCCCCAGATTTATTTCAGTGTTTCATTAATGTTTCACCAAGATCTTACATTGATGATGGTAGTCTGACCTTCTCCAGCACATCCCAAAGATTCTCACTGGACTGTGGAGCCAATCCATGTGTGAAAATGATGTCTCCTCCCTGAACCACTCTGTCACAATCAGTGTTGTATAAAGTACCATAAAGTGATACTTGAGTAAAAGTACAAGTATCTTACCAAAAATTACTTTGGTAAAAGTTAAGGTCTCTCTTAGAAATCTTTCTTGAGTAAAAGTCTTAAAGTATCTGATAGTTTTTGTACTTAAGTATTGAAAGTAAAGTATTGATTTAAAATGAGGAGCTAGATTTTACATAATGACATTTATTAGGAGGTGACCTCCCCAAAAAAATGCAGAAATGACTGTTTCGTATTAGAATAATTAGTTTATGTTAAATTCAGGATGCACTAGTCTAGCTGTTTCAGTTTATATACATATCAAGGCTGCACAAAACTTTTCCCCAAAATAAAAATCTATCTGAGGGCTGCGGCCAAATGCAATAATATAATTCATGAAATACAAATACTTAAGTATTTTACTTTACTATGTCCTGCTGGAGTATGACACGATTTGTTTGTGTACAAACTAATACGGTATCAGAATTTTATACATTTATAGTTCTCATTCAACCACAATTAAATTCACTCTATCAAAGAAGCACAATTTATATGGATATATTTAATTTTTCCAATAACAAACTGGAATGAAAACAAGCAAAAATAAAATAAAAGTAACAACTTTCTACTTCTTGCCTTTTTTAAATGTAAGGGTAAATATAAGCAGTAGAAAGTACAGATAATTGAGTGAAAATGTAAAAAGTAGAAGTAAAAAGTAGGCTAAAAAATAATTAAGTAAAGTACAGATACCCAAAAATTCTACTTAAGTACAGAAACAAAGTATTTGTACTTAGTTACTTTAAAACTCTGGTCACAATTCCAGCCCCATGAATCCTGGCATTGTCATCTTAGAATATGGCCGTGCCATCAGGGAAGAAACAATGATGGAATAACCTGCTCATTCAGTATATTCAGGTCAGCTGACCTCCTTCTTTGAGCACAGCCTGTTACTGAACTTAGACCTGACCACCTGCAGCGACCCCACATCATAGAGCTTAGTTACATCCAGGTGGACACTTTTATTTGGCAGTGTATGATCTAACAGAAAACTAACACTAAATGGTTAGCAAATTTTTGAACAGTTGATGTTTAATGTGTTGGATCTTTCTCAGCTACCCTTCACACAACATTTTAGACCTGAAAGATTAGGTTATCGGATTTTTGTTTAAAAAGAGTAGATGGATGCCTTCTTGACTCCAAAGGTTGATCGTCCATCCATTTGTTACTTTCTGTCAGCTGTTTGTTCAGCAAGTTCATAACTGTTTTGGCATTGGCAAAAATGTGATGACAATGTTTGTACTCAACAAAGATTCAATAACATTTTTTTTTTTACAATTCTGCACATACTGGAAAAACAGTATTGACTAGATTTAAACACATCACTCTGGCAGGAAGAATAAACTTGATCACTTCAAGTTTTTGTTGTAACTATGGTTCAAGAACATAAAGGAATGAAATGCAGACGACTTGCATAAGTGTAATCAACAGAATCATTTCTAAAGACAAACTGATGTTTGTAAAGTCAATCTGTTCACCAGTGAAGATGCTGAAAATAAGTCAACTTTTGTTTCCTCTTCCTAATATGAGTTCAAGCAGCTTTTGTTGCGATCATAATCCACGTCCACCCGAAGCAATGATGTTCAGAGAATTAGTGACTTCTGCGTGTATTTAAAGTCCACACCAAATTCCTTCTATTGTTCACACTGAAACCACAAAACACATGTTTGCTCTGGTTATGAAGCCACGTCTGGTTCGCTCACTTTCATTATTCTGTAAGAATTTTAAACACTTTTAATTTCAGTCCGTCTGTGGGTGTTAAACCATTCAGCTTCGGTTACAGAAACAAACACGAAGTGTCTTTGAGCACGATAATGCCCTGAACGTGAAGCAGATGATGGATTGATGCTGCAACAGATGTCAGCAGCTGTATAAAAACATGCCCAACTCAGAGGTTTGGTCATTCACTGAAGTCAGGAGAGGGGAAAGTTTTGTTGTTATTTTTGCCAGAATTAATTTGATATTAATTAGAAATTTCTCTGCTGTAAGAAGATAATCAAGGTAAGTCTTAAGACAAAACATTTTATATTAAATAATAAATTATCGTTCCTTGATAATAGATCTTTTATTGTAAGGAGCTCTCATGTCTTTTACAGACGTTTCATTAAATAATTCTAAATTTTAACATAAATCAACTACAAGAATTCAAGCTAAATACAGTACTCTCAATGAAGGATGTACGCAGGAAAATATTCATTTTGGATTCAACTTTTAATAAATCATTTTTAAACAGTTAACTATAAATAATGAATGAATGAATAATGGTAATCTGTTTTTTTCCCTTACAATCTGGAATTTAATTGGATTTTTAGTTTATTAAAAGTTATTAATTGTACATAACAAATACTTGATCAATAAAGTTAAATCGGGGAATTAAGTTTTAAATTTCATCATCTTGCTAAAATAATAACCTAACTCATTTTTCTCCCCAAGTTTTTCAGGAAACAAAAAAAAACCTCAACCAAAATGTGACATTACCAAATATGACATATTTTATGTTTCCTGAAAAACATGGGGAAAAAAACGAGTTATAAATACACGAGGAAGGTGGCAATAAAAAAAAAAAAAAAAAAAGGAATTAGAACAGATTAGATGGAACACTTGGGAAGATTCCTTCAGATAAATTAAAAACGGTGTACATTCAAATCTCTATACTTTGTTTCACCATCCTTTGCAACAATTTCAGCAGCAGGTCTCTCAGAACGTTGTTTTTTTTTATTTTTTTTATTTTCATTACTGTTGTGTGTTTTATTATTGCTGTTGTCTATAGTGACTATAGCTGCAAATTAGCTTAAGGCTAAATCTGGTGCAATGCATCAAATGTTTTTACATTTTTACATGTTTTAATTGCACAAACTGTCCTGATTAAATAAAGATGATGATGATGAGGTCTGTCTCCTTGAATTTGATCCATCTAATCTGGACTTTCATAACCAAAAACTGCTGCAGTTCCTCAGTTTTGAATGGATGCTGCTCATGTCCAACAATCTTTAAACTTTACCAAAGATATTTAGTTGGATGGAGTTCAGGGTTTGACTGGACCATCTGAGGACATATTTCTCTCTAAACCACTGTTATTGTTTCTGGAAGACATTTGTCCCAGACTTAAATCTCTAGGACTCAAATTCCTCTCCGTTTTGCTCCGTCCATCTTTCCTTACCTTAAAGTCCCAGCTAAAGAAATTGGTCCTCCATAATGCTGATAGCACCATGCTTCACTGTGGGATGGTGTTTTCAGCACGATGAGAGGTGGTATGTTTGCCTCAATGACTTGAAAAGTTGGAGACCACAGCACCATCTTACACGCTTGAGGAAGAGTCCAGCTTTTTTCCCCCTTTCAACAATGTTCTTTTCCAGCCACTCTACTATGAAAAGCAGCTCTGTGATCCTACAGATCCTCTCATTTCAGCAGAAGAGCTGCTCAGGTTCATCAATGTTGTTTGGCCTCCTGGATGTTTCTCTGATTGATCCCTTGTACCTGGTTTGGGAGTTTAATTAAAGTATATTTTCTTGGCAGGGTGGAGGTTTTTAGGTTGGCATCATTTTCACATTTTCTTTTAATGGAGCTTTGTTGGATGATCAAGATTTGGAGTGTTATTTTGAACAACCCAGCCCTAATCTGTTCTCTGACCTGTGTGAAGACTCATGCTGGGTGAAAGCATTTTACTACATAAAGGTGTTGATTGAGAGAACTGATGTAAATAATAGCGTTTCAATGCAAAGCAAAGGGCTTGAATGTATGAATACACCACCTTTCTGTTTGGTCTTTTTCTTCCAATTAATTTCATTCATTTGAAGTTTTTGTAGAGTTATTGTTTTTCCACTAAATAAAAAAAAGTTCAATGAAATTCCAGGTTGTAAGGCAACACAATAGAAAAAGTTATCAATGGTGTGAATATTTTTCAATCCAACATGTTTGTGTAAACAGGAAAGAAGAAGACGATGGCGGTCATTGGAGCTGTACTTTGGGCCATCTTTGTGATGACTGTCGTAACATCCAAACCTGTAACTTCACTTTTTTACTTCTTTTTGCCACTGTCAAAGAATAAATTAGTTTTTAAATTAATCTTGTTTTTTTTTTTAAATTAACAGATTGAGCTAAATGTGGATGAGGATTCGTCTAAATCTTTAGAATCCAGTGAGTCCAGTTCATCAGAGGAGGCTGGAGCCAACTTAGGCCCCTCTCAGTCAGTGCTTACAGAGACAGAAAAACAGACCGACCCCATAGACCCGTCGCTTCTTCCCTCCTCAGACCTGAGGCCTTCTTCTGCAACACTGGATGCATCGGCCCCGCCACCCCCCGTCCCCGAGGACCCCCAAACCTCCACTGATACTTTCCAAGTCCTGCCAGAGGATCCGTGTCAAACTGCTCTAAGCGTAGACGCTCCTCAGGCCGGGTGCACCACTGAGGGTCTGCAGGACCCTCTTGATGCTGGTACAGCCATGAGTCCAAAAGGAACTAAAGCCACCAGCACATTTCAGGGGGTCCCCCA
The DNA here is from genome assembly GCA_031762495.1 of Anablepsoides rubrolineatus. NCBI lineage: Eukaryota > Metazoa > Chordata > Actinopteri > Cyprinodontiformes > Rivulidae > Anablepsoides > Anablepsoides rubrolineatus. The sequence continues at coordinate 21,820,375 of JARVGW010000750.1, forward strand.
GGATGTCACGCCACCCATCTCTCTGCATGTCATCACACCAGCGCCTCTGTTGTTCTCCACAGACAATCCATTGACGATCCCCATAACATCCACCCTGACCGGCGCTCCGGTTTGTTTTACCATCCAGCTCACAACCCCTGAACCGCCTCCCGCTAGAGGAGACAGCATCTGACCCTGACCCATCAGCAGTGATAATCCTGTCAACTCAGCTGCTAAACAAATAGTTTCTAAATTCTTGTAGCAGTAAAAACTGAACTGCTTTAATACATTTAACCCTTTAAATATTATTTCTAATGTACCAAGCACCTAAAAAAATAAAGACTGATAGCATGCTTTTCTTTTAAATGATGGTTCAGAACAGAACTAAACTATTCAGAAAAAAAAATATATACCTATATAAGCTTTGTCACAAAGGTAAACAATCCACTGTCTGATTAAACTAAATGTCTATATAAATGTAATCCACATGAATTTAAATTTTAATACACTAGAAGCTCTAAGAAATTTTTCTAAAGGGAGCCAAGGCAGCTATTGACCAATATTCCAACATTTATTTTAAATAAAGAAAAATAACTATTTTAATACAAAAACTGCAGCCAATGGTGAGCAGCACTAATCTACATATTAGTTTCACTAGCCTTAAAACACTAACTCAAATATTTAGGTCCCCTAATTCTAAAGCACTAATGCACTGAAATTTTAGCAAAAGCCAATTGTAAAGCACTAAAATAACCCAGTCAACCCATGAACATTCATCAACAGACAGCATGAGTCACATATTGTCATGTTGCTCTCTTTAGACTTATCATTAACATTCCACAGCTGGATTTGAGTTCATATATTGTCACCTGGTGGATAAATGACACCTATGAACTAAATGTGTGACAGCTTTCACCCTCAGCTGTTAACATTAATGTTGATCAATATATGTAGATCAATAATATATATAGACCTCAGTTAGGGCTTCTAAATTTAGCAAGTGCTAATCCACTAATAAATGTTTAAATTAGCAAAAGCCCTAAAGCACTAATCAGTAAATTAATTCCCCTATTAGTGTTTTAGTGGAACTGTGCCCACCACTGACTGCAGCCAATGGCTCACTCCAGTAACCACTCATCACTCATTAACAGACAAGCAGACAGAAAGAGTGAAATTAGGCCTCAATCACTGTACAAAAACTACAATCTGAATCATAAAAATTCTTGATCTGTGAGCGACAGAAAACTGAGTCATACATGAGTCTACAATGTTTTTATTTATAAAGTATGAAATGTTATGAATTTTAAAACTTTTTATGATAAAAGATTGTTCACTTCTTGTTTTGATGAGAATATTTTGAACTAAAATATAAATGTAGTCTGTGGAAACTTGGCTGAACTCACTGTGTTCTGGAGATATTTAAGAGAAAACCAGGACTAAAGCAGTGAAAGAGGACAGAAACTCTTGTTTTCTTAAAGAATTTAGGAACTAAAACGTGTTGTAGGAGTAACTAGTTTGTTTTTGTCCTTTCAGCTCAAAAATGTCCAAAACTGTTTGCTGCATGGACCGATGGAAAGCTATGCATTTTCCTGTTGACATTTGAATATAGCATACCACACTCCCTCAACTCACCATATATGTGTTGCATGATCTGAACAGATGTTACAGAACCTGCAGGGTTGGACTTTTACACAAGTGTTTACACAGAAAACCATTAAAGATCTGGCATCTGTTGCTGAAAGGAGCAGTCACTGGCTGAAGCTGAAGCTGCTAAATGACCTCATGGTGCCTCCACCCAGGTCTGATCAGCCCCATTGTGATAAAAGTCTCTACAACTGATGATGTGTTGCATTGGAGGAAACAGGTGATCATCCCCCAACCAAGAGCACATGTCCAACACCTGCATTGTGCTAATTATTGAAGAAGTTTTTATCATCCAGTCCTAGCATGTAGTACCCTGTGTGTGAGTATGTCTCAGTCTAAAGGGATGCAGGTATGGACTGACTCTGAACTGAGTAGGTGTTAAACAGAAAGTCCATATTTCACTGCTCTCTTGTCCATATGTAGTCTTTACTTCATTTCCACCAGGGCGAGCTATGATAAATTCCTATAAAGCCAAAACACATGCACAAAGAATAGATTTTTTTTTCTATAAATTACAAATGAGACTGGCTCAGTCTATGGTTACATTTAGATTAATACAATTAAGTGCACCAATCAAATGTTAGACATCTTAAATATCATTCATTTTGTCTTTACTGTAGAATGGGAGACTCATGCTCGTCCTGCTGCTCTGACTCGTTTTCTGTGTGCTGCTCCGGCTGCTGCTGGATGAGTCCTCCATCCTGTGCCGTGTTGTAAGAGCCACAGCCAGCGCACTTCATCCCCAACACATGAAAAGGCACGGTGCAGTGGGTTTGGCAGTCATTACAAATGACCTGCAGAAACCACACAAAAAAAAAACACAACATGTGAACATCATCAAAAACAATGAGTTATTTTAAGCTGAATTGTATAAATTTAAAGTGGACTTATGATGCTTTTAAATCCTTCTTTTTCACATTTCTATCATTCAGATGGGGTCTATATAAAGTGAAACTACAATCTGATCTCCTTGTAGTAACTTTACCAGCCCCTCTTTCACCCCTTTTCCTGAGCTGTGTCTCAACGCAGCTCATTTTGAAGCTGTGTCTTTAAATCCAAACAAGGCATTTCACAGCAGGATTCTCCTGCTTCCAGACCGGTTCAGTCTAGTTTGATGGTGGGAGGAATGTTTATCTAGCAGCACAGAAACTTTTTAATTACAAACTATTTAAACAGATGTCAACAACAGAAGACATTTTCATCCAGCCTTACATTTTGGAGCCAGAGTCTGACCCAGAATGGCAATTCCATCGCAAATAATTTGACGTAAAAGTTTAGAAAACATCACAGAAAATAGAGAAAACTGAACGAGTTGAAAAATACAATTCAAAAATACTTTATTGATCCCAGAGGGAAATTAGGTAATAGGAAGGAAATATGGTAGAAAATCTGACACAAACATATAAAGATATCTTTGCAGTATAGGAGAGACTAAAATCAACTTTTTTTGCACTTCTAGAGACCAACAAAATAGATTTAATGGATTAGGATAAACAGTGGATTTTGCATGTGTATCCTTTAAAAAAGCCATCTCATGTTTTGAGTGGATTACTGAGGACTTACTTTGACAGTAGCTCCCTGGTATTCAGCAGGCATCGGTGTCTGAGCGATTTCCTTGTCCATCTCGTCCCACTGGTTCTTCATGTTGAAAGCAGAGTGCATACAGAGAGGGCAGCGATACACGCTGAAACAAATACAGGCAGAAAGTTAAAAACAAAACACGGCAGGCCTCATTTAATGCCAACAAACACTGTAACAACATGGTTACTGGAAATAAAAGTAAACATAATAAGTCAATGATTATATTTAGCATCTGTGTTCAAGCTTATCTGAACTCTAGTACAAAAAAACAACTTTACTTCTGTAAGAAATCAGACAGAAGCAAATATAAAATTATAACTACAGCAATGCAATGATGTCATTTTAATGTGAGTTCCTTTTGTCTGTGTTAAATATTTTATCATAATATTTAACATTTGTGGATAAAGATCAGAACCTTTTATAAGGAAACATTAACCTGACAGAAAAAAACAAAACAAAACAGGTTTCATGTTTCCTAAAATGCCATACAAGACATCTATTTAAAGAAAGTAAACTGTAGCGTTACTTCAATCTAACAAAAGTACATTTGAGCCAATTAAAGACCTACCCTGTTCGGATCATGTCATCAAAGCAGCTCCTGTGAACAAACAAGTTGTTACTTTCATGTCCTAACAGATGTTTAATTATTTAAAACAAGAAACAAAGCAAACAAAAACAAACATAAATCTGGCATTTATTCTCCTTCATTCCAGTTTGAAGGAAACTAGATTTAGTTTCTGACTCATGAAAATGTCTTCAAGAAACAAAAATAAAGTCCAGATTCTTTGATTAATCTTCCTTGAACAGAATGGTGTTAAACACTGTGTGGCATTGCATCATTTTTAATCACTCACCATGAAAGATGATCAATTCTGTCTGTCTGTCTGTCTGTCTGTCTGTTAGTTAAAATATCTTAAAAACAACTGGAGACATTTTCATAAACTCACAGAAAGTAAACATTGCGTTTAGATCCACAACTGATTAGCTTTTGAAGTCAACCCAAATCAAGCTTAGCAAAAACAAAAATGTCTCCAACTCTGTCAGTTTTACAGCTAATGAGTTAAATATTGGAGTAGCTGAGACTGATACATGCTCAGAGTGCTAACAGATCACATTTAAAGCTCATCATCAATTTCCAACATAAGATGATCTTAGTGTAAAACTGTGGCCTGAAATGTGTCTCTTTTGTGTTTTCCCATTTTTGCTCACCTTCATATATTTATTAAAAAAACAATGATTCACACACTTCAACCATATGAGTCTGACCAAACAATATTCAGAAAAACTATAATAACAAAAAGAAGTCCTACTTGTGTAAAAGATGGCCGCATGGAAAAACATGAGCGCCAATTCTGGATGTGTGAATATCCTGTATAAACAAAAAAAAATGACAAACTGTAAAGAAACAAAATACAGCATACTTCTACTTTAATGTACTTTAGGTGTTTTTACCTCCATGCACACTGGGCAGTTTTGCCTCGATACATTTTCAACACACTGAAACACACGGAAAGTTAAATCAACACAAACCAGAGCAGGTGTGGTGAAAACAAAGCACAATGAGATGATCACCTTGTGGTTTCCTCGCAGCTCCTGGGCTAAACACAAATTACACTTCTCACAGTGAAAGTACTTCTCCCTGGGCCCAATCCTGGAGAGGTCAGAACACGTATAATGAACTCAAAAGGGACTGATTGTGGTGGCAGCTCATGGAATAAAAAATAATAATTAGAAGCTGTGATGATACTGATGCTGCCTGTTGCTCATCTTTTACCAGCTTCTCTAAGGTTAAAGCTAAAATGACACGTTTATGCTGGGCTCTGTTTATATGTAGAGTCAGTGAGAACATGTGTTTGGTACAGTCCCAATGAAAAGATGAAGCTTTTGTCTGACACCAACTACAAATCCCCTCAAACTTTAAGCTCCAAACAAACTGTAACACCTGCAGACTGAGACCTGATGACAGTTTAATCCAATAACATTATTATTGTGTAAAACATGGATAAAACAGAAAACAATTATTTGCAAATCCTTTTCAACCTATAGTCAATTAAATACAATACAAAGACAAGATATGTAATGTTCAAACCGATAAACTATTGTTTTTTGCAAATATTGACACACTTTGAATTTATTGCCTGCTACACGTTCTAATAATGCTGGGACAGGAGGAATAAAAGACTGGGAAAGTTGAGGAATACTCAAAAAACACCTGTTCGGAGCATTCCACAGGTGAACACACATCTGGATAAATCTCTGCCAGTAAACAGCAAGGCTTAAAATCCAACACTGACTGAATGCACATGACCTTCAGTCCCTCATGTGGCCTTGATTTAAAAACAGACCTCGTTCTGTAAGAAAATGTGATCAAAAATTGGAAGGCAGAATAAATTCAGCAGAAAACCCAGTTTAAAAAGCTTTATTCTTCAGATCTAAAACCTCCATTCATGCTCAGAGTCAGTGTCTCCCAGCACCTGTGTCTATGGCCCTGAGTCTTATCAGAACCCAAACAAGGGTCCTCTCTAAAGCCCTGCGTCTGCTTTGAGTTTCCCATCTCGTCTCTAGTCTTATGTGCCTCTAACAAAGCCCAAACACCCTGCTCACAGGGCCAGGAACACTTCAGAAAACCATCGTCAGTGAACACAATTCATCACTACATCTACAAGTGCAAGTTAAAGCTCTATCATGCAAAGACATAGACATATATCCACAACACCCAGAAACACCCCAAGCTGATGCAAAGTAGAAATGTTTCTTGTTGTCTGACAAGTCCACATTTCAAACTGTTTTTGGAAATCATGGATGTTGTCCTCTTGGTCAAAAAGGAAAAAGATTTTTTTCAGCACAAAGTTCAAAATCCAGCCTCTCTGATGGTACTTTGGTAATTTAGCACATGCTCTGCACATCGACGTCCGCTCTGAGTAAACAAACAAAGCTTAACCTGGGGGGAGGCATGTAAAGCCTGGCAGCACGCAATGGGATTTTATCGTTTTTATCGCGAGATGACAAATTATTACCATGGTGAATGTCTTTGACGGTATATCGCACACGATAACATATCGCCCATCCCTAGTCCTCAGTGCCCGAATGTTTATTGAGTGTTATTAAAAGTAAAGGTGATGTAACGCAGTGGAAAACATGTTCCTGTCCCAGCATTTTTGGAATGTGATGCAGGCATCAAAATCAAAATAAAATAAAAAAAGTTTATGAGTTTGAACATTAAATATCTTGTCTTTGTCGTGTATTCAATTGAATATAGGCTTAAAAGGATTTAAAAATCATCATATTCTGTTTTACACAACATCCCAGCATTATTGGAATTGGGGTTGTACAATTCAGGATGACATTTACTTTTCCCATGTTAAAAATCTACTATAATAATTATATCTAATGTTCAAGCATGGTTTTCTCTTAAAATCTTGCTCTTGTTATCTAAATGTTTAAGTACCAGTGCTTGTTAAAGGAGTATTAATCCAGTTTTGTTTCAGTCCCACTCTGACTAACTGTAAGCTCATCAGTCCTGTTACAACTAAACTTTATTTATTCAGAGTCCACATAAAGAATTATCTACACGTAAGATAATGATTGTTCATACCTTTTCCACAGCACCTAATTTTGAAAAGTCCGAGACATCTTTATGACAATTTATATTGACTTTGCCTTTTAGTTCCAACTATACTTGTTGTTACTTGTTAATAAGGTTTTCACTTTTTGAGAAATCATAATACACAATATTTAAAAAGCTATTAATTTATGTTTAAGGTACATTACCTTTACAGTTTCTCACCTGCATATTCCACAAGCCTGACAGTGGTACTGCTTCCGATCCTTGTCAAACAAGTGACAAATATCGCAGTAATACTCCCCAAACTGGACGTTACACTCCTGACAGGTTTGCTGTGCCTAGAAAAACAGGATTCCAACATTTTAGGCAACATTATTGAACAATAAAACAACTGCTTGTGAGCAGAGGCCCCTCAAAATATGCTGTTTATTTCTCATGGTTTACCTGCTGTAAGGTTTGACATTCACAGCACTGCACCTCTTTGACTTTAAAGCGATCCATCTGGTGGTTCTCCTTTGCATCGTGGCACAGTCGACACACATACAGTCTGCCACAGCAAGGCGCCTGCAGGGACGGAAACACAGACTGCATCAATCACACACATCACCATTCAGAACCATTACTTCTGGACTAAATATGATTTAAGACTGCAAAATTAAACTTTTACTTACATTTTTCAACATAATTATGTAAAAGTAGTAACATTTATGTTAAACAACAGACAAAAACCATAAAGAACTGAATGGTGGAAAGGTTTGAGCTAGTGGAAATTACCTGAGCAAGAAGCTAAAAATATTTCTGTTTAGCAATATGGTGACGGGTAAAACAATTCAGCAATAACCAATATGTTAACACAACCCTAAAACTAAATCCTAAACACTTCTATGTTTGAGTTAAAATGTGTGAACAGGCTTTTTTATTTAGCAACACAAGTGACAACAGTCGAAATGATCATTCACTGACAGACAGGTGACCTGTGTCGTTATAACACCGGAGATATACCTGCAGCTGTGCACGTACGTTCAACAACAACATATATCCCTAAATATACGCGACGGATTTAAAAGAAATACTTACTTTCAGAAAACAGTTGCGAACATAATGGTCACAACCACCAGGACAAGCCATGTTTACGCGGAAAATTCGCTTCTTCTTCGCGTGCTCTCAACCGCACGTCTTCTTCGTTTGTTCTGGAGAAAACCAAAAGGCGCACTTCCGCTACCTATTGGACATGAGTGTGAACAGCAGCAGTAAGGAAACAAAAATCCTTGATTTTTTTCTTTTTCATTCCCTGTGTTACTTGCAGCATACTTTTGAATGTTAGATTTTTTATGTTTATCAATTGTCCTTCCCCTCCCCCAGTAAAATCTTTAGTTTAGCTATTTTATTGCCATACATGTTTAAAATGCTTAGTATGACAGCATTATTATTTCATAAGAGCATGACCAAAACACATTACAAAGTAGAACTTTGTATTTTGCATTATAATTGTGTTGTATATTTCAATGTTTACTGAAGCTGATAGATAGATGGGATTACTGGTTTGATTAATTTCCTCAACCTTTTACAAGCCATGATCACTCATGTTGATAGTCATGCTGTGCTCGTGTATAATGCTGCAGGCATAGGTCAAGATTAATCAAAGGTCATCTGTGAACAACTTAATCTTGTTGAAAATTTTTGCTAAATACATTTCTATGAAATGAACCAACCAGACTGGAACCTGTTTTAACTTGTCTTGGTTTTTATAGCACGAAAGGATTCAATCATTTTAGTACCTACATACATACACATTTTAAATTCTTATATTTAAAGATTTATCTGTTTTTTTGTGCAACAACTCCTCTGTTACTATCCACCTCTGCTCTATTTACAACGACACAACCATCTTTTTCCTAACACTACTCTGTTACTGCAAGCTCTGCGCCCAAAGGCCACTTAAAAGCACAGAATAAACTGAACAGAGGAAGATTCAGTGATTGAGGGTCCTACTTTTTCATCCTGAAAAACCCACGAATATGGCGCCGCTGGTGTAGTGGTATCATGCAAGATTCCCATTCTTGCGACCCGGGTTCGATTCCCGGGCGGCGCACGTATTTTTGTTCTTTGGGGAAAAAAAGTTACCACTTTGATTGTTATCACTTTTACAATTTTTTTTTAAAATTACTGATATTTTAAATTTAACACACTTAATTTTAATTTATTCTTATACACATTGTGGGGTATATTTATATATATGTTTCAGTAATTAAACTAGGCAAATCAAAAATATTTCACAACGAGCCAATTCTATATTAGAGTAACTTATGACAAACAGATGTGTGAGTATATTTATTCTGGGAGAATCAGTGCCTGAATTTTGGTTTCAGCGCGCTGCTGCCAGGTTGAACGTTGCTGCTGACGCCGCTCCTCCGCCATCTTCAACTTCCTATTGTTTGCATCAGACAGAGAGAGGCTGTCTGTGCTGTGTGAGAGCAGAATTCGAGACGGATTTGTTATTTACCTACCTATACAATTCTCGCGCTTACGCTCAAATTTAGTCAAGCCTTTTGTATGTCATTGGACTAAAGACCTCTCAGGACTCCAGCGCTAAATCTTCACGATGGACGACGAACAGCCCAGAACCTTGTGAGTATCAGCGGCCCTGTCTATGTCCAGGAATGCGTAGGCTTCGTCTAGTTACTGTGCGCTCGAAATGTTTCCACGTTGTTGTTTCAAAAAGCTTTAAATCCTCATCATATTGCCTCACAGTGTAATATATTTTACATTTATATTAAATCTAAACATTAGCAATCTTTCTGAAAGTCATATGGATTTTAATGAACATTATTTTGTTAGTTATTGCTGTAAAAATAAATCGGTTTTATTAGCACGAAATAGAAACTGTGGCTAGCATGTAGCTATTAGCATTCCTGTTAAATTGGCAAATCGTTTCCTGTAATGTCATATATTATTATAAAAAAAATGTACAATAGTGGCACTGCTTTACCATCAATGGGTAGACACCATAAAGACTGAAGTGGACTCTGTAATTTTAAAAGTATCATTCGGTCCCAACACTGGACCTAAGCTAAGGCCTGTTTGAAGCGACTAGCTTGGCAGCGCAGCCACGTCAACGCTCGGACAGACTACACGGGACATGTATTGTGAGAGGGGGACCGGACTCCTATTACTTTTACAAAACATAGATAATTGCTCTGTATTGTTCAGTCTTTTCCCTAATTTCGGTTCTGTTTTGTTGAATATAGAAATCGATGTTGCTCTTGCTAGCCCGGCGTGCTAACCTTTGTTTGCATGTGACTTCCTGTTTAAAGCATATTGTGTCTTTTTGCCTGCAGATATGTGGGAAATCTGTCCAGGGATGTCACAGAGCCTCTCATTCTACAGGTCTTCACACAGATAGGACCCTGTAAAAGCTGTAAAATGATAAATGATGTGAGTGTTAGTTCTTTTTACACAAAAAATATATACACCACATAAACAAAAATCGTGGTGAAATTGTGTATATTTCCCCCTTGCCATTAATCTAATATTTTGTGGCTTAGCATATCAGTCATTAGGTGGTTCTAGTTCTCAGCAGTGATTGACTTTTTAATCCGTGTTTCTCTTTGACAGACGGCTGGGAATGATCCATATTGCTTTGTGGAGTTTTATGACCACAGACATGCAGCTGCCTCATTGGCTGCCATGAATGGAAGGAAAATATTGGGTAAGGTAAGCTATCGTATCTACAGGGTGAGTCGGGACGGGTGGGTGGGCTGTGGGGATGTAGAATTATGCTTGTGCTTTTTAAAATAAATGACTAAAATTAGTGTCTCGCTTGCCAGAATTACTGTAATAATATAACAAAAAACAAAGGGAAGCAGCACAGTTACTTAATGTTTATGATTATCAGACAGTTATGAATGAGATGATGAGACTAATCCTGCTTCTCTTAAACTGGTCTGGGCATGTATGTAAAAGTAAAAAAAAAGGTAATTGAGAAAATAAATATAATGGAATAATGAAGCAATTTAATTTTACAGCCTTTAAAAGATCAAAAGGGCCTGATAAAAGTACAATACAGAGTTGCTATTTATTCGATTGATGTCCTTTATGCAACTATTTAACAACTTTAATTTGTACTTGTATAAAATATATTAAAATAGCTGAGGAACAAACATCATATTCAATATTTTGTCTTCTTTCTGAACCTATAAATGGTGAACTGAGTTTAAAAGTGCCACAAAAGATTGACAAAAAATGCTTGCATATATTACTTAATCTTTAGCAATATTTATAAATTTGTCTTTATGTTAATCACCCATATAGTGGAGGTTTTATTGATGTAAATGTACCCCACCTGGCCTGTTTTTTGTCTGCAGGAGGTCAAAGTCAACTGGGCAACAACACCATCCAGCCAGAAAAAAGACACAAGTAGTAAGTACAAGCTACTCTCTGTAGGAGCCTGCATTTTATGCGAATACATAGACATATTTTGATGAATTGAGAGGATTGAAAGAGCTAAATGATTTTCTCCCCCGTCTAGATCACTTTCATGTCTTTGTTGGCGATCTCAGTCCAGAAATAACCACAGAAGATGTCAAAGCTGCCTTTGCACCATTTGGCAGGATATCGTAAGTGTTTAGGCATAAACTGATTATATTTTAAAACATTTTATAAGATTGCCTAGGTTTCTCTGACACGAGAAAGTAAAGTACCATCTATAATGTTTTTCCTGTCACAAATCAGTTACTTATTTATCTTATAAAATGTGGCCTTTCAACAAAAAAGTAAAGCAAGTGCAAAACACCCAGCAGGGACAATTTCCCAATTATATTCTGTTAGAATAAGCTGGATATGTTTTTTTTGTTTGTTTAAAATGAAACATAGATGTTATTTCTATTTAATACAGCAGTTCTTGTTTTGCTAAATTTGGTGTTTCTTTGAACAGAGATGCTCGGGTTGTGAAAGATATGGCTACAGGGAAATCTAAAGGCTATGGCTTTGTGTCTTTCTTCAATAAATGGGTAAGCAGCCATCATCTTATTAATTCTGAAAATATTTCTAAAACAAACTCCAAAGTTTGGGTTCTGTAACGCAGATTGCTTTGTGTTCTGCCGAAGAGGTGTGTAGATTAGATTTTATGTTATGCTGCATTTGATGGCCAGATTCGTTCTTTGTTTCAGGATGCAGAGAACGCCATTCAGCACATGGGAGGGCAGTGGTTAGGTGGCAGACAGATTCGAACTAACTGGGCCACAAGAAAGCCTCCTGCCCCGAAGACCACCTATGAAAGTGCGGAGACACAACTGTGTAGACAAAGTTTTCTTTGTGTGTTCAAATGACGTTTTACTGAAACTTCTTTTTTTTCCCCCAAACAGACAACTCCAAGCATCTATCGTTTGATGAAGTAATGAGTCAGTCCAGCCCCAGTAACTGCACTGTGTATTGTGGTGGAGTCAGCTCAGGACTCACAGGTACTTGATAAAATAAAACACCACTGTTAGTTTTAATGGGGCAGGTTTGGCATACTTTTTGGGGTGTAAGAAAATAATGATACTCTGAAATATTGCAATGTTTAGTTTCCCAATACTGCATTGGTTTTTAATTAAGGTTTAAAATGTAATAATTCATGCCAACAGTGCATTCTTGTGTTGTAGTATAGCCTCCGACCACTAGTTGGCAGCAGTCAGCCAGCCAGCCATTTGGCTCCTCCACTCCTAAAGAGCCTGAGAGTATAATGCTAGCTCAAACACTAGCATTGTGAGTAAACATTAGCACCAAGTACTGATGTCTTAAAAGCTGAGGTAGGGTAACCAACTGTCCCGTATTAACCTGGATGTCGTGTATTTTAAGCCAAATTGAAGTGTCCCATATGGACGCTCTTTCTCCTGACTGCAGTCAGTTGTCACAATACGGAAGGCAGGCAGACATTTGTCTAGTGCACAGAGCTGAAGGTCGGCCCAAGGGATCGTACTGAAGTGGCCAAATGCAACAACCAAATGGAACATAGTGCATTGAAATGACTGTTGTACTCGTGCTCCCCCTTTAAGGTGCCCCCTGGGCCCTGACAGAAACAGACTGTAGCAGCCCCATTTCATCCATTTACTGAACTTTACTACAAGATATAGACTATTGTTAGTGTGGTGGGTGACCTCATTTTTTAAAATAAATTAATATTTACAAATCTAAAAGCTGCCACAAATATATTATTAAATTATTTAATGGCACATTTGGTCTGACCATTGAAAACATAGATGAAATGAGAAATATGAAACAGAATACATAGAAAACACACTGAGTTTTTTAAAATCAGAATCAGAAGACTTTATTGATCCCCGGGGATAAATTGCAATTATTACAGCTGCAACCATTCAAGTAAGCGTTAGAGATAAAATATAAAGGAAAAAATATTAGAACACACAAGGAAGAAATAAGTATAAACACTATGGGGGAACTAAATGAACACAGAGAACAATAAATATACTATGGAATCTATACAGTGTAACTCTATACAGTGATATACTCTGAAGCTTAAAACAGTGATTGATGCAGAGGTCCCATCAGATATCATTAGATGATAGAAATGGCAATATATCGCCATGCTTACAGTATTGCAACATTGGAATATATCGTGTTATAATATATGTATCATATCACCTTATTCTTGCCATTACACATTACTTTTTAATCGTTTTTCTTTTCCAGATAAGAGTTGACCGAAAGTTTCATAATTTGTTTTTTTCAAGTGATTACATTCAGTCAGTTTTTGGTCACTTTTATTAGCACTTAAATACACAGAAGTTCTTTTCCCTGGACCAAGCATTTTCAATACTGACTTTTAAGGATGTAAAATGTGCATCACAGCTTTTGTTAGTGGGAACTAAGATAATGATTTTTTTAATGTCCAGGTTAGACATGACTCTTTGCTACTTGATTGCAAGTAAAAAAATGTTAATTTTTTGAGAAAAACTAGATAAGTTAAAAAATGACAAAAAACAGTCACTTTATATTAGACCTACAAAAATAAATGTTTATTACTCTTTCTTTTTAGACACTAACTACATCATTTAAAGCTTGTAACATCTTGATGTTTAGGGAGGACTAATGTCCTGTTATGAAAACCCTTTCTGAGAAACATGTTCCACAGAAGCAGACATGTTTACTGACTGCCACAGATAGAGAATGTTCCTTGTTGTCCTTTAGTAAGACTAAATAATCATCTGTGCTAAAACACTTGGTACAACATCATCAGAAACAGTTCCACATGAGGAAAAACAAGTTGTGCTGCTGTCGCCTAATAGATTTCCTGCATTAGTTTGAGTTTTTTCATGTTAAAATTGTCTCTTCAGCTCAGCTTCTGTGTTTTGTTTAGCGTGCCTCATTGTTTAACATCAGCGCCTCGTCAACCAACTATCATGAAGACATAATTGTTGTGGAGTAAAATAAGAGAAAAAGAGAATTTGATGACTGAATCATTTGCTAATGGCCAACTTAATATTGAATCAGTATATTGTAATTTGTGTTTGTGCATCTAGGTTTGTTGTAAAGTGAATAAGTCTGTAAGAGAATGAAGCATAAACTTAAAGTTAGAACATGCACATGAATATGATTTACTATATATTCAAACTGAGAACATGTCTATGGCTACGTTCACATTGCAGGAAAATGCGACCAAAAATGCTTCACCGGAGCATCCGGTCTGAGGCAGGTTCAGATATAAACACTGAACTGAACAAGCAGGTCAGATAATTATTTAATCAACTCTTATTGCACAACAACTTAAGAATCGACACGCTAACAGGTAGCATCCATGTTTAGCTACTTCTGTAAACAGTGAGCTGGATGTGACCTCATATCCTCTTTTGCACATGTGGGTCGCATCAAGGCTGTGGAGAGTTCACACTGGGGTCAGATAGAAAATGCATTTAAAATTCATTCACTCCTAAAATTTGTATTAAAAAATCAGAACTGAGCATTAAGACCTGCAGTGTGAACATAGCCTTTGTGAGATTAAAGGTTGCATTTTGATTTGGTTGGGTTGATTCACATGGATTTAAGGATGTGGAATCAAAGTAAATACCAGATCAAAAGTCAAACTTGATCCCAGCCTTCATCCCAATAATCACATTTGTGCCATTAAACAATTAAAGAATTTGAGCTTTATTGGAGGGCTAAGAAATTTGAAGTAACACACATTTTCCTTAGCAATCAATATTTAACCTTTCAAGAAGTACATCTGACACTAAAATCTGTCATAATCCTAAAGTTCTGTTTTAGGTACACATTATTATTGATGGTTCCAGAGTTTTTGTACAATGTTTTTGCATAGTTGTTCCCACTACACTGCTGCACCTCCTATTACCTTACATTTTTTAAGCAAAAATAATATATTCAAGACAAAATAAAGCTAATGTGGTCTTTTTGTGTTTAAATGACTACAGATGGATCTCAATCTATTCATTTTGTCCAAAGTTCTACAGAAAGACTAGTTATTATTGTTTATAAAGATTTTAAGTTTTTAAAGATTTAAAAGTTCAACCACAAATAAATATGTTTCTAGTTACATTTTATACCCAGTGATTGCTTTCCCATTTCTCATCCACAAACACAAATAATAATCAATTGTGCTTTTTCTGGTTGTTTTCCAGAGCAACTGATGAGACAGACCTTCTCTCCCTTTGGACAAATCATGGAAGTCAGAGTTTTTCCAGACAAAGGCTATTCATTTGTGAGGTAAGGAATTGTTCTGAACGTAATGCCGGCACTAAACATTAGAGTACAGTTTGTCACCACTTGGAGAAGAACAGGTTTGTCAGGTTTCTGCTGCAGCATCTTTCTACCACACATCATTTGTACAAATCAGTCACTTTCTTTTCTTTTTGTTTTTATAGAAAACATATTTGTTTGGCATAAAATTGTGTATATATTTGTAGCATTTCCATTTTGTGTCCAGGTTTAACTCCCATGAGTCAGCAGCCCATGCCATTGTGTCAGTGAATGGCTCTTCAATAGAGGGCCACATAGTGAAGTGCTACTGGGGGAAAGAGACACCAGACATGATGAACTCCATGCAGCAGATGTCTGTTCCCCAGGTGAGGATGCTGTGTGAAAACCACAACAGGACCAGTGGTTGAGAGCTCATTGGGTCAAAGGGGTTAGTGCTAAATCCAAAGTATGTGTTGTGCTCATTTTTATCATGTGCAATTAATCGTCAGAAAAACAATTAATTATTTTTTGGCACTTGACGATTAATGCCACCAGGCAGATTCTGCTCGGTGCTTCTCTCCGCTTCAAATATGACTATTGTAATTTATTTATCAATCAACACAATTTAAAATTTGATGTATAGCCTGAAGTCATGTGACTAGGACATAAGGGTGTCTAGGGACTCCAGGGGATTACTTTTCATTTGTGCTGTGACTTTAAAACATTTTTTATTGAACTAAGTTATGGTGTAGCTGAGCATTATTTCTAACACATATTCTGATCTCACAAGTTCTTTGTGTAAAACTTTGGTTTGTTAGTCGGTGGGCAGCATGCATTCCTTTTAAGGAATTCTAGTTACCATTTTTTTTCAAGTATAATACGTAAAATTTAATCAATAAAATCATCCACAAAGTTGGGGGGTAGTATTCTACTCGGATTAATATTCTTGCTTATGTATTTTAACTGAAATATCGGTCTCGTTCGCAAAATGCCTCAGTACGGAAATGAAACCCCGTCGTAAAAAGCGGTAGCAGCAAGCTTACCTTTAACACGCCTTCGTGCCTCCGAGCGAGATAATAACAGATCCAAACA